>CM075688.1:16445298-16862798 GCA_037954015.1 Psophocarpus tetragonolobus
TTGTAAATGTTGTAGAATCCTTCCCCTCCCCTCCCTCCACTTGTTGCAAACAACATGTCACATCCATGATGAGACATTGCAATTAAATAAAGAGGTTAAGTCTTGTTTTTTCGGTGCCAAACAAACCACATAACTCTTCCCCTTAGTTAATGATTTGTCTTCTTAGTAGATTACACCTAGTTGACAATCTATCATATCTAATTGTCAAATCAAGAACTAGACTTTTGTTGGCACTCCATTGATCACACCATCTTTAAAAAATTAAGGTTGAAATTGTTGTTGCAATTATGTACACAAAAGACACAAAATATTGATCAAAATCATCCGCTATTTACACCCACCTATCATAAACTTCCCGTTGAACCTCATCTTTATTTTAATTTAATTTGATGAAGGATAAATTAGAAAAAAAATTTTTATTTTATAAAAAGTAATAAAATTAAATAATACTAACAAACTTTCTTAATAACCATAAAAGTATTTATTCTCTTATAAAATACATAGGAAGAAGTACTTGCTAATTTTATCTTTGACATTGATATGTTATTCATTTTGTTTTTTCATGTTCATGTAGATGCATAAATTATACAAGGTTTAAATAATTTTATATTCCTCAATTTTAAGATTCTTTTTTTTAATTTAGTCAGTTGAAATTGTTTTTTTAATTGAATTTCCTCCATTTAATATTGTTAGTCTATACTCTCATCCTATTAATAAAAGGAATTTCCCTTTTGTTGTCCATTTTTCAAAATATTTATTATACCCTTATACTGTTATACCTATTTGAAAATAAAAAAATAAACTACTTTTTCACAGGAGGAATTTGAACTTATAACCTCACACTCGTCAAATATAAACTTTGTCACTAAATCAACCTTGTAATCTTAAGAAAAAAATTATTTAAAACATTTATATCAAACATAGTTAAGTGCCCCCCTACTATCTATATCAATAATATTATATTTTATATTACATATTATCTATATTGTTATCTATAGTGTTAATAAAGGGAATTCCCCTTTTGATGTTTAATTTTCAAAATACTTATTCTCCCCTTATACTTATTTGAAGATAAAAAAATAAACTACTTTGTCATAGGAGAGATTCAAACCAACAACCTTATAACCTTAAGAAAAAAATTACTTTAAAACACTTATATCCAATGTAATTAATGTCCCTTCTATCTATAATTAATATGTATAATCAATGATTTATAATATTATATATTACATTTGATGTTCACATTTTATGACTATTTGACTCTTCTAAATATTTTATAACTTCTTCCATTCTTACCAATATAATTTTTGTTGATAGATGTATTCCTTCAATAATTAATTTTTTTAATAAAAATACAAATACATAGCCAAAACAACATTTTGAATTTTATTTAAATTCTTTTATCTCCCATTTTCTCAAATTCATTATAAATCTATCATATTCATTCATGATCTTACACCTTTCTATCACATAATCATAAATAAAGAAATATACAAATTAACAAAATATATTGTGTCATTTTATACACAAAAATGACACATTAAATTATTTATATTTTATCATATTATTTGTCAGTATAAATAATTAATTTACAAATACTTGGTTAAATGTATTATAAGCTCAACTGTGTGAGATTTGTGCATATTTTTAACATCTATACATCAATTCACCTAAGTATTTTTTCTTTTGAAAGTATTTTATAATTATTTAATTGGGTAACGTCATTTTTATCCAAACCATGAACCCCAAACAAGAAAAATATGATTCCCAAACATTTAGTATATTATATTATTTTCAAGACCGTGATTGGAATCTTGAACTATTTGGTGAAGAATACAACCCAGCGTTCCAACCTGTTAATTTAATTCCTAATTAACGTTAATGACTAAATCAACTTGCTATATGTTAAAATTCAAAATCCGCATTAATAATCATCGTCAAATTCAAAATCTATATTTATTGATTTTTATAATGTCAAAAGCCGAATTCTCTGGTAATCTCAATTTAAGAAATTAAGTTAAATGAGAATTATGAAACTCAAAAGCTAAATTTTACCTTACCCTAAATATTAGAAACTAAACTTATTCGTATTTAAACTTTTAGCAACATATTTTAGTATATTATTCTTTTTCAGTTTCATTACAAAAAAATAATTATTCTTTGTTTAAGACCGTATGTAGCTATTCTTTTCCATGGACTTTTGTTTAAGGCTATGTTGGTAAAACTAGCTAAAACCTAGTTAGAAAATAGAAAGTTAATTGAGTCATAAATATTTGGTAAACTTATTAGTTGAATTAGTTGAAATATAAAATAATAAAAAAATATAATACATATCTATTTTAAATAAAAATTTTAAAAAATCTAATAAATATCGAAGACAAAATAATAAACATAAAAAACTAGCATTTTAAGAAAAAATACTTAAACTAGCATTCTAAAAAAATTATTTATTAAACTGTCAAACAAATTTTTTAACTAATAAAAAACTTGAAAATTAACTGGAATGTCTGTAAGTGGATCTACTAAGATTAATATAAAAAATACTCCATCAATTATTTAACAACCGTATATGACTCAAATTTGAGACATTTGAAAAAGTAGAATAGTATGATCTATATGTTTTGCTATATAAATATTTAATTCTATTAAATATTTAATCAAAAATTAAAACCAGAGACACTGAAATAATTCCGTGATAGTTGAACCAAATAACAAGTGATTACTCTTCTCTATCGGCATACTGAAGTATCCCTCAATAACACCACATGTAAGTGGATAAACGGACTTCTGTATCATATTTACGCCTTGACCGCAAAATTTGTATTTTAAATGTATTAGATAAGTTTAATTTGTTAAAAATAACAGATTTTTTAAAATAAATTGATTTTTTTAGGAGTTTATATATTTCCTTTTCTGCTAATTAAGAAAAAACCCACATTTCTATGTCCTCAAACGTTTATTATTAAAACTTGCCAAAGTTTAATTTGAGTTAAAAGGCATGCATTTTGTATTAGACGAGAAAAGATATATACAAAGAAAATCAATACCTTTTTTAATTAAAGAAAATCCATACCTACAAGCTGTA
Organism: Psophocarpus tetragonolobus; assembly: GCA_037954015.1. Taxonomy (NCBI): domain Eukaryota; kingdom Viridiplantae; phylum Streptophyta; class Magnoliopsida; order Fabales; family Fabaceae; genus Psophocarpus; species Psophocarpus tetragonolobus. The sequence continues at coordinate 16,448,384 of CM075688.1, forward strand.
ATTGAGGTAAGAATGCATGATAGTTGACACATACACACAAAAGTTGCTGTCACAACATACTAATTATTAATGTTTTACTTTTTTTGGTGGCTAATATTAATCTTTTTTATCTGCCGGCATATTTATGTTTATTATCGCCAAATAAGATATTAATCATGAATACAAGCAAGCTAGATGGTGCCAATAGTAAATATATAGGCAACATTCTCAGACATACTGGTCCATTATTAAAGTTAACTGCGTTTAGGTTTATCCATTTTTATAGGTCGTTGGTTTGAGTGAAAGTTTAACCTAAAAAAAGAATATGCATATATGGATTTTATTTAAAAGAATATGCTCATGGTAAAGACAGTACAAAACGGACGGCTACATGCAATTTATATATTAAAGAGTTTATTTAAATTATATCCACCTACTATAATGTAGCCAGTTTCTTAAGAATTTTGTTAAAAATTAAGACTGGTCTTCGTGATTGTATATAGTTAACTTAACTTACTTAAGTTTAATATTATATATGGATCGGAGTATGTTGCTCCTCTTGATATAATTTGAGTAAGTTACATTTTCGAAGTTTTTTTAAATATGAATTCTTAACATCACTCCGGTGATTTTTAGTTTTCAATTTTAAAATTTATAAAAATAAAAGTTACTTTTGGATTTAAATTTTTAATTTTTTTAAAAGCAACATTGTTTTGGATATAAAAATATTGTTTTTAAATCTTAACAACAGTACAAAAATTTCTTTCTACGGACAAAAAGTCGACAGTGGTGGTCAGTTATGGTCGGAGATGATGGCTGATGACCAATTTTAAAATTTATAGAAATAATAACTAGTTTTAACTTTAAGTTTTCAAATTTTTAAAAACAACATTGTTATGGTTTCTGAATTTGAAATATTATTTTTAAATCTTAACAATTCTAGAATCTTTCCTCTTAGAGACGGAAAATTGAAGGTCCTGTTCGGGGTGGTTTTGAGTTTCTGGTTTTTGGTTTTGAAATGTATTTTGAAAACAGAAACTTGTTCGGCAAAAATGGTTCTGTTTTGGTTTTTTACTCATTTTCGAAACAATTTTCACTCAATTTTAAAAACAATAAAATTTGGTTTTTAGATTTCTGTATCTGTTTTTATTTAAGTTCATTATTTAACGTCATTTGTCACCATTGACCATCACCTCTGACCAAAAGTCACCGACCGCCACTCCGACAGGGCGGTCACTAGCCCCCACCTCCTAAGTCACCGGTCTTCATCTCCGATTGACAGTCACCGATCGCCACCTCCAACCGGCGGTCACCAACGACCACCTCCAACTAGCGGTCACCAACTGCCACCTCTGATCGACAGTCACGACCCCACCTCTAACCAACGATCACCGGCCGCCACCTTTCATCAACGGTCACTTGCCGCCACCTCCGACCGATGATCATCAGCCGCCATCTCCGACCGGCAGTCATCAGTTACCACCTCTGACCGGCAGTCACCGACCGCCACCTCTGAACGACGATCACCGGCCGTCACCTCCGACCAATGGTCACCGGTCGCCACCTCCGACTGGCGATCACCAACCACACCTTGATCACCGGCCGTCACTTCCAACCGGCAGTCACCGGCTGCCACCTTCGACCAGCAGTCACCGACCGTCACCTCTGAACGACGATCACCGGCCATCACCTCCGACTAACAGTCACCGGCCGCCACCTCCGACCGGTGATCACCAACCACACCTCCAACTGGCAATTGCCAGTGACCGACTATCACCTTCAACAACTGTCGATCGCTACCTTCAATTAGTGTTTTGGTTAAGATTTAAAACCAATGTTTTAAATTTGGAACTACCTTCAACTAGTGTTTTGGTTGAGATTTAAAACCAATGTTTTAAATTTAGAAACAAAAGCAATGTTGTTTTTAAAATTTTGAAAACTTAAAACCAAAACTAGTTTTTGTTTTTAGAAATTTTAAAATTAGAAACTAAAAACTACCCCAAATGGGGCCGAAGGTGGTGGTCAGTGGTCAAAGGTAGCAATCCATGACGCTGATAGAAGGTGGCAACTGATGCTCGACAGTCTAAGGTGACACCTAATGAACGTTGACTAGAGGTTGTAGTCAATGATCAACAAATGGAGGTGGTTGTCGGTGATCGTTGATTAGAAGTTGTCGGTGATCGTTGGTTAGGTGTGGTTGTCAGTGATCATTGGTCAGAGTGATAGCTAGTGACCGTTGGTTGGAAGTGACAACTAATGACCGTCGATCAGAGGTGACAATTATGATCATCGATCAGAGATGACAATCAATGACTGTCATTTGGAGTTAGCGCGATCGGTGACTGTCGATAGGAGAGTGGGGATAGTAATCACCTATCAAAGATGGTGATTAACAATGGCAAGTATGTCAAATGATGAATTGACTAATAACTGTTTAAAAAATAAGTAAAAAATAAGATCAAAACTATTTCTGTGAAACATGTTTTTGTTTTTAAAATACATTTCAGAGTAAAAATCACCCCAATGGAATAAGGTTTTCCGCAACTTGTTTTAAAGTATACACGATATAATATTTTTTAAATAATTAAGAGTATTCATAATAATTAATATTTTTAAATATTTAAAAAATCATATACAAAATATAAAAATAGAATATCAAAATAAAATTGATAAAAATTTCATAAGTATTAAATATAACTTAACAAAAATTTGGCTTATAAAAAATGAGTAATTACTTATTAATACATTTCATTCTAAACTCACTGCACATTATTTTTCTCAATCTTTGTATATCATAAAATATTATTTATTATACCAAACTTATTTCTCCTTCCTTTGTTTGTCTTATTAATTAAATGTCATTTTTATTTGTTGAGTACTTATGTCAGAAGGGATAGCAACGGGTCGAGTGTGGATTTGATCCTCCCCATCCCTATTCACACAAAGTATGGGACAGACTTAGGTTCGAGTATAAGCAAAACATGTATGAAATTTTAATCTTCATCCTTGTTCCCTTTGGGTATTTTCGGGTTCGGGTATACCTGTGGGTAACCATTATATTATTTTTACAATTTAAATTTACTTATTTATTATTAAATAAATTATATATTAAGTTACTAATTATATTTTAGTTTGAAAAGTATATAAAGAATAATTAATAACAAGAAATTATAAATTAAAGTTTAAGAATTAAAATTTTTAATTAAATATATAAATTTAAACTTATTATATAATTATTAAAATTATAATGGGACGTGTACGGGACCTGTAGTCACATACTCATACTTATATCTGTACTCAGTTCAACACATCGAATAATACTCGTACTCGTACTCATATCCGATCAAAACAGGTAATACCCACAAAAAACACGACAAGTATCCAAAAGGTATGGTATTTTTGTCATCCAAACTTATGTGTTGACCAAGACTCGTGATCATGTCACCATTTGATTATTATTTTTTAATCAATTACGACATTTGATTATTAATACTTTCTTTGAATGAAAAATACCATAGAATGAAAGAAACAAAACAAAAATGTGTAATATATATATATATATATATATATATATATATATATATATATATATGTATGTATGTATGTATGTATATATATGTATGTATGTGCGAAAGAGAATAAAAATAAATAAATAACATAATTTTTTTCTAATTAAAACTTAATTTAAAATTTTACTCTATTTTTTTATCATACAATTATTTATTTTTTTAATCTTTTTATATAGTGAAATATTTATTCGATTTTATAAATAAATAAAATAAGCAAATAACCAACTATCTCACCATTCCCCCACTACCTTTCCTTACTAGAAGGTTATTTTTCAGTTAGATAATTTTATGAATAAAATTTATTTGTCTATATTTTTACGCAATTCCAAAAAATAAAATAGCATGATCTTAGCATTTTTCTCTGTAATTTTAAATATATAGAATATATTTGAGGAGGTGTGGGAATCGATCTCTTCGCATTTCATGATTTTAATTAGTGTAAGGAAATGTTTTTGGGTGATTTAGACTATTTTGGAGATTGCGTAACTAAAACGTAAGTTTATTGATATTCAGCAATGATGGAGAATATCAAAATACAAATTAATACGGTCAAGGATAAGAGCAAAGCGGACTTTAAATATTGTGTGTATAATGCTGATTGCTGAACCAAAAAGGGTGTCTAAATTTCATTCGCAATGGGTGAAGAAGCTTGGAAATCAGAATATGTTTTGGGATATACGAGTAATATGTTTGCACTGAAATCACAGGTTCAGGTTCAATATTTCAAGTGGGTAAGTGAGTTTTCCTTTCAGCAATATTATGTGTGGGAGGTGTTTTGAGGGGTGATGCTTATATTATTTTTATAGTTATGTGCAGTATACTAGAAAGAAAGGAAGCTGGATCAAGGGCTCATTAGAGTCATTATAAGTATTTGACTATTTGGTGTACGTTCTCTTCAGAATTTGGATTTGCAGCAATAAATTCTATTAAGCTTGCAAGTGTATGTGTAGGTTCTTATAAACCTCAACCTCTGTTAATTAATCTAGACTCTAGAGTTGTTAACATCAAGTTTCACATTAACAGTTGCGTGCCAAAAAGAGAGTTGAAGTTTAGGTTGACGGTCTATTGTGACATATATGCACATAGATCCTGCATCCCACTTTTATATGATTTGGGTTTGGATTCTTCAATAAATGAATTAATGTTGTTTCGGTGGTTTTCTATTGAGTAGTACCAATTCAATGACATGCAACTTGTTACTTAATTCGCTCCTCACAATTCATATGCTAAAGGTCTCACTTTTGAAGTGATCCAATGTGCTGCATGTTGTTCAAATATCAGCGTTAAATTTACAGTTACACATGTAAATGTGAACCATCTTTTCCAACATCTTATTGTAATATATAACACCTAAATATCCTTTCAATATATATATATATATAACACCTACATATTGCGAGTAATTATTATTATTAATTATGTCAAATTATCATTTAGATTTTGGTCATGATCTTCAATTTTGCTGGCTGCCTGCGCTGTATGTTGTTATATGGTGCAGCCATTAATTTATTCTATCTGTAGACTTCTGATAAACTTTACCATATAGTGTGCTTAAATTATCTTTCAATTTTATTCTTTTATTAGCTTATAAAAAACTCTTTCAAATATTTGAGGTTACCCGATAAAATCATTTAGATATTTTCCGAACACTAGACTTGTTCTTTACGTCAATCAGAAGAAAAAGTGTGACATGAATAAGAGCCTCTTTTGAGAGTCATATGTTAAAAATAATTTATTTAACTTTACGTATAGATCCGAGTAGTGATATATATATATATCATCATCATCAAAAAGTGGTTTATGATAGATAAAAGGACCTTTATGTAGTGTAAAATCATGAGCAAATCAACTTTGAAAAATACAATAAAATAAGTTACTTTCTTTTTAGTCAAAGTAAAATAAATTACTAGTGCTTCATAATCATCTACTTCCTTTCAATTAACGACTCTTTAAACATTAATATTATAATATTTTTATTTGAGCATGACAATGCAACCACCGGTTTATTTGGTATTGAAAATTTGTGCACTATTAGTTTTAAATGGAGTTCGAATCTAATGAAAAAATTTGGCAAAAATCAAGCAAAGTAACTTTGTTAAATATTAAGTTCTTCAAACTAATTATTAAAAATTCCTAACTATTAGTATAGAAATAGTTTCTTAAAACATAAGACAAAAAGGTTGATGCGCCAGCCTTGTAATTGATTTTTATATTTTTATTTTTAATCACACTTACTCTTTATATCATTTTTCAAATATCAATTGATAAAGTCAACAATCTTACTGTACACGATACATAAGGTTGTGATTGAATCCAGGGGTGAATATGGATTGAGTGTGGACAAATTTAAAACCTAATCAGATCATAAAACATTAAGTTAAGTTGAGTTGAATTTTTTCTTTTTTCTCATTAAACTCAACCCAACTTAATTTGCTCTTAATTAGATCATAATTTTAAAAAAATTAGTGTTTAAAAAATAAATTTTAGAATATTGTTTTGTTAGTTTTTTAGTATAGTTTTTAAAAAAATAGACTATATAATTGTTATAACATAAAAACAAACAATAAATTATAGTTATATATCAAAACTAAAACAAATTAAAACAACATACAACTAAAGTCAAGAATGTCTAAGTCAATGAGGTCTAGCTATGCTGGTTGAATAAGTTGTTGTAAACTCGGCATTATCTTCAACTCCTATAATGAGGATCAACAAAAAAACTAAAACAAATTAAAATTAACATACAACTAAATTTTCTAGCAATAATTATTAAAAAATATTTTTTCAAAATAAAAGTAAACACAATTTGTCCAAATTAACAAAAATATAACATAAAAAGAAATGCATAATAACAAAACACATAATTTTAAATAATAATAATAATAATAATAATAATAATATAATAATTTAATATTATGGTTAGGTTGAATTGTACTTCACCAAATCACAAGAAAAACCTAACTCAATCTATTTAGGTTGTATTGCATCAAATTAAATCTCGATGTAAAACTCTTTTACATTACTCTTACTTTGCATCAGTATTAAACTCAACATATAATGAAAAAGAATCTAGTTACTATTACTCCAATAGTAAATATAATATATTTACTTTTCATCTTTCTTATTAATTTTTTAAAATTTAGTAGTTAATGTTATTTATTTATTACTAATAAATAAATGGTAGAGATAAAAAATAAATTTTTTATGCTTACTCTTGCAGCGAATAAAATAATTTTTACTTTGATTGTTTCTACGTCTAAAGAAAAATATGCTTATTTACATCTTGTTTTAATTATTTTTTTTAAGATAAGTTGTGATTAACTATTCCACTACTTTAATTTTGGTTAATTATATTGATCAAGACTATTATATATACACAATAGTCGTCTCGGAATAAAAAAACATTGTTCTTTTTTTTAGTTATAAAAAAAAATTACTCATTTCACTACGCATCTTCATACAACAAAGGTTGATCAGCCTGGCATCTTAATTACAAGGATTTGTTTGAACTTTTTAAGTGTGATTTCTATAGACTGTAACATATCATCTACTCTTAAGGATTAAAATCCTTGTAGCAAATTCGTCTCCTGTTTTCACTGATAAAAAAAATATTATAATCTTATATAATTCATTAAATTGTATGATATCTTTTTATTGATAGAAACAGGTGAAATAAAGGATTTCAATCCCTACTCTTAATGAGTTGTTTGTGATAACATAAAATATATATGTAAATATATTTCTTTTTTTATCTTATTTTTATTATACTTTTTATATCTTTTTCCCATCAGAAATCTTATCATATATATCATTTTATCTTTTTTATTATTTTCTTCCGATCCCTTCCTATTTCTGTCTTATTTTCACTCAAAATGCGCTTCAAATTAAATTGAGTTGATGTTTATATTTTCCTTGATGTATTGACTTCCACAGTTCCAGAACTACTTAATTGAAAATCACAAATAAATCGGGTAGCTACCAGTTAATTGTTTGTTAAATTTGAAATTATTGAATTATTTTGTTTTGATTTGTATAACATTGCATTTGTATAATATAATACTAATCCTCTTATATAGTTTTCCAAGTATATTTTTCCATATTATATTTTGTAACACTAATCCTCTTTATATATATATATATACACTTGTTTGTAAAATGAAACTAACTATATACTTGTACTTTATATAGTGAAACCAACTATAATTACAGTGTGTTATAAGTATTTATTTATTCATTACTGAAATAGAGAGTAACAAAAATGAATATAAAACAAATATGTACGTAATAGAATATTGTTTTTATAATATTTGCTTGTTTTCTTTTATGCACAAATGTTATGTTAGCCAGGAAGGATTGAGTGATTCCAATGTTAGGTCTTTTTATTGTAAACTACCAAACCAGTAATGACTCTCCTATAAAATTTACTTGTATAGTAGTATAATATAAATATAATGTAATTTTATGGCGATGATGCACATAGAATAATATTTGTGTATAATAGGAGTTTATTATGGATTAAAAGCAAGGAAGAAAAATGATTGATATATATATAAGATAGATGGTGAGTGAAACAGATATCTCAAATTGAAGGTTTTGTATCTAGAATGGTTCCTGAGAGGGCAGTAGCAAGTGCGGCTGTGAAATTGGGATCTCTAGTCAAAGAAGTAGCCATTTGTCGAACTAAAAGGTTGTGTATAGAAGACTTTTGCTCATTAATGTCAACCACTCTTGACTGGACCAAGTCAAGCGTTACAATTGGAGCCGCATACCTATTCATTGGTGAGGAATTAGTAGCAGCTACTGATCCTGTAGTCGTTTCACTTTGGCTTGAGTTCACTGATAGTTCAGGTTGCTGTTGCCCATGGTTGTGCTCTCCTTCGTATGTTGTTACCAATACACTTGGATCTTCTACACTTCTTTGCACCTAATTAATTAACATATATATGATTCTCATTAATTAGTCATTAGTGATTACCAAAAAGAAATCACCACTTGGTCCAGTACATACCTTCTTCTTCACTGGGCAGCTTGGGGCATAAGAACACTTGAAGTAAGCCCTAGGAGAGGGGTTATCTCTGGTCACTTTTTGACCATATTTTCTCCATTGATATCCGTCCCTCACATACTTGAAAATTAAATTAAGGACCCTTGATTAGTCAAAAAATAAAGCAGATGAAGATAGGTGATGGCATAAATTACTTGCACATGCACTTACTAAGCTGGTATCGGATGCATCTGTCCGTACAAAAACTTTGGAAACCTTTGGCGAGAGGCTATGTTTGGGCCTTTTGAATGTGTCTTCCTCAGTGACAGTGCTGCACTCAGCATAGGAATTAATACCAAACAGATTCACGCAATTCTCACTCTCCGCCTTTCTCTTGAGCGACGCTGTGGTTTCTTTATCACTATTTGCGTTCTTCACTTGCCTGAATTCACTCAAATGTTTATGCAACGCAGCATAGTTGTCGCACACTTGGTTCAGCGTCTCAGTTAGCCTCTTATTCTCACTGCTTAGACGCTGCAACTCTTGAACCAAAAATTCTGCCTGATTACAAAAATTTCAAATTCCAGTGAGTGACACAATGGGAGATGAAAAGAAGGTTAATTAAGTAATAAGTACTAACCGTAAGGTCGGTGTGTGGAAGTGGAGCGGAGATAACGTTGAGATTGAGCGAAGTGTCGACGCAGGTTGGTTCCATGGAAAAGGAAAAGAAAGATTTGGTTGTGAATAAAGGGACAGAGGGAATGAGAGAAACAAGTTTAATAATAATAATAAGAGAATGAGATATTGAAGGTGAGATATATAGAGAGGAAAATAGTTGAGTATATGAGAAGGGTTGAGACTGGAGACTGGAGACTTCTATTATTATCTGTTGCGAGGAAAGTGGCACGAAAATGAGGACAAGAGAACAGTCTCGTCTTTTACAATTCCGTCATTTCCATGTCCCTTTGCGGATGCATTTAAAGCCACGCGCATTCCACACACACAAGGAAAAACTTCTTCTTTTCTTCACAGTCTAGTTTATTAGGGCATCAGTGATTTTTTTTTTTTTTAAAACAACTATTATTAAAAAAGGATAAAATAGTTTCAACTATTTCATACCACAAACTTTCTACACAAACCATTCTAATTCTAAATCTGTACTTTGTAAATAAAATTTTGAAAGCTGTTTCTAATTTAAAGAAGCAATCATGTGATCTTGACGAAAGCCACCTTTATACTAAACTAACATTTTTCTTAAAGAAAATATGTAGATTAAAAAAATATTCTATTTACTTTTTTATGTCTCTTCTCTTCACCCTAATTACATTTAAAAAGTATATGTATATCAACAATTTCCTTTTTAAAATAATCATTATACCACACTATTATTCTCCCTTGAAGATATTTTAATTTAGATAAAAATAAAATTGTTGAATAATATATAGGTTATAATAGCATGTATCTTTAATACTTTTCTAAATTCCACTCTCTAGAAAAACGAGTAGAGAAAAAAATGGGATGTGAACCGAGGAGTGTAAGGGAAATAGATTTCAAAAAACAAATTTTGTTTTATTTTTTAGTTTTTTAAAAGATTTTTTTAAATAGTTTTTAAGTATTGTTTTTTGAAAAAAGATGAAAAAATTAGCTGTTTGAAAATGTTTAGAGATATGAAAATAAAAAAAATCCAAATTTATAGAAATATCACTAATAAAAAGAAAAAAAATTGACTTCTTTTGTGTATTTTAATTTTTTAAAACAAAAATAAAAATTTAAAAAAATAGAAAACTACTCAGTTACTTTTTTAATTTTTAAAAACTAAAAATAAAAATTGATTTTAAAGTTATTTTTAAAAACATTAACTACATAAGTTTTTTAATTTTTAAATACTAAAATAATAAAAATAAGTTTTATAAATGTTTGTTAGATTCAAGTTTTATAAAACTATTTTAGTATTTAAAAATTAAAAAAAATGTTAGAATTTTTTAAAATATTTTTTTCTTAGTTTTATAAACTAAAAAAAAGAAATATGTTGTTTTTTGTTCTTCATAAATAACACTTTCCCAAATAAGAATAAGTTGTTTAATTTTTAACTTATATAATTTTTTCAAGCAACACTTACAATACAATTTTTTTTTATCTTCTTCATTTCAAAAACAATTCTTTAAAACTATTTTTCAAAACTTTTTAAAAAACCAAAATCAAATTAAACAAGCACTAAGAGTTTAATCACTTTTCAATGTTTCTTTTTAACTTATATAATGTTAATGTAATGAGGATTGGAAATTTAAACTCGTAAATATGACAGAATAAATGTTAAGAGATAAAATTTTTAAATGGATTTTTTATCTAAAAGAATATTTGGCTTAGTCAGCAATATTTTTCCTAGGCATCCAAAAGAAAAATAAGGGAATGGATGTAATAAAAAATAAAAAGAAAAAATAATGCAACACAAAATTGTTAGAATTATTATTATGTAAATAGTCTTCCCTTTGAAATATATTTTGATTTGATCAATAATTGTGTCTAGAGACTATAGGTGGATGATATAAACATCAACGTTCTCAAAGGAAAAGGGAACAATGTTTACTTGAGAAGTGCCTGAGAAGGAATTTCATGGAGTGGTCAATATCAAACATTGTTATAAAGAAAAGGCAAGTGGATATTTTAGGATTTAGATGTTCTCCCATTGACCGCAACAAATTATGCCATTGACTTTGATGGTTGCACATTTATGAGTGGTTGTGTTTCCGTGTTTGTTTTCTCTATTTCACAACTATTTTTAATGCTAAACAAAATACTTTCTTTTTAGTCTTCTTCATTGTTGACCATCCCTTTAAACGCTTTCTTGGTTGTTGCCAACCCTGGTGCTAAGTCTATGATGCCTTATCTTCGACTCTTTGTTATTATTCCTTTTCTTTTTGTACTACCTAGTATCTTAACTATCTTTCCTTATTCTCTTGCTAATTGCCATTTCTACTATTTCAATTTCCACACATATTTTCAACATTCTATTTGAAAAACTAAATACTCCTTCTTTTCATGTTAAACAAATAATTTATACACCAAATAATTTAAAAGTTTTTTTATAATGTTAGAATTATTATATATAATTATCTTTTACTTTTTATATTTCTTTAAAAGTTATATTCCTAATTTTTTCAATTAATCACTTAAAATCCTTTACATTAATTCAATGTATATACTTCATACCTTTCTTTCTAAGTATTGGTATTTTAGAAAATTTTTTGTTTTTATTATAGTCACTCGTAAAATTCAAGATTATTGGATCACACACCAACTTTATATAAAGTACCTCATGCAAATTTTGTGTCTCCAATTGTGTTTCATTTTTTTCTTCACCATTTAAAAAACTTTGAGCCATGATTAATGGCCTACATAAGAAATAAAAAAAAAATATGGTGGATTTGAATTCTTCTATTAATAAAAATTAACATATTAAAAATTAACATTTAATTTATAAAAAAATATTAAAATATTATTAAATGATATGACGATTTTTAACGGATGAAAACAAGAAATGAAATACAATTTTTACATAGAGATTTCCAACATGAAAAAACTACTTCTAAATTTTAAATTAAAACCCAAAGAAGTTATCCTCCCTAACAGGGTTTACCTTATGAGTGTAAAATAGTGGCTTTTCCATTACCCCAGGAGTTTAATTTTTATTTGATAATAGTGTAAAAATCTACTCATTAAAAATTAGGTAAAGAATGACTTTTAAGTTTTTTATAATAAAAATTAATATATAAAATTATCACATGATATTTTTATTAATTCACAGTATAAAAATATGAAAAAAAAAGTAGGTTATTTACGTGTATAACATTCAAGTTGCTCAAGATTTCGATAGCTTCCAAGTTTACATAAAGTCATGAACTTTTCAATAATGTTTTGTTTTTCTTCTTTTGAAAGTAGAGTATTCTCACAACTAAAAAGTATGAGACTAACCTCGTTAAAAAGTAGAATACCAGTTATGAGAAAAACTTTTCTTCATATATATATAATAATGAAATAAAACTTTAAAGCAATTCAGATTGTATAGTTTGAGTAGTTAAAAAAATCAGTAAAAATAGAATTATGAAATAAAAATTTAGCATATTACCGACACAACAATCATTATTTAAGCGATAACTATGTGATTATTTGCATTAAATGTTATAATAATAACAACTCCTTCTAAATATTTTTAAAATTTAGTTCTGATAATACCTGCAATCTAAAATTTGAAGAATCACTATATATATATATATATATATATATATATATATATATATATATATATATATATATATATATATACTTAAAAATATTATTTTAAACTCTATTTTTTGTCAAAAATAAGAAACATTAATAAAATCTGTAATGTTAGTTGTAAAAAAAAAAAGAATTATTTTCTGTAAACTCCATTCTATTGTTCTTAGAAATGACCAGCTTGTGCATTCCTCAAAAGAAGTCAACTCCTGGTTCCGAATACTCAATTCTCATTGTGGCCATACAAAAAGAACTGCCAAATATAGAACAGAATTTGTGAGAGTTGACAGAAAAAGAATTCTTTTTTAATGTGTACGCGCCCGTATCTTTACAAATTACACATAATTTTTATTTGGAGAAATACATTCATTGTCCTGAGGTAAAAGACCTGTATTAAGCTTATAACTTTAAAGTTTCGTTTGCCTTTGATTTTAAATTATGGTAATATATAATTTTAAAATACTTCTTTTTAATTTAACAAGCCACTTTTTATTTTATTAAAAGAGGTAATTAGTCTTTTCCGACTACTCCAAAATTCAAATTCCAGGGAAGGCCCACTAATTGCACTATGCATGGAATGATCCGGCAAAGACTATGTACCCTCTTCTGGAAGCTTCGACCTGAATAAATACGCACTTTAAAAAGGTAAAATAATGATAATATAATTCACTAAAATAATAAAATAAAATGTAGTTTTTGCATGTTAAACTCTTATTTATTATGATTTTACTTTCTTCAAAACATAATAATAAGATTTTGGTAAATTGACACTCTAACTGTACATATATTTCGTTTCTTTAACAATGTGTTGTTTAAAATACTATATCTGACATTAACTTAATTACCTTAGAAATGAAAACATATTTATGAATCTTGAAAAAAAAAATGTACATGTTAAGCAATAGAAAAGAAAGTCAATGTGAAAGCAGAATGATTCGTGTCTGAAATGCAGAAAGTAAGAGGTTGTGAATATGATAAAGACATTTTGATGAAACTTAAGATATTTTGAATATCTCACAAATATTAAATAAATTTTATAAATCTTATAATGTATAATACAATTTAGTGTAACTCCTTGTATGTATATTAATAATGGTAACTAGAAACAAGAATAGGAGTAGATGTAGTAGCTATGAATGTGTTATTTTCCTTTTTTTTTTATGACTATTATTATACTGTTTTATGAATGAGACATATTTTATAATTTTCAATTTAAAAGTATTTTGCTTATAAAAATTTTAATAATTAAAAATATTAAAATCTATATTTATCTATTCTTATTGATTAAATTGAAAATAAAACCATATTATTTAGTTGTTAATAGAAAAAAATTAATTATAAAAAATAATATGTTAACTATATTTATCTGATTTATAAAAAGCTAGTAACAATGAGAAGAAATTCCAATGAAGATAGACAAGTATTACAAATGACAGAAACGGCAAAAACGATATATATAATGAAGTCGGCCTTCCAGAAACGGTGCCGTGTAGCTGTCGGCTGGTGAAAAAAAAAAAAAAAAAAAAGAAGGAAAGGACGCGCAAATGGAAGGAAATTGAGTTTCTCTTGTTTTCAATTTTAAACGAATTTTGACCCAAAACTGACCTTGACTTGAATGAACTTGGATTGGAACTTGCTTTCCAACAAATTGCCCAATTTGGATCTCTCAAAACTCAAACTTTTCGTCTCACCAATTAATTCAGACGTAAGCCTCAAGTTAATTCCACATTTCTAAGTCCTAACTTTTATCCCACACTCTACACGCGCTTTAGCTTTTCGTCTCCATCCTCTTTTCTTCCCAATCATATATTTAATATCACCAATTCCCATATCATGTTTCTACCTATCTTCTTCTTTAAGGTTTTCCCATTTTTATATCAAAATCTCATCCAATACATCCAACCATGAATAACAGAATATTTGTTTTATTTAATATTCTAGGTCAATTTTTTCTTATGTACATACTTCAAGCAGTAAGGATTCCATTGATGAAAACAAATTGCGTCAGTTATAGTAAGTTCTATGATAACCATCCAATATATATAAAGACTTAAATAGAGTCTTCTAAAATAATTTTTTTCTTTTTTCATTTTTTCAAAGGGAATTTTAATATACTACTTGTTCACGCGTGCATCTGCGATCATAATGCTTGGGACGATGACATAAAATCCGGTAAATCTCTATATACTAGAGTTTAATTACTTTGAGAGTTTAAAAGAGAGTTTTATCTTGGTATGCGATCATTGTTTTTAGTTTATTTATATGAATTTTAAAGTATTAATTAATAAAATTAATAAATTTATCATAAATTAAATATAATTTTTAAAATAAAATTAATAAATTTATCATAAATTAAAAGTTTAATAAAAAATTAAAAAATATTTTTAAAAAAGTAATTTTTTTAAAATTTTAGAGATAAAAAATGGATATTTATTTTCCATTTGCATATCCACCGAAAAATATTTTTGTTCTATTCGTGGATTTGAATTTAGGCACCACACTTTAATCAACCATCTATTTTAATATATGTTTAGATTGAAATTAAAAATTTTATATATATATATATATTACTATGTAAAGTAGTGAATAAAAATAAACTTAAATTAAAAGTGAAGGCCTTGTTTTTGCAAAATTACTTTTGCCATTTTTTTTAAGGCAAAACAAAATATATCATATACATATATATGTATAATAAAACAAACAACAAACTGTTTAATATAATAAACATCTACAAAAAGTTGACAATTGTTTATCTACAGAATCTTAGGTCATCGTCCTCACAAAGATACTATGGTTTGTTCCCTACTTCATATCTAACAAGCATAACCAAGAATTACTACACCAATTAGAATAAAAATATCCTCTATTGAACTCCAACCTATATGAGAACCATTTTCAAGAAAAAACACTTAAATAATCGACATAATATCCAACAAGAGAACACATATTCCATACTTTTTCCGTATATACACTTTCTCACTAATTGAAACCATAGTTCTTCCATATAAAATTTAAACTATAAAAAAACCTTAATTTTGTTGATAACATAATTAGTTAACATACTGTATTAGTTTCTTAAAACTATTCTTTTAATTTTTTTTTAAACTTAATATCTCCTCTCCACTGATTACCATTTACCTATTTAATTAATGTGTGTTGTTCATTTTTTACAATCACCCTAAGAGAGAGAATAAATTTAACTTATAATTTATAAATTTATTATAAAATAATTAACTGTGTATCAGTCAAATAAAATTTATTTAGGAGACAATTTGGAAAAATATTATAAAGAGGATAATTTTTATTTTGGTCTTATATTAAGAGATGGAAAGAATATTAATGAGTGGAATTACTAAAAAATATAATTTCCTAGCTTTAAGTTGATAAATAATTCACAACATTGTTACGATGATATCAAAACATTTTATAACAAGTGTCATAAAACCACATTTTCAAACCTTTACCTAATTAATATCTTATTTTTTTATAGTAGAAGAGTATTAATAAGTTTTTTCAAATAAAACACATATAAAAGTTTACAATAACTTACTCAAACAATTAATTTATGTCTCTTTAAAAAAGTTTTAGAAAAATATAAAATGATGAGAAAGCATGAAGTTCGTCAAATAAAAAAATTGAAACACAAATTTTAACCATTTTTAATAAATTTTAACATATAATATGTCGAATAAAGTGTTAAGAATGTATTATTATACATTTTTCTTGCATAGTATGTAGTTCTTGAAACACGAATAATTAGTTTTTTTACTTACACTACACTCTTAATAAATATCATTTTATATTTTGATATAATATTAAACATAAGATTATTTTATAAAATTATTTCTAGGTTTTTTTTTTTACTTTTCTTATTTTATGAAAAAATTTAACATATAGGGTATCTTTTTTTAAGTCATAAAGTATATTATTTTGGTGAGGATTTTTTTTTTTAGATAATTTATAAGTTTTATTTGAACCACGGTGTATATTCGAATTAATCTTGCCGAGCTCATAGACCTAAATATTTTTATGAAAAACAAAATTTATAGATCTTTGTGAAGATTAGAAAAAGGGAGAGTAGTCCATGATTTATACTATTATAACATAGCGTTTTTTTGTTTTTATTGATCAATATTAACTTCTGTTAAATTGTCAGTGGAAAATTCAAAAATTGAGATTTCTCTCCTCCCTCCTTTTTATTTTTAAACCTTTCATATTGAATTTTTCCATTTTTAAAAACATGTTGAGAGTAGAAGAATTATGTTTGAAATGAAAATTTAGTTTTTATTTTCTCGGCTGAAAGAAAAATATTTTAACTCTTAATTTTTTAAAAACACCATCCAAATGTAAAATGAAACATAATGAAGTTGCACATAACCATCTTAAAAATTTTGAGAGTCCTTCCCGTGAAAACTAAAAAATGTGTTATATATAAGAAATATGTGTTCCAGTACTTTCAACATTAGAATTAGAGAAATTTGTTGTCATTCAATATTATTTGTTTGTTGGATTTGAAAGAGAAATTGAAGAATGAAATGTTGAAAAGAGAAATATAATTAAAGAAAGAGAAGTAGCTAGAAAAATAAATTAATGAGAGTTTAAATTTGAATAAATTAATAACATGAGTGAAACAGAAAAAGGAGAAGAACTCAAAAGTTTTTAATGTGCAAAAGAAAGACTAGCTATAAGAAATCAAAATAAATAGAGATAAAAAACTATTATTTTTTTTATTTTTTAAATTAAAAAAAAAGTGAGGTCCTCCAAAATTAGAAACCAAGAATCGTGGAAACAACCTTAAAACTGTCACCAGAAGAGGCTAGGTAGGCAATATATCCATATCCATGAATTGTTTCTTTGTGAAAGAAAATGCGTTTAGATTCCTTGTTGCAAATTTCGTCTACAACTCCCTCCAAAATAAGTACATTTATATAAGATGGAAGAAAATGGGAAACCAAGAGTTGGAATGGTTTTTGGTAATTATGAAAATGCTTAAAAATTTTGGAGTGATTATGATGGGAGAGTCCATGGTGAAAAAACATTATACACACTTTAGAAAGGATAATTTTGTTCCCTCATTTAAGTTTGTTTGTAAAACAACTAATCCAAGGATCGAGACTAAAACAAAATGTCAAGCAAGATTAGGAATTAAGACTATGGGTGAAAAATTAACCGTGCATGAATTTGTGGAGGAACATAACCATGTTTTACCTAATAAGAAACAACTCACATGTTGTTATCTCAACAAAAAATTTTAGAAATTCAAGGCCATCAAATTGAATTAGCTGATGATGTTGTTTTACAACAAAGAAAGACCTTTGATTTGATAAGTAAGCAAGTAAAAGAAGAACTAACTTGGGATACACTAGCATTGATCAAAAGAATTATCTTAAAAAAAGAAGGCAAAGAAGTTTGATACATGGGAAAGTCTATTATCTATTACAATACTTTAAAAAAAAAGTTGTTGAAAATCCAACTTTCTTCCATGCTTATCAACTTGATGTTGAAGATCAAACCACCAATGTATTTTAGTCGATGCAAGGATGCTCATTGATTATGGATATTTTGGTGATGTAGTTTCTCTTGATGTAACTTATTGCACAAATAGTTTAGATAGACCTTCAGCAATGTTCTCTAGATTTAATCATCAAAGAACATTAGTGATATTTGGAGTTGCTTTATTATATGATGAAACAACTAAGTCATACAAGTGGCTATTTGAGACATTTTTGCAGCCATGTAAATAGAAAATGCTCGAATAGTTCCCTAAACCAAACATTATAAAATATACACTAACCCTATATATAAACCAAAACAGATATATGGCCAAGAACTAGCATCCCAATGGTGAGGGCTAAGTCATGACGCAAATTTACTCACCCGTTTTCCAATTCTTTTGGTTATTTCAGTGCTTTCATCGACCATGAAGAAGACAAAGAGCGTAACCCACTTGGTAGATATGGAAAATTTTTTGCATCCATTTTGTGCGAAGAGAGAAAGAAATAGATTTATTTACAACAAACTAATTAATTCAAATAGGAAAAGAACCTAAAAGTTAAGAAATTTATTCATTCTACGTGATATGCAATGCTTGCAATAACAACAAATGGAATAGCAACGACAATGACGAATTGAACAACAATCATAGATGGTAAACATCCTATAACAGAGTTTCTTCTCCTCTCGGCACAAAACGAAATAAAGTTTCACCATTCCATTATAAAATTTGAAATTTTTTTTTATTGCTTCACAATTGCGTGATGAATTAAATGGTCACTTTTTAATTGTAATGTTGTTTAAAATTATTTTATTAAAATGTTTTATATAAACTATTAGATAATATCTAATGAGTATTACTAGCGTTGGAGGGAGTTATAAACAGAATTTGCGACAAAGAATCCAAATGTAAAGAAAACAACACGTTGTGTGTTAGATCCACAAATGCAGTGAGAAATCAATACATTAGTACATGTTTTTATCCATTACTGTAACAATAGGTTTCAATATCAATTCCTAGGAGGAAACCACGTTGGTTTTGAATCAATGTTGTATCCATGGATGTAAAATTGAAACAACTCTGCATTGGATAATGAGAAATGATGTAGTAATTTATTTACATCGGTTTGATAATAATCGATTTTGATTAGTGACATGAAAATGTCCTTGGCCCTTACATCATTAGGGAGGGGGCGATGCAATGTTAACAATAATCTACATCAGTTATTACATGAACCAATGTTACAGTTTGTAATTTTTTTTTTAAAAGGATCCTACTTGCAATATAATTATATATAAATGCAAAACATTTCTATCAAAACAAATACAACATTGGAATTTAAACTTATATATCCATATTGGAATTCAAAATTATAATTTATCATTATCAAATTATAAATATATTTTTATTAAAAATGCAAATGATGGAATACAAGAATTTTGTCAACTTAATGTTAAGTACTTGAACAATATAAGTCATATTTTTAAAAGTTAAAAAGAAATATGTCCACTTAATACGAATGTCTTGAATTATTCTTGCATACAACAGTGAGCTGACTCTAAATTCTTGTGAGATATAACGGACTATATTAGTAACTCTAACGAAATTAATGAATAGTAAATATATCAATACTTAGCAATTAAAAATGTATTACGCCCAATTAGTTGCAAATACCCCAAGCATGGTACTCCACATCCAATGCATAACAGAGAAGTCATACTCGGTATCTTTATCTTGTTTGTTACACTAAATTCAATATGATTCCTTTAACTTATATTAAATCTATAAAATGTAACTTTTTTTTCAGACATTACTCTAGAAAACTTACTTTAACTTGTATTAAATCAATCTTCTGAGATTTACTTTTATCAGGTAATTCCTTCAAAGAACTATTTAATCTCAAGAAAACCTCAATATTAAAAAAAATAAAAACTTACCTGATTATGTGTTTTTAAGATTTGCATTAGGCTTTCTTCCTAAGAAACAAAACAAAGCAACATTGTTTTCCCTTGGACAAACAACTACTAGTTGTCAATGTTGCCTACAAACAAGAATATTAATTAATTACAATGCAATTATATTTAAAAACAAATTGAGATTATCTTGTTAAGTTTTGGGTTACTTGCCTTTAGAAATTGTTTTGAGCAATTACGTGTGGGACAACTTTCTCTGTGTTATTCAATATATACAAATGTACTTAATTCAGTTCATCAAGACCCATTGTTGCCACAATTAAACCCCTTGCACCCTTGAACACTCTACACCTCTTAACATGATACCAAAACATGCTCTACGATTCATTCCCAACACAAAATCAAAATCTCTCTTTGACCTAATCTATTGTCATGAACCAAATTTAACGGCATAAAAACCTATTTTCATCCATATTCTTATCTAAAAACATTTATCATTGCATGTTAAATTGCCTTCCAAGTTCCTATACACTTTGTTTTTTGCGTCATAATCTAACAAGTTTCCAAATTGTGAACGCTTGTCTAAGCTTCATCATGTAACACTACATTAATTGCTCACTATTGCATGCATGTTTTCTAGTCTTTGGTGGTTACATCACATTCAAAAAATAAATCAAATAAATTCTCCTCAAATTTTCCACTGTCCTTGCATATACACTTTGATTTTATACTCACCCTGTTTGAAAGATTTGTAATGTTTGAATTTAATATAAAGCAAGCTTCCAAACAAACACTTATACCAAGTGTGTTTTGGTATAAAGACAAATGTGTGAATATTTGAGAGACAATTGTGTCAAACTGGATTGTGTTCTAATACACTAAATTTGAGACACGATTCACAAATAAGTGGTGTCCAAATCCTCTACTCCTATTTGAACAGTACCCACAATTCACAAAAAAGTTCATTTTATTCCCCATGCTTGATTGAAACAACAAAACCACCTATTTTTACACCTTGATGGCATACCCAAAAGTAGGACAAGAAACAAAATAATCAAATTTAGAACCTAACAAACTAACACCAAGAACCAAAATCAAAAATTTTTTTCTTCCAAAACAGGGTCAAAAAACAGGACAAGAATCAAAATAATCAAATTTATAATCATTTTAGAAAAAGAAAAAGATCCATCAACCTCAAAAGATTGGCCAGGAAATTCAGCAAAATAAACAATCCGCAAAATTCAAATTCAGCAAAATAAGCAATCCACATGCCTTCAATTCACGAAATTCACATCAACACTTCAAAGAAAACATGTTATGGCAGAGTTGCTCATCCCTACCAAAAAAAATCCAACTAATATTTTTAATTTTTATATAAATTTTTTAATTGAGACTAAATAAAGTCAAACAACTACAAAGAACCTAACTTTCTTTCAACCTTGCAATAAAGAATTATAGTTACTAAGAATCATTTATTCTTTCCCTTCAAATTCTTCTATTCAATTCTCTTCCTCTTAAACACCTTGTCCTCTTCAACATTTCTCCCATGTTACATGGCAAAATAATTAAATTGCAACACCAAAACCACACCTTTTTCTCCCATTCCTCGTTCTTGCCACCTTTTCCTTTCTCTATATTTATTCTCTTTCTCTTGCAAATGTATATTTTCCATAAGCTATACTTTTATTAATTAACATAGTGTGTCTCTTTTTATGAAAATTTATGGATTTCATATTTTGATCAACACCAAACTGAATCAAAGTAAAAACCTATATTATTAGGATTTTAGAAATATTATATTGAGAAGAGTTTAGTTTACCTTGTACCAATAATGAGCAACAAGAAGAACCCTAGAATGAAGAGGAAGTGTATAGCCAAAACATATCCTATCAATAGAGAAAACAAAATAAAAAAAGAGAAATAAAACAATACAATCAGTAATAATAAAAATCAAAACAATACAATTGGTAGAGTTTGTGTGAAGATGAGGATTCACAAAAACAAGCATTAGCGAAGAGGATAGTTCATGAAAATGTTATAGCAAGAACTTCAATGTTGTGAGAAAGAGTTAGAGTGAGAGAGAGATAGAGATAGAGAAAAAGTAAAGACATTGTGAGAAGGAGAAGAAGAGGGTTTCTAAGAAACTTATTTGTTAATGGCTTCAATGGAGAGATGTTTCAACGGCAATGAGAGTGACAAGTGAACAATGGTGATGACAAGAACTTCAAAGCAAAAGAAGCTTTGGGAAGGAGAGTGCGATTTGTGAGAAAAGGGAAGGCACCCGAAGAAAAATGAATCATTTTATTTTTTTAATTTTTTAAAATCTATATCTATGTACAACAGTCTATGCTAATGTATGGTACGAATACTTTTACTCACAACGGTTACGTCTAAAAATCGAGGCAGTGTGTGACTAGCCTTTTAACTCTATATAGGTTTAAAGGGAACCATTGTAGAGAATTTTCTAGTTATTTTAAAATTTGCCACTAGGCATTTGTCTATATCGGTCATTAGGCTAAATCCATGTAACTGAAACGGTGTTGAATGTACTTTTTCTAGTAGTTTTCAATAATAAATAATTATTTATTATTTTATTAAATGTGATTTGTATAATTTAAAAATAAATAAGTAATTTTTTTAAATTTAACTATGTAGATTTATTCAAATCCAAAATTAAGCATTTTCTTGCATATGTTTGCTAACACATCATATATGAAATTAAAATATAAGTTTAATTAATATGCACTAACAGAGTATGAGTTTAATTAGCATGCACTAACAAATTTTTACACTAACGTTTAATTACAACTCTTCATTTATATGACTTTTAAAGCATTAATGGATAAAATCGACAAACTTACCATACAATAAAGGTCGTGATTACATTCCAACAGTGTTGAGTACACAATATTTTTTCTCTTAAAATATTGAACTAATGAACTAACTACCTAATAATTGATATAATGTAAACCAATGCTAATTATTGAACAATACTTTACCAAATGGATAATAAATTTTCCTCGACAAAACACCCGTGTTTTTACCAGGTTCAGGCGAAACACCGCGACCTCCCTTGCGCACGTCGCCGGCTCCTCGGTGGACAGGTGGGCACCTGCAAAAGGGACTCTGACGCTCAAGTCAGTGTAAATTGTGGCAAGCGTAGAATGCGTACCTTTTCTAAGGGGCATGTCATGCTTTTATAGTGTTTTTTGGGGGGTTCTTGGTTACCTTTTTTAAGTACGGGGAAGGTCCCAGTTTCCCTTTTTAAGAATGGATTCAGAGTTACCTTTTTTATGTCGATGGTCGGGTCATGGTGCTTCAAGTCAAGGTGTCGAGCTTTGGTCTGAGGTGTCTGGGTGGTTAGGTACTCCGGTCCGATTCCGAGGATAAGAGGGGAGACAGGAGGGTACAACCTGAAAGTGTAGAAATTTTTTAACGTGCTGAAATGACACAATTACAACAAGAATAATTTTAAACAATCATATTTTTTTCGTGAAAAAGCAATCATATTGTTAATCTTTGTTAAATTAGACTATTTTTAGAAATTATTAAATATAAAATATTTTTAAAATTATTTTTAATAAAATATTTTTAAAACTATTTTTTTAAAAAAAAATATTTTTAGAAGTTATTCCAACTTTCACACATTTTTTTTAGAAATAAAAAGCTTGTGCAACTCCCTTTGAAACATCTAACAAAACCCTAATAAAATTAGGCTTAAACATGATTCAAATTCATGATATCCTAGTGTACTTTAAAAATTGGTAGAGTACTTACTCTCTTAGTGTGTTTCTTTGGTTGGTCTTCACTCTTAGCCAAAGTCCAAATCAGCAAGTTTGGTGGGTACCTGCAATGACACTCCAAAGCTCAAGTCAATGTGAGCTCGACCTTAGGTTAGGTCAAAGATGTTGCAAGTGTCAATAATAGTAGTAGTATATTAGTAATTTGTCAAACCTGTACCTATTACCTTTCAGGGCTTGGGCATATGCATAATTGGTGATATATCTTTTACTTGTAAAGGATGACTTAGATTTATCTTTATTTGTAAAAGATAATTAGGATTTATCTTTTACACTTAAATGATGATTTGGATTTATCTTTACTCTTAAAAGATAATTAGAGTTTATTTTTTACCCGTAAAGGATATTTGGATTTATCTTTATTTGTAAAAGATAATTAGGGTTTATCTTTAGCCGTAAAGAATGATTTTTATTTATATTGGTCAGGTTTGGTCTTGAATGGAGATCTGACCCGAGGCGGGGGATTCCTTCCGGTACACAACCCCACCAGCGTCAAGGAGCGAAGTGATCAAGACGTTATTAGTGTTAATGAGGTGACCCGGTTTGTTCCAAGGGTACATTAGTACAAAACCCTCCAACATCAAGGAGCAAAAAGACGAAGACATTATTAATGTTAAGGAGGTAGTCCCGATAGGTGCTAGACTTGGCCCAAGGGTACATCTGGTACACAATCCCCCCAGCATCAAGGAGCAAAGCGATGAAGATGTTATTAATGTCAAGGAGGTAGCCCGATAGGTGGTAAACTCATTCTGGAGTACATCTGGTACACAACCCCTCAAACGTGAAAGAGCAAAGTGACGAAAACGTTATCAATGATGCAACGTGTTAGGTTGCTAGAATAAATGCACTGTGAATAGGTCCGACCTTGGGGCAGGTACAGTGTGGTATACATCTTCGTATTTTGATTTTTCTCGAGCTTGTTCGGTCGGGAGGGTATTCTTGCTTGTTTATTTTGTCTAAGGTACTACCTTGCCCGAGCTATTCAGTCGGCTAGGAGGTACCCTTTACTTGCTTAGATTGTCTAGAGGTATTACCTTACCCATATTATTTGGCCAGAAGGGTACCCTTCACTTGTTTGGCTTGTCTAGAGGTATTGCCTTACTCGGGTTATTTGGCCGAGAGGGTAACCTTCACTTGTTTGGCTTGTCCATAGGTACTACCTTGCTCGAGCTATTTGGTCGAGAGGGTACCCTTTACTTGTTTGGATTGTCCAGAGCCTTGCTCGGGAAGCTACCCTTTGCTTCTTTGCCTTGTCCAAAGATACTGTCTTGCCGACCTGTTTGGCCAGAAGGGTACCCTTGTCTTATTCATCAATTTGAATGTGATGTCTAGTTAATTAAACTAATGTTTCATAGCTTGCTTCAGAGTAATCACCTATAGTCTTAGACTAGATGTCAAAACTTATATATATTATACCTGATGAAACATCTCAGATAAGAAACATTTTTCCAGCTTGAATATTTATTGCATGAGCTCTTCAAAAACTAGCATGTTGTTGAAACCAATTTCAATTCAAAATTTGAAACTATGGTAGTTGGGCCATAAACTAGTCATATCGTCCTTATTGCTTGATGCCCTCTGTTATCCATATTACTCCTTTAGTCCGACACATTGGAATGTAGATAATACATTACTTGGTGTTTAATGTTTAGACACATCATCAATCTCTATAGACCTCACTGCAATATAGAGTCAGACATAGAAAAAGCAGTGCATTCTTTATGAATCTTAATCATGTAAGAAGATATTTCAACTACAGACACTGCATTATAAACCTTCACCATTTGACACTCAATCTTTGTGAATAACCCTAAGCATCAAACATGTTTATCAACAAAAGATTCCTTCTAAAGTCTGAAATATACCTCACTCCTTATAATATCTTCTAATTATCAAACATTTTGAGTCTAATCCTCCTCATGTTGTGTACCTTACAAACTTTATCGTTCCATAAAAGGACAGTGCATAAAAAATTTGATGAGTACAAAGTTTCTTACACTACTATTAGTAAGTGCATCGATCGTATGTAGTAAGTGATAAATATTGAAAGATAGAAAAAAACTAACACTACTGAATATAAAGTAAATAAATGTGAAAATAAATAAAAAAGGCGGTTACATGTATGAGATTTAGTTAGGTTTAATTTCACTAAATCATCCCTCAAGTGCATAAATATACTAAAAACATTCATTCACTACCCATGTTCCCATCACCCATAAAAATACTCTTAACTCGGATCCTTTAAGCAAGGAACTAAGTTATTTGAGTATTAAATTACCGATCACTCGCATAATCTAAAGTCAAACAACTTGCATTAAGAAAAGGAGCTTAAGATGGCAAATGAGTTTTACTCTCTCTCGAGCAATGAAACCATTGGGAACTCTTCTCGTTTTACAAGTCAAAATTCTCTTTCAAGCTCATTTAACAAGTAAAACCCACGAAATATATGAAAACAAGGTAAGGTAAAGAAGAGCACTAACATTGGATAATAAACTTAGATTAAAAGTACAAAAATACAAATGAGTAAAGTTACATCAAATCCCAACCAAATAACAACCTAACTAACCATCGGGATGGATAAGCATGAAGGATGAATAAAGATGGGTCTAGAGCGTGCACTAACCAGCAAGGTGTGCAATCCCCTCTAACTCTAAAACTCACCCTTTTATATTTTCAAGTCACAACTTCAGCGTCTGGCAATCAAAAAGTAATTGTTCGGTGCCTTAACTACTTAGGCCCAAAGTTTCATGGGTGTTGGGCGCTCCGTTGGTGGCCGTTGGGCGCCCATAATAAATTTTTCTTGCTCTCGGATTAATGGGCATTGGGCGGTCATGCTTAGGGAGTTGGGTGCTTGGGCTAGATGCAACACCAAATTTTTTTATTTTTCTCATTTCTTCAATCCTTCTCAAAACCCATCTCAAAACATCTAAAAACAGGAAAATAAAGGTAAAGTATACATAAATTAAATTCTAAACCAAATTTCCTACATAAACCTAATTTTAAGCGAAAATAAAGGAAAACGAGGCCTCAAAAGATAAAGAATTATGATAACTGCTCTAGTTTACCTATGTAAAAATAGATAATTTAGGTAGCTATCATGCACCCTCATTTAGTTCTAAATATTCGTAGTGGTCCCTCACCAAACACATATGATACATATATCTCGAGTTCAATACCTAGTTCTTCTATGAGTCATTAAATGATGCCACCAAAATTTCAACAAACTCAATCATCCGATGCAACAGCAACATCTACAGATTTTTTCAAATTCCAAGAGTCTTTACCTCCATTATAAAGACATTGTTTCTTATGTGACTTAGCTTCAGACATTTGAAGCACCTCATTTGCTTCTTCCACTTAAATTTACCCTCCTGATTAGGCTTGGACTTCTTTACATTTCCCTCCTTCTTCTTCCCCTTCCCCTTCGACATACTCAAAATAGCACCCCAAATTATCCATTTTCGAATCATGGAGCTTCTAGAACTCCTTGGTCAGAATTGAGGTTTGAACTTCCTCTAATGTGATCATTTGTTTCTTCTAGTGCAACAAAGCATCTTAAAATAAAAGGTTTTGGCAGTGAATTAAGGAGTAACAATGTCTTGGCCTCATCATTGATTTTCACATTAATGTTCTCCAAGTCATCTAACATCTTGTTAAAATTTGCAAGTTGCTCATTCACCATTCTTGACTCTATCATGTTGAATGAATACAATTGTTGCTTCAAACAAAGTCAGTAAGACTGTGTCATATATAGAGACTCTAACTTGACCCACATCTTAACAACGTTTTTTTCCTTATCGACTTCCATTAGTGTTATCCCCAAGACACGATATGATGGTGTTTCTAGCCTTATTAATCATATTCTTCATCTCTTGTTACGATAAAGATGGTGACATATTCACTTCCCCTTTAACGCTCCCACACAACCTTGTTGCATCAAGATGGATTCCATCTTGATCCTCCACAAACCAAAGTCATTGTTTTTGGAGAACTTCTTAATATCAAACTTGGTTGTCATGACTCTGATCTTTCTTAAATTGTTTTGTTCCTATAGACAATGCCACTTATTGAGGTTTGATAAAAAACTCACAAGACAACTCTAAAAAGTGTAAGAAATCACACTAGGAAAGTGAGAGAAAACACGATTATTGATAATTAAGAAAAAAGTGTGAAAACATCACAATTACAGTGACCCCTTATAAGAGGTATATATAAGTTAAAAACATACTCATGTGTCTAACTCACATGACATATAAATGACAAGACATTAATGACAACAAACACTCCTATAGGTACACTAACCATTTAGGCTTCTAGACCATTCACCACAAATACAACCATCAAACACTTCTATCATACTCACTTACCAAATAATGTATCACTTAATCTATCAGATGATCTACTGTATGCGTAAAAAATTTCCAAATTTGCACCAATAAATATCAATTTACATATTCTTTATTCCAAAATAAAAGGTTCGTGTCATATGATCCTCTATATGTTTAAACAATGTGATATTTATTTTTAATTGAGACGGTCTATAGTTATAATTATTTTGTCTATTTTTTCCGATTATTTTTCAATCAGTTATTTATCATAAATAATATTTTTTTAACTAAAATCTGTTTTAATATTTTCATTTAAAAAGTTACAAATTACTAAAAAGTTACAAATGATGATAATGCTGGAAGGCCCTATATCACAAGACAAATTCCTGAATTGAAATTATCTTGCTTTATTTTTTTGTTCAATTATTATTAGATGCTAACCCTGGCTGGAAAAATGTTGGGAGGAAAACAAATTTAAAGTCCGGATATTGATTTTTTGAATAGAGATTGCAAGTGAAGGGGAGCGGGATTAAAGTATTTATTATAAAGAAAATATTTATTTAAACGTAATTTTTAATCATATTATATTATAATTAATTTTTGTAAATATTAATTATTTAAAAATTAATTTTATTAATAGAAAGATCATATATTTGAACTATAACTTCTCCCTCTCCATCTCTCAGGTATATATTTATTGTGAGACGAATTTTATAACGATAACAGAAAAAAGTATATCTATTCTACATCATTTCCTTTAGGGGTTGATCCAGCAAACAACTAGAAAGGAGAGAAAATAGATGATTGATCATATGTTTCTATGTTCTATTAAACATGAAATAGGTGGATTAGTTTTTTATACGTTCTAAATATCATATAAAGACATATGTAAGGTGTATGTTCTCTTAGAAACATTTTGTTTCTGTTATTGAATAAATGTTTAGCCTATTTTTCAAAAAAAAATGTTTCTATGTTCTATAGTTTTTTAACTGCCATCAAGGAATATTCAGTATCAATTGGGTGATAAGATTAGAAGAAAAAATATTCCATTTTATGAATATGAAACAACACTTGGAGTTATGGTTATAATAGTTTGATTTTAAATTTGTTCCTCCTATTAAAATTGAAAAAATAGAGAAAAAACAATGCCCCTAATTTGACAATGACAATTAGAATGTAAATTCGTTGTTGTAGTTTTGTTTTGTAATAACACAGTAGCATATTCGAAACATCAAGTTAAACTAAAATAACTTTTAACCAATTAATTCACGCATTGAATGGTATTGTGATAGTTATAATATGCTATATAATCTCACTATTTTTATCTTTTCTTTTTTAATAATTATAAAGTATTTAAGAATTGTATGCAGACGACAAAAATGTATAATTGGAAACATAGTAATTAACAATGTCTTCTTTTTTTTACAGTATATAACTAATAATTCTTAAAAAATAAATTGATAAAAAATATTTAAAGTTGAGAAATAAAATAAACAAAGACAGTAATAAGCAAGCGTTAAAACTTCAAATTAAAGTAATTTTTTATGGGAGTTACTTGATGTTTGTAAAGAGTGGTTCTTAAAAAGAAAAAAAGTTTTTTAACAAAAAAATCTGCGTTAGAGAAAATTTACGTGGATGAGTGTGTTTTTTTATATAATAAGTTTTTTATATAAAAAATTATTTTTAATATTAAAATATATTTTTTCTTCAATCACCATCTACCATTATTAAGTTATAATAATAAAAAATTTAAAAGTGTAAGTTTCTTAAAAAATTTTACAATTTTATACCATTAAAAAATTATAAATAAAATTTTAAAAATAACATAATAATACATGAAACACAAAAAGTAATATAAAAACCGTAAAAAATAATTTAAAAAACTCAAATTGCCTTTATAGATGCTTGAGGAATTATCGCCGGCACCTGGTGGGGGAAGAGGAGTGTGTACAAATGTGAATGTCAAAGTATATATGTTTTGTCACGTTCTTATAACATAACAAAGTTTTGGCTAAAAAGATTGAAAATTTGTTTAGCACCCACACCCAAATTGCTATTTGCATTCTCAAAATAAAAACACCCAAAATATCTTTATTTTTTAGATTAAGTGATCCAGAATATATAAAAATTTAAATTATCTATCAATTGATCTAGAACTCAGTATTTATTATGTTTCTTTATAGTTGATTTATAATTTTTTTTATGTGTTTTAGATCAACTGATACAAAAAGAATAATCAAAACATAATATTAGTCTAGAATATATATCAAAATAAATTATGAATCATATATATAATCTAGATAACATAAAGTTAAAAGTTAATTCTATAACTGATATGAAATTTTCATAGATAAATAAACTTCATATCAATGATCCAAAATAACAAATTATGCAAAACAAAAGGATTATGTATCTTAGATGTTCGTCTTATGGTGGTTGGGAAGTTTTCTCACTACAAAAGGAGGTGTTATGGTGGTTTATAATGAAAGTGAGTACGTTGGAGAGAGAGAAAAAAGGAAAGAAGGAAAGGAAGTATGGCTGAACTAAGAGTAAAAGTTTTGACTTCTTGAGTTAAAAGGTTATAGGGATATTTTAAGATTTTAAAAAAATTGTTAACCACATGGAGGTTTGAATAGTAATTATGGGATGCTAAAAACATACCAAAAAGATTAATGCTCAAAGCCCAAAAATGTAGAAAGAACAAGTGCTATGGCTATAAACCCACATACTCCTAATTACGTTAAGAAATACGGAATTTCTTCCTGCACCTATATCATGAAATGACATCTACACACTTTTCTTAAGGAATTTTTCTATGTACACCCTCGATTTTTCTTTTCTC
This sequence comes from Psophocarpus tetragonolobus, assembly GCA_037954015.1. Classification (NCBI taxonomy): domain Eukaryota; kingdom Viridiplantae; phylum Streptophyta; class Magnoliopsida; order Fabales; family Fabaceae; genus Psophocarpus; species Psophocarpus tetragonolobus. The sequence continues at coordinate 16,479,568 of CM075688.1, forward strand.
ATTCCATTGTTTATTCGGTATTTTGTAGTATTTTCAAAAATAATATTGACAAAAAAAATATTTGGATGAGCAAAATAAGTAATATTAGAGTTAGAGAGGTTAAAAAGTTGAAAAAGAAAAAGAACAAAACTGCATTTCTAGCCTTGTTCGATGTGATTGAGTTTCTGGTTTTCGCTTTTGAAATGTATTTTAAAAATAGAAATGTGTTTCAGTAAAAATGATTTTGTTTTGGTTTTTTACGTGTTTTCGAAACAGTTTTCAGTAAATTTCAAAAACAATAAAATTTGGTTTTTAGATTTCTTTTTCTGTTTTTATTCAAGTCTATCACTTGCCATCATTGACCACCATCTTTGACTGTCGATCACTGGCTGCCACCTTCGACTGTCATCATCAACCGCCACCTCCGATCATCGGTCACTAGCTACCACCTCTATCGCTAGTCACCAATCACAACTTTCAATCACTAGATACCATCTTCGACAGACGATCCCTAACTGCCACCTCCAACCAACACTGACCGGCCGTCACCCCTAACCGACAGTCACCGATCGCCACTTCTAACAAACAGTCACCAATTACCATATCCGAACGTCACTTCCAATTGACAATCTCTATCAATAGTTACCGACCACCAGTCTTCCCTCTACTTTTGGTACCAACCGTCGATCATCAATCGTCGGTCAATTTTCAATCTCTAAAAATTTAAAAACTTAAAACCACAACTAATTTTTAGTTTTATAAGAAGACAAAAAAATGCCTAAGCAGGATAAGTTTATGAGACCTTCTCCATGGGGGAGTCCAACAATGCCACCTACAAAATCATTCCTGTGTACTTCTATTTGAATGTATACATCCAATCAGTTACTGTTTTCTAAGTATTCATTCATCATTGTCCTTATGAATTGCCTATTCAGGATACATTTAAGTTAATTATAATTTTAAAAATTTTAACTTTTAAATTTTAAGAAATTGTCAACTTAAATTTATTTAAATCAAGTAAAAAACTAATTATAGTTGAATCAATGTTAATATTGAATCGATGATAATCTATTATTTATACAATAATTGATTATGTATGCAAGAAAATATCTATAAGACACATGATAATCTATTATTTAGTTAAAATAATAGATTGTGGAATCAACTTTAACATTAAAGTATAATGTATCAATTTACAAATTTTAAAAGTTGAAAGTTACGTTGTGATAAATTAAAAGTTGAAGTTTAAAAATTTTTAATTGCAAAGGTTATAAATGGTTTATAAAAGTTAACTTCATGATGAATTTACTAAAATAATAGATAGGAAACCTCTAGTTTCGTGATAAATTTCAAATGCTTTATAAAAATTAACATCGTAAAATAATTAAAATAACATAATCCTAACCATTAAAAACTTACACTTAATTACACTGTATACTCTTATTTTACTTAATTTTTATATTTTGTTTTCTATTTTTAACTCAATAACATTTTTTTCTTTCAATTTTTAAAATTAGATTTGTATCAAACTTTTAGTAGATTAACGTTGATTCTTTGAGAAACAAACATTGACCGACATGTGAGAGTGGTTTCAAGACATGGTAAGTCCTAATTTTGTAATTTAAAGGTTATTTAGTTAATTACAATTCTTTTTTACTATCCAAGTCGCTGTTAAATCATATTATTAAAGTCTATTTATTTATTAATAGTTGGAAATAAATTTAATCATTATAAAAATTAAGAACATAATATTATAATTTTAAAATGGAAACAAAATATCAAAATTTGATAAAATAGGAGGGTCATAATGTAATATGCCAAAAGTATATATGACTAAAACAAAAATTTAAATAAAAATTTAAAATAATTACTAAAATATTTAAATAAAGACCTATTAATCAATTTACTAAAAAAAAGTCAAATATTTAAATAACTAATTTAAAAAAATAAATAAATATCACTATAAATCTGTAATACTTTTTTCACTATAATACTTAAATGATAAGGTAAAAACAATAAATATTAAATATTTAAAATTAAATATAATGCTAATTAAAATATTTATGCATAAGAAATACAAAAATATTAATAAAATAAATGTTCCAATATTAAAATGACTAATTTAAATAAATAAAATATAATATTAAATTCATAATATTTTTTAAAACTAAATGTTTGATTTAAATATAATACATATTCAATAAATAACTTAAATATTAAAAAATAATTAATCAATTAAAAATAAGTCATGTACATGTTAAACCAAACAGTAATTTATTAAATGAAAAATTAATAAGTTAATAAAAAAATAAAATTATTTAAAATTATAAAAAATATTACTTTTTATTAAATAATTCAAATAAATAGCTAAATACTAACTGAAATATTTGAAAGTAAATTTACTAAAAACTTAATTAAATGAATATTGAAATAATAAAGCAGTTTAATAACTAATTTAAAAATATTTTTTTACTTATAAAATTTTCAAGTAATTAAGGTTAATTTTGATAATTATGAATGTTTGAATTTGAAAAAATTAAGTAAATCAACAAATATTAATCTAATATGGTTGCTATTAACTAATTTAAATAAATTTTAATATAAATATTATTATTATCTGTAATTTTTAAAAAGATTATTTTTTGTGAATAATAATGTGGTTTATTGTCATAAATAATTTAATCAAAATTCTTTTATACCTCGAGTAAGATTATATTTTATAAATTATGTGTATTTGAATTTAAAAATATTATAAATATAAAAAATAAATAAAATAAATATACAAAAAGTTAATTACCAAATATAATATTAAATAAAATATATATTAGAAAAAATAAAAGAAAACAAAAAAAAAACATGCATTGATACATAATATAACAAAAAAAAAACCAATAAATTTATTTGTTGATATAAAATATAACAAAAATTTTCTTTAATTAATTTTAAAAATATATAAAAGTTGGATAAGACTGGAATCAAACCTAGGTTTAAAATTTTAAATATTAAAGTCATACTACTAGACGAAAGCCAATATTAGTTTTCTTGTGAGATTCAAATTTAATTAACCTAATTGTGGCAAGATTAATTTTAAAAATATATTAAAATTTACAACTTTTTTAAATGGAGAAATTTTAATTTTAAATTTTAATTCTTAATTTTAATTTATGTTTTTATTTTTAATTAGATTTTTAATTTTATATTGTTGTTAATATAACTAAATTTTAGTTTTAGTTTTTAACCTTTAAATTTTAATTTCAACTTTTAATTCTTAATTTTAGTTTCAAAATCACAAATAAAATATATAACATAAAATGACCTACAATAGATTTAAAATTAAAATATAAAAATAAAATATAAAATTTAATTAAAAATAAAAGATAGAAATTAAAATTTAAATTAAAAGTTAAAAATTATAAATTAAAGTAACAACTAAAACTTAAATATAAAATTAAAAATTAAAAAAATAAACTTATTCAAATAGATTTAACATAAAATCAAGTTAAGTAGTTTTTAGAATTTAAAAAAGTTTCTTTATTTAAAAAATTTACAACATAAATGACCAAGAATAGTAAAACAAAACAAAGGAAAAGAGACAATAAAACCAAAGTTGGCTTACTATCTAGTGGTATTGTCTTAAAACTCTCATAAGTCTTAAGTTCAAATCTTATTTTGTCCAATTTTAATATAAAATTAATGTTGTCACATGATTAGTTTAATCAAATTTGAATCTCACAAGAAAACTAATGTTAGCTTTCAGTCCACTAGTATGGCTTTAACATTTAAACTTTCAAACTTGGGTTCAATTCGAGCAACTTTTCTATATTTTTAAAATTAACGTTGCTATTATTTAGTTTAAATACATTGAAATTCCAAAATATAACATTTAAGGTTTTCTATCCCAACTTTTCTATATTGTTAAGGTTTATTATATTTTTTAAATTAACATTTAACATTTCCAAATCATTAATTAATAATTAATTCTTAATTACAACATAATGATGTCACGTCACTCAATTACGCAAGGTTCTTAAATGAGTTACTTCACATTAAAAGTAGTATTTTAATATGAATTCACAATGTTGGAATGTTTAAAATTAGAGGGAGTTGTTATTACCTGAAAAGCCTTCTCTTAGCTTATGCAATGGACATTTCATTTCGAAGATTGTAATTTCAGTTTTATAAAAATTGAAATCCTCTGTCAATTTAATATGTTTTGGCTTTTTTACAGAAGTGATATAGTTTTTGAAACTAATTACATAAATGGTGTTTTGTCAATAATATTTACCACAATGATGTAGTTGGAATTTTTAATTAGGGAGCACCAACTAACTGGGAGGATCATGCATGTAATTTACTAGGAGACACCAACTGAGCGGGCCTATCAAAACTTCATTCTGATGTGTTAAACATGTGGCAGACGCCCAGGGTTACACCATTTCCTATGTAGGGAGGCACAACCCTGTAAGGAGAAGCAGTCTCCACCTGAATAGGGTTTTCTAACATTGTTGGCTATACAGTTTCTCTAATTTGATCTCATTTGCAACCAGTAGCTCACAATCATACCCAACATTATAACTATACCCCCTTCCTTGCCATTTTTTTTGTGAACTCAAGGTATCATAAACAAAAATGAAAGGATAATTTCTGAAGATATTTGATGGAACATGGAGAGATAAAAGTAGGAATATGCAGTGATTGATGTGTAATGAGATGAAAAATGTCTTCCCTACCCCGCTTGCTAAAATTTAGACAAAAATAGTAGTGGATCTAACAAGTGAGCAAGCCAAAAAGACGGCAAGAAAAACTTGTTAAAAACATAAAAAAAGGAGGGAAGAAAGAAAGGAACAGACAAGGCTTGCAGAAAATATATAGTTATTTTTAAGTATATATTTTTAAAAACATTGCATTAAAAACAATGTTGGTGTATCTCGTTCTGGTGAAGACTAGTTCTCCCTACAAGGTTGGCTCTTCTCAGCATAAGAAATGGCATAACTCAAGGCATCTACTGCATGTCCAAAGTGTTAAAATGAAGTTGGGATAAGCCTGCTCAGTTGGCACATCCCACGTAAACTGCATGCCTCCCCCTCCCCCCGCCCAATTAGTTGGTACCTTCATGGTAAAAAAGTCTAAGTACATTATTTTGGTAAATATTACCAACCAAACACCATTTACGTAATTAGTTTTAAAAAATCAGACCACTTTTGCAAAAAAAAAACACCACATATGGCTTTCGTTGCACATTTTTTTCAACATGGAATCTAGAATTGGGAATATGTAATACAAGGGTTTTTTTCATGTCCTATTTGTTTATAGGATTTTGATAGAGCTAACAATTTGGGTAGGTCGGTCCGGCCTAGCAGACTTTTACAATAAAATGGATTGAGCTGGATTGGCGCATATTTTGTTTGGGTTTTTTATATAATTTCATATGTCATTATGTACAAAAATGTGTATTTAATATTACTTACTAATCATCAATGGTTGATATCTTTACTAAAATTTTGCTTGAGCAACGTTTTGTTTTTATTAGAAATAATTTATTTATGCAATTATTAACAATTTGAAATTTTTTTTTACCAAACGCTTTGCCCTAAGTTTGTTTTCTTTCATTTGTTCATTTGCATTTGCTAATGTTTGTTGGCTTACGCAAAAAGCTTTTCTTACTTTTGTCTCTCTTCATTTAATGTTTTTTTACCTTTTATTAAAAATAAAAAAACATGATGAAGTGATGACAATTTGGCGTCAATAATTCAGTTCACTTTTTTAAGAGGCCTGGCATGGAGAAATAAGTACACTTTCTCTCTCCTAATTCAAAATTTGAATTAAATGCAAAAATTAAAAGTTTCATATATCTCTCTCTATAAAAACTTTGAATCTTAGAGACAATTTTTCCACCTTCAATCATTTTTTGAAAAGCTTGCTTTCTACTCTTTCTCTCTACAGATTCACAAATAACTCTCAAATGGCTGGAGGGAAGAAACTCATTGCTAAAGGAATAGATATCTAGAATCTAGTCATGATAGCAGGGTGAAAACTCTTTGATGAATATAGTACAATCATTGGTGCCACGTTGCGTAAATAAACTTTTGTAACACTACGAAACTAAAAGCACTATAATTAGAGTTATAGGTAATACATGCGGTGGTCTCGCTGGACATCATAACCAATGCTTTTGAAAGCGAACTACTAAGGAAGTCTAAAAAGCGGATTAAAGACTTGATTGGTCTTGTTTTCGTTTTTAGTTTTGAAAACAATTTTTAACAATAGTTTTTAAAAAAATTTTTTAGAAAGAAAGAAAAAATTTGTTCGATAAGTGTTATTTGAAAACTGTTTTGAATATAAAAAAAATAAAAAAAATTATTCATATTTATTAAAATTTCATTAATAAAAGTAAAAAACAACATATTATGATTGTATTTTGAGTTTTCAAAATAAAAATAGAAAACTGAAAAGTAAAACTATTTTAAGTTGTTCTTGTTTTTTAGTTTTTAAAAACTAAAAAATCAAAATTATTTTCAAAAAACACTACTCAAACAAGTTTTTTAGTTTTTTAAATACTAAAATAGTAAAAACAATTTTATAAAACTTTTGTCAAACAAAAACTAAGTAAGAATTGATAGTCAACACTATGGACAAGTTGCTATATGGGAAAAAAAAACCATGAACCTCAAGGTGCAGAAGGAAGTGAAGCATTGATTAAGGTCAATCAACATGAAGTCAATGAGAAAATATGTCTCAACCTGCTCTTTAACACACAAATATCTATGTAGATTGCCTAGGTAATAATATGAAGGGCTTAGATTTTCTTACCGACATGTATCGAATCACTGTGGATACCTTTGTGGTAGATTCATAGGAGGACCCTCATTAGTGAATCTAAATTGTACTTTAGTCTTTTTTTATTTATTTCACAAACTTATAACAATAAATAAAAAATAGGAGTTGACAATATATACTATTATTTCAATACCAATAGTGAAATTTTTGCATCAAAATTCGACCAAAAAGTATTAGCCATATTTGTTAACATGTGGAAAAGTGAATCCTCCTATTCATATTTTTTAATACTTTAGTGATGAACTTATTTTAAGAATTACTTAAAAAAAATGACTTTCTTTTACTTGTTATTCATTCTATTGAAATCTAATGATGCTGTAACTAATTTTAACCATTAGATTTTAAGAAAATGAATTATAAAAATAAAGATATATATAGTTTTAATCTTTCATATTTTTTTTTCTTTTTTTTTTCCTTTCTTTTGAAAAACTAATTTAACCATTTGAATTTTTTGGAGAAAAAAAAGGAAAAAACTAATTTAACCATTTGAATATTCTAGAGAAAAAAAAGGGGAAAAAATAAAATAATTCAATATAATATATATACAGTGAATATATCTAAAAACACATATATTCTTTTATCATCTAGAAAAAGTATATATAAAAATACGTAAATAGATAAAAAAAATATACATAATAATTTAGAACACAAATTTATATGAGTATCTATCTCATTGCTCGTGCAGGTCCTTCCTTCTAAGGTGGAACATTCTCTTATCGATTTATTTTTACATCCACAGCTTTAACAATCATCAATAACTAGTAAATTTTTAAGTATTAATTTTACTTTTAAAGTAAATAGATCTTTTTCATATATATATATATATATATAAATAAAGTTGATTCATATCAACACTAACAAAATATAATGATAATCTTATCTTATCAACACTAACTAATATATATCTATATATATATATATATAAAAATGTTGTAGTCATCCGAAAGAACTTCATGCCTTGTTTTATGCGACTTTCATAGTATTTTACTGTCATATTTTAAGTTTAAGTTTTTTAATAAGAATGAAACTTCTTATATAAATTGAAGATAAAGTCAAATTAATGTTTCTTGTTGGACATACAGAGACAAACATATAATATAATGTGTAAGAGAGAGATGCAATGAATAAATAGTATAAAACCATTTACATGTATATATAATGGAGAGAGTTGGAGAGCAATACCCTGAACCCAGTATGTATCTGACATAATTAAAATATAAAAGAAAACGAGAATAAAAAAGAGAAATGAATTAAAAGAAATGGTGACTCGCACTAGTAAGAAAGCACTGGAACGTTGACCAGATTCATAATCAACAATTACATTATAGGAAAAAACAAAAGGTCCTTTCGTCTTTTAATCCCTTTAATAATGGAGTGAATGATGTAAATAAGAAACTAATATGAAGTGACGTGTTGTTCTACTGCTATTTGCTGCTTATAAAGTGGAGTTTGTTCCGTGTGGTATAGAGTTGGTCTTGGTTTCAAGTGTAGAGTAGGTTACTCTCACGTGGCGTGTTCCAGCTTCCTATTGAAATTTTCACTTTGCTTCCATCAATGTGTACATGTAATAAGACTGTCCCATTCCGTCATGTTCGTGTTGCAACATTTTTTATTTAGGTCTTAGAACAACCTATTATTTTGTTTTTGAAAAGCTAAGTTTTTGAAAAGCTAAACATATCTTCATTAAAGAAACAAATTGTTTCTTAGAATACAAATAAGATTATTTACTTCTCCATATCCTATTGAAGCATGTCATAACTATTCACCTATCTCATATTTAACGATATTATCTTTATGGACATAATAATGTCGACTGAGTTCACCGTATTCCATAAAAAACAATCTGGTTTCTAGTAATCCAGATACTCCAAACCCCAGCCAGCCAGAACACATACCTACATTGCTTCTTTCGTTTGCCAACCACCCATGCTGCCGATGAAAGAAAAAGATGGGACACATCCCCTGGAATAGGTCCTTGAATTCCCAGCCAGCTAATGACATTGTTCTACACATATTGGGCCTTGGCACACCTTAAGAACAGATGGTTCCTATCTTCAGTTGCATTGTGACAGAAGACACATAGGGCATCCTCCCCTGGGATGTCAATGCCTCTCTTCAATAGATTAGCATGGTTGGTAGCCTATCTAACAGTAGTCTCCATGAGAAAGCAATTACCTTAGAGGGTAGTCTATCTTTCCACATTCGTCGCAAATCTCTAGGTTCCACCGCAATCAGTCTAGACGTCGGCTGTTGCGAACGCAATACCGAATAAGCCTCAGCAACTGAGAAGACTCCATCCGTACTAGTCCTCCAGCTCCATCTATCCGAGCTGAAATCCACAAGCATCACTTGCTGCAGCCTGCTTTGCAGAAGACAAAACTGCTCTTCTTCCCACACAAATAGCTCCCTCCTCCATTCCCAGATCCACCCCCCTGATACCTCCTTTTTGTCATAAACAGTGATGCCCTTATCTACCGCTAACCCATATAACCTGGGGAACTGTAATCTAAAGGATGTATCTCCTATCCAATTCTGTTCCCAGAATAGAGTATCCTTTCCGTCCCCGACCTTTTTTATGACATTGTTCCCAAACCAGTTTAGTATGATCGCTTTCGGACCATCAATGGCCCATAGATTCCTCCACCACTGAGAGGCCTTAGATAAATTCTGCTGTCTTTGGTTGAACTTGTATGTGTGCCCATATCTACATTCCAGTAAACTCGTCCATATTGCCTTTTGCTTTGTTAATATCCTCCACCTCCACTTTGCAAGCAAACTCAGATTGAAGTTCCATAGGCACTTTACCCCCAGACCCCCTTCTTCCTTAGGCCTACACACATTTTCCCAACTAACCCAGGCTATTTTGTTCTCCTGATCCTTCCCTCCCCACAAAAAGGAGCGTTGTAGACCGGTAATGACTTTTAGGACTTTCTTGGGCACCTTGTAAAATGAGAAAAAGTACAATGGAAGGCTAGACAATACTGAATTGATCATAACTAACCTTCCTGCGAACGACATATGTTGTGTCCTCCACCCTGTCAACTTCCTCTGAAATTGTTCTATGATTGGTTTCCATGTTTCTACCTTTCTCGGGTTCACACCCAACGGAATCCCCAAGAATTTAAATGGCGGTGTTGAGACGACACAATTCAAAAGGTTGCTTACAACACATGTGAACGAGTCTTCTACATTTAAACCAAAGAATTAGCTTTTGCTGTAATTGACTTTTAATCCGGATGTCAGCTCAAATCCACGAAGAATAACTTTCAGGTACCATACCGATGTCAAATCTGCTTCCCCCATCATGATAACATCATCTGCATATTGCAGTATTGAAAGCTTTGCCCTGGCACCAATATTGAGCTCTTTAAACACCCCTTTTCCTACAGCTGACCTGAACAAACCAGCTAAGACTTTGGCTACCACTGCAAACAGAAAAAGAGAGAGTGGGTCTCCCTGGTTCAAACCTCTTACCGGCCTAAACTCAGCCGTCGGGCTCCCATTAACTAGAATTGACACGTAGTTATTCCTGACAATACTGTTTATCCACTTTCGCCATAAGCTCCCAAACCCCATCCTAGCTAACATATAATCCAGAAAATCCCAATTTACCGAATCATATGCTTTCTGGAAATCCACCTTAAACAAGAAACAAGGTCTTCTTTTCCTCTTCGCCCAATCAACTATTTCATTTGCTACTAGTACCCCATCCAGGATCGATCTACCTGGAAAAAATGCTGACTGACACTTAGAAATTAAATGCCCCATTACTTTCTTCATTCTCAATGACAGCAGTTTAGAGACAATCTTTTGAATGCTAGAGATTAAAGAGATTGGTCTAAATTGAGCTAACTTGTCCGGTCTTGCCACCTTGGGAATAAGGGTAAGAAAGGCTGATGTCGCTCCTCTTCGTAATACTCCTGATTGATGGAATTCTTGAACTGCACTTATCACGTCATCCCCTATTATTTCCCAACATGATTTGTAAAACTGAAAGCCAAATCCATCAGGGCCCGGACTCTTTCCTCTGTCACATGCCCAAACCGCCTCTTTTATTTCTTCAGCCGAAAAGGGCTCCTCTAAGCTTACTCTCTGCTGATCAGTCAACTGATTGAAAGTCACCCCATCCATCTTTGGTCTCGTCTGCTCTTCGTCTTTAAAGCACGTTTTGAAATGATGTAACACATGGTCCCGGATACTCTGAACTCCCTTCACCCACCCAAACTCTGATTTAACTGCCAATAAGGAATTTGTATAGCATCTCTCCTTAAAGCATTTATGAAAGTATTTTGTATTGCTATCACCATGCAGAGCCCATCTTACCCGAGATTTCTGTAACATGGACCGTTCCATTCTCCTTGCCTTTCCCCAATATTCTGACAAAATATCTTGTCTCTGATGACCACTGTCGATGACCCCTTGGCCTAACTGGTGATCCACCGTCTCCAACTCTAAAACCTTCTCTGCCAGGAAATTCTCATCTCGACTCTAGTTTTCTTTTTTCCAATTTTTAATCTCCAACTTCATGCCTTTCAATTTACGTGCCAACTGATACATCCTCCATCCTTGGTCGTGCTCTGATGACCAGAACTCTTTCACTAGGTCCATGAAACTTGGCTCCAACAGCCAATGGTCAAAAAACTTAAACGGTTTAGGGCCCCAATTCTGTTTATTCACTTTTGTTGTGATCCAGCTATGGTCTGAGAACTCTCTAGTGCCGACTCTTTGGGCTGTAACACCCCAGTCCTCCATCAGTTCTGGTGAAAACAAAAACCGATCCAACCTACTAGATGACTCTCCATTCAGGGCTATCCACGTTGCCCCTTTTCTGATGACTAGAATATCCAACAAACCCATTGACTGGATAAAAAATTTAAAGTTAGACATCTCAATTGTAGAGTGATAGCTTGATCTCCCTTTAAACTCACTCGTATCCAGCACAGCATTAAAATCTCCTCCAAGTACCCACTTGACCTCCGGAAATCCTCTTTTAGTCATCATCAAATCATCCCATACTTCCTTTTACCTTGCACCGAATATGGAGCATATACATTTACCACACAATTAACTTCAGTTGAACTATTCCCTCTAAAGCCAATTCCAAGGAAACCCTGCCCTTGAATAACCCAGACAACCTCCAAGATATGTTTCTTCCAGATTGTCAGGCACCCTCCACTGAGCCCTACTAACAGTAGTATTCTCCATTCGCACCCTGCCGACCCCCAAATCTCCTGAACCTCCCAATCATTTACCATTCTGCATTTTGTCTCCTGTAATAAACAAATATCAATGTCATTCTTTTTCAACATTCTCCTGATTCTTCTTCGTTTGGTCCGATCCCGGAACCCCCTCACATTTAAAGAGAAGATCTTCATCTAACTAATCCGGTCACTCCTCGTTTCCCTCCTTTCCTTCTCCCTGATATCCCTCTCCTCCATCTTCCGTAATTCCTGTATGTAGTTAATATCTGATTGTTTGGCAGATATTCCGATTTCCTTCAGTGCCTTCCATATTTTTTCCGCTTCCTCCTCCTGGTGTCCATTTCGTTGCTCGTCTTCCTTCAGCTCATCCAGTTGCCCTCGCGTCATTAATTCATTCCCATCGAAACTATTTCTCCTGAGTTGCTTCCATATGGATACCACTCTCTTTTTCCTATTCCCTCCTTCGGACACCCCTTCTCCATCTACTAATACCCATTTCTTGTATTAATAAGGCATTGTAGAAATATATTCATTTTTCTCGAAATCACTATTCTCCGAAATGACCCTGTTCTGTCCGTGCACAATAGCATTTTTCGAAACTTTTCGTCGATGCCCAATAGCAATTTCTGCAGCTGTATCCATTTCGAAACTATTTTCATTTTTTCCGCCGGCCCAAACAGTTTGAAAGGCGGTGTCAAAAGCAACCCGCTCCGCTTCCTGCCCCGTGCCTTGGGCCTACGATCGTGGGCCCAGCTAACAACCCATTGTCCCTCCAACGGTCGACAGCTCTGCGCCCGGACTTGCCTGTTGCTGCGCGTGACAGCCGAGGCAGTTCTTTCGAGCAGCGCGAGTGACTAACGACCTCCTGACGCGTTGTCCCATTCGAGGCGACCCACTGCCAAACCTTGGTCTTCGTGCTGCGGTTCCTGGCCCGTGCAAATAAGCCCCCTCCTCAGCTTCCTGTTCGAGCACCCGCGTGCCGCTTCTTTCTCCTTTGGTTTCTGAAAAACCCTGCTCATATACCATTCTTTCGCTACCTCTGCCCCTGCTAGTGCCGCATGTGGTCTTCTTTTTTCCAAAAATGGGCGTTGACCCTGTGCACACTAACTGGCTCTTGTCTCCTTTTGCGCTATTCACCCGCGCTGCCTCCCTTCGCCGTTCGGATCGAACCCATCGGTGGTAGAGCCTCCCTCCGTCACTAGCCGCCTCATCCCCACCTCTGAGTTCTTGCTTTCCGATCTGGGCCGGTATGTGTCTTTCACCATCGTGTCCCCTCCTAGTCGGAGAGCGTACCCACCACGGTCGACGCCTTTAACCTCCTCCTCATCCCCTTCCTTCCAGTTTCCATTGCGGAACATCTTCCATTTCAGCTCAGCTAGCCGCCTTTCCGCTTCAGCCGATTCATCAAAGTCATCCTCCCCCTGACAATAACTGTTTTCCGATCCATAGCTCGTGCTAACTCGGCTATTCTTAACCTCATTTACCTCTTCCACCTCCTTCACCCTGATGTCAAACTCCTACCCATCAATACTCGTCCTTACTACCTCGTCAAGCTTCCTCATATCCTTCCTGGACATCACCATCCGTGTTACGTCGTACCTTTCATTTTTTTGAGTATTTTCTTCCACATACAGAAGCTCTCCGAAGGGCGCGAGTAGTGTAGAAAAAAAGTTTTCGCCCCAAACGTGTAACAGGATCCCGTAGCTGTTCACTTTGACCCTCCGATCGGTGTCAACCAATCCCGGCTCCCACTTCTGTATCCCCACAAACCATTGGTCAAACCATTGTTGTTTCCTTTTCACGGTCTCTTGGAGCGTCTCCCGCCCTTCCATTTCCAACAGAAACTTGTTTGCCCCCATGGGAGTCGCGCTCACATTGTAGATGCCATGATTCATCAGGAAAATCTGCGTCCTGAAAGCCATCCCTCTGTTGCGCACTTCTCCCACATAAGCCTTCTGAAGTCGAGCCACCTTTTCCACCAGTGCAGTGTACACCAGTTTCATATTCGCATGTTCCGTCACTCCTGCTCGTTCTCTCCCGTTGTTATGGCTAGGTTCCCCATGGGTCCCTACTACTGATGCAAAGGATTTCCTCAATTTCCCGTTAAGTTCCCTCTGTTGCCCCTTTTGCCCAGCACCTGTGTGGCAAATTTTTTTATCTTGTTTCCTACCTGCTATGTTCATCTTTCTTTGACTTTGCTCTGTTCTCTGAGCATACCGTGGTAGATTGACCCACAATTTTTCCGTTCCAATGAATATACTATCCAGTTTAATCACCAACATTTTTACATCCTCAACCTCCATGAATCTGACGAAACCAAATCGTTGTCCCCTCCTATTCCTCTTGGTTGGGATTACCACATCCTGAACTTTGGCATATCTCCCGAATATCTCCCACATGTCTTTTGCCCTATATTCTTCCGGGAAATGCGTGAAGAAGACAGAGGTTATACACTCCTCCCATTTCCTTTCATCAATTGCTGATTTCCATCCACCATTGACCTCCATTCTTCTCCTGACCTCCTTTCTTCTCCTTACCTCCGTCCACCCTTCCACCACCATCGTGGGTAATTCAAAATTTACACTTCATGCCTCCATAATCGAGCTACTATACTGATTACAAAACCTTGTTAGTGATATCTTTGGGTAACAACAACCTATTATTTAGTTACACTAACAAGAAAAATTAGTATCATTAGCAATGAGGAAAATAATTCTATAGAAAGAAGGAAGTATTTGAAAAATAAAATAATTATGTGAAACATAGTGATATATAATAATAACTATTGAATGAAATAATTGGGGTTGGTTGCCACGCGCACTCACCCTTAACTAAGTGTTTGATATTTGATATTTGATATTTGAAGCACTCCTGGAGGGGCTTATAAGTTGGATGGCCCTAGGGGCAACCACCTTTCAATAAATCATAAGACACACATTTTTTAGTTAAGGATCACTGTTTTAAACATTTTTGCTTTTCTTGGTGATCCCCTATTAATTACTTTCTATTTTGCCCTGCTTTCGTTAGGTTTTGTGGACCACTTCTTTATTAACTATTTGTGTTGGGTCCATGCTGCCCATTTGAAAATTCCTTGCATCTTACTTTTTTTTCCGTTTTGCAATATGAATAGCTTAGAAATTAATATTCCCTTCTGCCTTCTGTTATACTCATCAGTTGTAGTAGTTTGAGTTTGTAAGTTAAATTTAAACTACCCACCCAGTACCATGTATCTTGAATTCTCATTTTGCAATTATTAATCTTAATCCAAATATTACGCCCGTATCTCGCTCTCTCACCTGCAATTTTAAACAAACACAAGACATATGTTGGCATGTTAAGTTGCACCTCACCGACCAAATGTTTGAAATATACATCCTATGATATAGGAATAGGAGTAGCACACTCAAAGTGGAAACTTAAAACAATAAAATTTTAAAATCACATCTGTGTCAGAACACAGAATGCATTTATACATTAACTTTTATAATATATAATTTCTTACTAATTGAAAACGTAAACATTTTTAAACGGCATAAAAATATATTAAACTCATATAAAATCAAAAGATGAACTGTTAAAGGTAAATAAAAGATTGTTAAATAATAATTAAGTTCTCAGAAAACACCACGAGGTACTTCACAGTGTTACTTATGTCATTTACATTCACAAATGGCCATTAGACGAAAGTAATTTTGGACACAGTAAAGTAATAACTTCCATTCTCAATGTAATAGCAGCACAATAATTACAATTTATATACAGCCTCAGTTACACTGGTCTTTTTTTTTTTTAATATTTTTCTTTAAAGAGGATGTACAGGCTAACCTCGAAAAGGTGAAAAACCCTACTTTATAAAAATCAGGCAGGGAACAAAGACGAAAGCGAGAAACCCAGAGCGAAAGAAATATCGTTAGAACTTAGAACGTTAACCGTTTCTAGAACCCTCCGTCCGTCACACTAATTATATAATTAATTAATTAATTATATTATCCAGTACTAAGTACTAACAACCTGCGGTTGACACTCCTCGGCGTGACAGGCAGGGAGAGTAGCGGCACAGGTGGGATCCCCTTGCCACGTCCAAACAATGTCCTTGAGGGCAGGCCTGACGTCGACGTCGCAGAACTTGGCGTATTCCAAGGTGTCGCCGGCGGACTTGGAAAACTCGACGACGGAGACCTCGGGGGCGACCTGGAAGACCTCGGCCGTGACGGCGAGCTTGCCCTTGCGGCCGTCAGCGGTGCCGAGAAGGCGGATCTTGAAGCCCTTGAGCTCGGCGACGGTGAAACTCAAGCCCCGGGCGGCGGCGGCAATCTTGGAGAGAATGGCGGGGGCGGAACACTTGGAGGTGAAGACGGCGGCGGTTTTCCTCTTGGACTCAAAGAGGCCGGAGAGATCGAAGCCGGAAGACATGGCAGAAATAAAGTCGAAGGCGTTGAAGAACTTGGGAACCTTGGAATCGTTAGCATCGTCGGGAACCGTAACGGGGTCGGGGGAGGAGAAAGAGGAAAAGGACTTGAGGAACCAGGGGACGCGCGTGATGGCAGAAATGGTGGTTCTCTTGGTGGGGTCGGCGACGAGAATCTTGGAGATTAACCTCTTGGACTCGGGGGAAAACCAGGGTGGGAATTCGAATTCGGCTCGGAGAACTTTGTTATACATGGTCATAAGATTCTCGTGTTGGAAAGGAAGGAAGCCGGCGAGGAGAACGTATAAAACGACGCCGCATGACCAGATGTCGGCTTTCGACCCGTCATACCCTTTCTTTCTCAACACCTCGGGTGCCACGTAGGCAGGGGTGCCGCACTGCGTGTGGAGGAGCCCATCGTATCGAAGCTGTTCGGGCAGCGCCGAGAGACCGAAGTCGGAGATTTTGAGGTTTTCGTTGTCGTCGAGGAGGAGATTCTCTGGTTTGAGATCACGGTGGGAGACCCCTCTGCTGTGGCAGTAATCGACGGCGCTGATTAATTGCTGGAAGTACTTGCGGGCGAGATCTTCTTTGAGTTTGCCTTTGGAGATTTTGGCCAAGAGTTCGCCGCCACGAACGTATTCCATGACGAAGAAGATCTTTGTCTTTGTGGCCATGACTTCCTTGAGTTCAACCACGTTAGGGTGTCGGACCAAATGCATAACAGAGATTTCGCGTTTGATCTGCTCCATCATGCCCTCTTTCCGCACCTGCTCCTTGTTGATTACTTTGATGGCCACGCTCTCCCCCGTGCTTATGTGCCTCCCGTAATACACTTTGGCAAACGTACCCTTCCCGAGAAGCCTCCCCATCTCGTACTTTCCGAACACCGTCTGACACTCCTCCATCCCACCACCACTCACTTTCTTATCAGCTTCTGTGCCGCGGAGCATGTACGCCCATTTTATTTTTCTTTGACTGGGTTTAAGGAAGAAGAAGAAGAAGGAGAAAGAGTGAATTTTAACAGGAGACTGATCTTCAGAATTCAGAATTTCGTATGTTGAGAGAAAGGTCTTTTTAAAAAATGGTTCTTTTGAGAGAGGCTCTTATAAAGAATGTGATCGTCAGGGTGAGGGTCGGGCTTCTCCAACATAAAACAAAACGCAAACCATTGGAGCATCCGGTATTTACTTTTCGTGCGGCTTGGGGCTTACCCATAGACTTATAGATAATATATGGCTCTCCTAACGCAACTCAAAATGGGCCACGTTGTATTATTATTATTAGGGTTATGTTTAACACAATCTTTGCCTCAAAACTATTTCTTTCTTAACAGCCACGCTCGTTTCACGCATTTTTATAAAAAAAAAATTCAAAAACTATTTAAACATTAAAAAATTTATTTGATCAGTCATTTTTTAAAATATTTTCAAAAATATATTATTTTTTAGTTTTTTAAAACTAAAAAAAATAACAGTTAAAAATAGTAATTATATTTCTTCCATGTATAGAATTAACACTAGACCATTAGAGGAAACAATAAACTCTATTGGTACACAATTTTTGCCAGCTCAGGCATTCACAAGAAGAAATGAAGGTCATCTATGGCAAACTCATCTACAGACGAACGAAATTTAATCACAAATCCAAATTCTGCTATTATACACAATAGATCTAGAAACCTTAGTTTAAGCTTTACATATTATAGAAATACTCCACTAATGGATTTATAACAAAATAGACGGGATAGTATATCTACTATTCCTAATGATGATCATATTGGTATGATGAACATCATAGACAGTGATGATGAAGAAGATGATGATATGACTGAAGAAGAATGAAATCATCATCAAGCAAATATAGTCATGTTTAGGCAAAGAATTTTAGACAACCAAGCCAACATAGTCATGTCTAGACAAGAAACTTTAAACTTAGAACCTTGGGATAGGTTTCTAAACGACCCTAACTGGGAACCATGGGATAACTTTCTCCTTGAACACAATGAAGTTGAAAGACTTCAAGAAAATAAAGAAAATGACGAAATAAATTATATTGTTAATATTTTTTTACAAAAATTAAAAACTGAAGAAGAAACTGAAGAAAAAGAATTTTCTTATCAATTTACAAAAAATTTACAAGATAAAGAATAAGATGTTTTATCAACAACATTTGGAAACACAAAAGTAGGACTAATAAATGAATATGAAGAATCTACTGCTACAAATTATAGGTTAGATCCTACTGTTATAGGTTAGATCCTACTGGTACACAAAATTTCCCAGAGAAACTGTACAAAATATTGTCCTTAGTAACAATAAATACATATCACATGGTAAAAGGTTATCAGTTGAACCAAACATCCAAATTCCAAACTTACTTCTAAACATAGGAGGTATAGATCCTCAACTCCTTCCAACATACATAGAACAATGGACAGTTGCTGTAATCCGAGATTATGGCATACATCATGAGAAAGATGTACTATCTTTTCAATAAATGATCGCTAAAGGAGAAACATACTTAGACGATATCGCTAGATCTGGATGAGAATCTTTTAAGAAAAATTTCCCTAATGATCTAAACACACTGGTTATTGAACCAGACCCAAATATTTACAATTTTTGTTCCCTTATACAAAGATTCTTTACTTCACAATCGGCCAATGATGGCAACACAATTAGACAACAAATTTATTTAGGACATCTCGAAAGATTATCTGTTGAATATTTCAGGAAGATAAAAAAATACTGTCAAGATTATCTTTTATATGCATCTATAGCTGGTTGCTTTCATGATGTTAATATAGGAGACAAAATGTTTCTTAAACTTCCAGGAAATCTGGGACAAAAAATTAGAGAAAGTTGGAAAAATGATGAGTTTACTCCCATGCTGAATAACCTCTCTATACGAATGCAACACATTATGAAAATAATGGAAGACACTTGTTCCCATATAGCTATACAAAAACAGTTTAAGCATTCTGATGCTGGGATATGCAAACAAATATATGCACCCCAACAATATGCACAAAATAGATTTAAAAACAGGAAAATATATCTAGAAATAAAACAAGATATAATAATACACAAAAATACTTACGACCAAGAACTTCAAGAAAAACATATACAATAAGGGCTTCTAATGCCAGAAAACTCACTTTAAATCCTAATAGACATGTTAGGAAATTTAGGAATAACAAAACTTACAAACAAACATTAAAATGTTTTGCTTGTAGTCAACCAGGTCATTTTTCAAGAGATTGTCTAAATATCGCCAATCTTTACACAAAAGAGGTGGCTTTAATAAAATCATGTCATATGAATCTTATTACCATTGATGAAGAGGTTTCTACTGATTCTAAAATATTATCTGTTATTAGCATAACAGAATACACAAATGAAATAAACCCAAAAAAGGTTAACAAAACTTATGATTTAATAAATGAATTTACAAATAACGAATATAGTCATTTATATCCCAACGATGACAATAATTTGCCAATGGGGGGAAAATATAATGAAATGGGAAAATATTAGACGATTTAGGATATTGTTTAATGAAACCTATAGACACAAATCTTTATTCTCACAAAATACAGTTTTATTCAGGGACAGAATCAATTCCTTGCACATACTGTGAAAGGTATTTTCACATATCAAAAAGGGCACATTGTCCACTTTGTTATAAAAATTTTTGTATTAAATGTGTAGAAAAACATTTAAATATACAAAAACAAGAAATATCCTCTTTGGAAAAGAAAGAAAATATGAATAAATTGTATAACAAAGATTTAACCGATACTAGAGTTTCAGTATTAGAGACTCGCATAAATCATCTAGAAGAAAAGGTTATTCTTTTAGAAAAAATAATAAAAGGGAAAACTAAAATAGATCTCCCAGAGTCTAGTTACTCATCTAAACAAAATAATATGATGAGAACAATGGAATGTATCTCATTAGTTTGTAATAAACAATAACTAATAAATTTAAAAGTATTAGTTAGATTAACTTTTCCAAAAATAAACAACAAACCATCAACAGAAAAAACTATACAAGCATTATTAGATACAGGATGTTCGAAAACAGTTATATGTAAAACTATAACTCCACATTAAAACATAGTAAAAAGTAAACACATCCAAAAAACCATAACAATGTTTGGTGAAATTATGATAAACGATGAAGAAGTTAACAATGTTATTCTTCAATTTAGCACAAATTGTGATCTTTTTGGTCATAAAATTTTTATAAAAACAATGAGGGTAGAAATTTAGTTCCCTCAAAACAAAATATGATAATTGACCTAGATTTTATTTTAGGTCAAAACAAGTCAGTTACAATAAATAAAGATTATGTTATAATAAGTGATAAAACACAAATGACATCAATAGTTAGTGGTGATTCATTAAAACAAGATACTACCACTAATAATTGTAATTGTAAAAATTCAACATTTTCAAGTATATGCGGCTGTACTACGGAATTTCCATACATATTAGACGAAACAAAAGAGGATTATTTTTCTTTATCTAATATACTAGTCAATACAGTTGAGACTTTTTCCTCAATAAAAATTTCAAAATCTATAAAATTCGAAAATATTCAACAAATTCTTGATAGGTTGAATAAAACAAATATAATAGGAGAAGATCCTACAAAATTTTGGGACAGAGATCCCGTAACTTGTAAACTAGAGATTATTATTCCAGATTTAATTATTAAAACAAAAGACATTCAGTTTAATAATTGGGAACAAGAAGAATGTCAGAATCATATACAAAATTTACTAAAACTAAAGGTAATAACACTTAGTGTTAGTCCACACAGAAGTCCGGCTTTTATAGTTAACAAATATTCTGAACAAAAATGAGGTAAATCAAGAATGGTTTATAATTATAAAAGACTAAATGAAAACACAGTAGAAGATGGTTATTCAATTCCATCTAAAGATATTTTAATAAACCGAATTCAAGATGCCAAATGGTTTTCTAAATTCGACTTAAAAAGTGGATTTCATCAAGTTAAAATGGATCCTGAATCAATAAAATGGACAGCCTTCTCTTGTTCTGAAGGATTATTTGAATGGAATGTTATGTCATTCGGTCTTAAAAAATGCTTCTGCTATTTTTCAGCGAAAAATGGATAATATCTTTAAAAATGATAAAACTTTTACATGTGTCTATATTGACGATATACTAGTATTTTCTAAAACAAAAAATGATTATTTTCATCATCTAAAACAAGTTTTATATAAATTGGAACATTACGTTTTAATAGTTTCAAAATAAAAAATGGAAACAAGTAAAAATTTCATTGAATTTCTTGGGACAGAAATTGGTAATGGAACTATAAAACTCCAGCCTCATATTTCAAAGAAAATACAGGATTTTTCAGATAAAATGGAAAAAATAAAAATACTTAGATCCTTTTTAGAGCTTTTAAATTATGCAAGAAGCTTTATTCCTAATCTAGGAAAATACACATCTCCTTTATATAATAAAACTTCATTAAAAGGAGAAAGAAAATTTAATTCAGAAGATATAAAATTAGTTCAAAAGATAAAACAAATGGTAACAAATTTACCAACTTTACAATTACCATTGGATTCAGATTACTTGATAATTGAATGTGATGGATGTGAACTTGGATAGGGAGTCATCCTTAAACGAAAGAAAAATAAACACATACCAAAGGCAGAAGAACAAATTTGCAGATATGCCTCTGGTAAATATATAACAAAACCTAAAATTTACAAAACTAGCACTAATTACGAAGTCAATGCTATCATACATGCAATGGATGCATTTAAATTATTTTTTATAAATAAAAAAGAAATAACAATCAGGACAGATTGTGAAGCCATAGTGTCTTATGGCAAAAATCAAATTAACAATTATAAAAAACCCTATAAAAGATGGTTACTTTTAAAAGACTACATAAATTTTCCTGGAAAAATTATACATTTTGAACACATTAAGGGATCTAACAATATTTGTGCTGATATATTATCCAGGTACCTCAGGTGAAGTTGTACACCTCTACAAAGACCTGTTAGGTCATTTATACAAAGTCCACATGTTGGAAAATACAAAGAAGAGTGCTTATGGTCCTAAACAAGTAAAGTCTCCTTATCAGGCAGACCAATACACAAAATTTGGCAAACAAGAATTGTCAATCCTTACAAATATTTTCCAGTACCCTGGAAGAGACAATATAAATGTCAAATTAAATTTTTTAATTGACAATATTTGGAATATTCCAAAATATACTACACAAAATTAACACCTAGTTACAAAGGTGAAACAAAGCATTATAAGTGCATTATACAATTTTTGTTGTCATGACAATAAAGGAGTAGCTTTTCCATCTCCTGCCTCTCCTTCTGAGAAAGGTTTTACACATTTTGCTTTGATAACAGACAAAAACAAGGGTATTTATACATCCTTCAGAGACCTCAATGAGGCTAAACAAGACCAGTTTTGGTCTACATACAAAGGTTTCTACTCAAAGGAAGAAGCTGAAATGACAGTTCAATTGGAAACAATTGATGAAGAAAAAATCAAGACTGTCTTACAATTTGAGCCACCTGCTCAAAACCAAACATATGCTACTACTGCTTGTAGTATCTCTCAAACAAATAAATCCGAGTATTTTTTTGGGAAAATTCGAATTAATACAGGACTTTTTGTTTGAGGTCCACTCCGAAAATACAAACTATAATGGGTTATTCGTTAAAACCCAAACTTACTTCAATACCAGAAACCCTTGTTTAGAGTCATCTAAGTATTGTAAGAAGGTAGACAAAGAATGTACATGCCAAATAAAATTCATTATCAGAAGAGCTTAAATTGATTTGAGTTCTTTTAAATCACAATTATACAGGGATGTATTAATAACTCTCATGATTCTTTTAGAAGCCGGATGTCTTCATTCAATCACAATACCTCCCACAAACAGATTTTCTACTTTGTCCCCCATTCTAAATTCGATAATTAATGACATTCAAACTGAACATATGACATATGTGGCACTACAAATCACCAC
Source organism: Psophocarpus tetragonolobus (assembly GCA_037954015.1). NCBI lineage: Eukaryota > Viridiplantae > Streptophyta > Magnoliopsida > Fabales > Fabaceae > Psophocarpus > Psophocarpus tetragonolobus. The sequence goes on from CM075688.1 coordinate 16,503,039, forward strand.
TTCTCCCAGAAGCCCACAAATCCTGACAGTATAGCCACACATGTCATAAAAATCTATACAGAAACTAATCCAGAGTATCATACTTCTTTTAAGCATGATCCCTTAAAAGGACTGTCTCTCAACAAAAATAAACTATATCAATACAACCTCTGGAAAACATCCATAGAAGGGTCAAACTAGAATTTCTCAAAAAGAGATTATGAGGATTTCACTCTTTTAAAAGAAACACAAAATACTAAATTATATTGGAAGAAAACAATGGATACCAAATTTCACCCATTTTCAATAGAATCAAACCTTTCTCTTGTAAAGCATTTTGAAAAAGAAAGGTTGTATAAGGAAATTTATGAAGAAACTGGCTTTTATGGCTAAAATACTCCCGGACAAACCTCTTTCCCTTCCAACTGCGACGACAATGAAGACCAGAGTCTTCCAGAGCAGATGGAAGAAGAAATACAAGATTTATCTGCAATAGCTTGAGTCAGAAGAGTAATTTAACATTTTACCTGCGACAAAGTAATTTTATTTCTTTAACGGAGTAATAGACTGAAGGGTAAAATTACTTACACAACGGGTTACCAGTTACAGAGTAACTTACACAACAGGTTATCAGTCATAAGGTTATCTCCTCAGCCAGTTTCCGGTTACAAATTTTGTCTATAAAAGGACCATAAGTCTCTTATGCTGAGCAGGTCCGAAAACACTTCTCTCTCTAACTCTCAAATACTCTCCTCCTTCTCTCTACACTTCTCCTCTCTTCTCTTCTCTCTGATACATGTAAAAATTTTTCTCTTCAATAAAATCAGAAGTTTCTCTACAACCCATTCCCTCTCCTCCCCTGTTGTAAGTATTTCTTTAAAATTTCTGCGCATATTATTTTAAGTATGGAGTAGTTTACTCTTAAGGTATCTTCGGATACCTTAAGCAATAAATATTTAAATATGTGATGATCATTTAAAGGCTTATCATATGTTAATGAAATTCACTTTTCATCAAGTTTATAAGCAGATGTCTAACCAGCTCTGTCAGATTCAGTAGCTTATAAACTTGTTTTTATTAATATTATACGAAGATGTCTAACCGGCTCTGCCAGATTTCAGTGATTTTTTAAAATATTTTCAAAAATATATTAATTTTTTAGTTTTTTAAAACTAAAAAAAATAACAGTTAAAAATAGTATTACTTTTCAATTTTGTATTTTTATTTTAAAAATTTAAAATATAAGAAGAATAGATTTTTGTTTCTTTGCATGATGATTTTTATATTTTCAAAAAAAAATATATAATATTTATCAAACAATTTTTTTCTTGTAAAAGTTAGTTTTTAAAAACTATTATTTAAAATTATTTTCAAAAACTAAAAAATCAAATTAATTAAGCCTTTAATCTCACATTTTTTCGTTTATTCTATTTAATTTTTACTTTTATAATAAAAACATCTTGCGTTAACAAATTCTATCACAAGTTTACAACTTTTTATATAAGAATTTAATAAATATTTTGATACTAACGTTCAATTACAACACCATTTCATTCATAGTAAATTTGTTTACTTTATTTATTATTATTTTAAAACTCACATAAATAAAAAACAATGATTAGATGTAAGTGTAAAAATTTTGTATACTAACTATGTATATTAATTCAATTTTTTATATAATATAATGATAACCATAATCTCACCACATAGGATCTTTTTTCAAATTTTATTGGTTATTTGCAAATTGTCACAACAACTGCTATTAAAAGGGTATTGAGATTTTTTAACATAAAACTTTATCCAAATTATGGAAAATTTTTGTTAACATTTCAACACACTTTTTAAAGTATTTCTCCTAGCACAAGAAGTGGATCTAAAAAATTTAAAATTTTATAAATTTTAATAAAACGGTATTTAAAAATATGCTAAACAATATCTTGTTATAAATTCATTTTTTATAAATTTCTTGGATCTTTCTTCATTTATCGTTTAATAAACGTAAATTCAAAAGTTAATATAGCAGTGTTAAAAAAAAAAAAAGTTAATAGTAGACTGCTGGTGCTCCGTTGCTTGTTAGTTGGTCAAAATTCAAGTATAAATTACACAAAACGAACTTTGAATAAAACTTTACTAAATCACAGTGCGAGGTTGAGGTATGATAAATGGTACATCAACTCCGTGGATCGGTTTGGATCCCATTAAAATGAAATTCAAATTAATTAATTTTAGTCAAAATTATTTTTTTTATAAGCAATTTTTAGTCAAATTAAATTGGATGAGATATGTCAAACAAAATTTAGTTCTTGGATCCGAACTTATTCAATCAATATTGAATTGGTTTAATTTGTATTAATAGAATTGTAATATATATATATATATTATATTGTTTTTATTATAAAATTTATCTATTGATAAAGTTTATATTTGGAAAGAAAAAAAGGAAGGAGTTGTAGTTTTAAATTTTTTTACTATCAAAACTAACATATTAATAAATTAACATTTTATTAAATTAAAAATAAATTCATATAAAGGTGTAGGTTGCATTAAATTAAAAGTATATGCATTGTTTGGATTGTTTAATAAATAATTGGATTTTGGTCTAATTACAAATATTTCTTGGCTAATATTGTTTGAGCTTTGTTGGACCATTATGAAAAGAAATTATTCTTCCGGATATTTAAGTAGTTCGAACTTGAGATATTTAGTTAAAGTGCAACTATATCAATATCATTTATCTGCATCCTTGCCGATTCAAATAAATCGTAAAATATAAATTCATAATCTAAACCAATTAATAAAAATTAAATACATTTTAATAACTAATATTTGTTTATATAAAAATCTAAATCAAATAAAATTATATTTTAACTAGATTAGATAAAATTTGATTCAATTAAAAAAATCAATTAAGTAGACAGGTTCAAATTATGATTATCTAAACTGACCAACATACAAGTTGCTTAAAGAATAATGGTGTTTCAGGAGAAAGTGTCAAAACACTAACAACATGGTGTTGAACTAATTAAAAGGGAAACATATAAAGTTGTTTGAAGTTTAGGATTTAGGGCGATTAAATCCTTCGAATGTGAACGTTGACCGAATTCACAAGGAAAATAAATATAGAGTATTAATTGTTTGCCCCTAACTTTTTTAATTTTTAAAAAGTATAAATATTATATATAATTTACTTGTAAGAGAAATAATTTCATTGTAGAATTTAGTGTGAATATATATATATATATTTAAGGTGAAAGAATAAAGAAAAGTTGGGAAGGACCTAATTAAATTGTAACAAATGTCACACTTACAAAATCGGTAAGTAAAAATAAAAGTTAGCCCAAAGAAATAGCAAAGATAAAAGTTAGGATAGTGAAATGACTTAAATGTCCTTAAAAAAGAAAGAGCAAAAAAGACTTTAAATTTCGATCATACTGAAATTCGAACTTGAAAATAACCAAAAAACACAAAAAAAGATAAGGCTTACAAAGAATTCAGATTAATTAAGGTAATTAGGATAGTGAAATGACTTAAATATCCTTAAGAAGGAAAGAACAAAGAAGACCTTAGATTTTGGTCATACCAAAATTCAAACTTGAAAATAGTCCACAAACACCGAAAAGATAAGGCCAAAATCTGAACAACTTCAGAGATCATAACTCAAGAGACAAAGCATTAAAAAAAAAGAATATTCAATATTCCCTATAATAACAAGATTAATTAATCATAATTACAAATTAACATTTAATCACTACATGAAGCTAAAAACAAACAAATACAGCATAAAGAAAATAAAGCAAATACGCGGCTCAACACAAGTAATACACAATAAAAAGTAAAAACATATATATTTACTATAAATAACTGATGTTTAGATTCGTGTCAACATATTGTTTTTAAAACACTACTCTCCACTTTATAATAATTCAAACACCGTCCTACTTTAGCTTTAGCTTGGAGTCATTTTTTTTCAAACTCTCCCTCATTCGGAATAAAAAAAAAAAGTAAGAACATCTTTATCAAGTTATTCGTAAATAATATTCAAACTTCTCTGTATAAGTATGTTAAAAAATAGTATTCCAATTCATCAAAGCAACAAATCTCATGGAAGTAGCAATTGCAGGCCTGCAGCATAAGGATGACGGAGAATACTCCATTGAGGGTTAGCTCTAGCCTTTTTCCATGCGATATCAAAATGTTAATCTTTAACACTGAGAAACTCTATCGAGAAGTGATATTTATTTTTGGATAAGTCGAAGATGTTCCAAACTTAAACTAGATATGGACAATCTCTTAAATCCACATCTCTTGTGTTGATAATTTAGTGTGATATAAATAAAATATAAATATCTTTTATGTCTTCTTCTTCATTTTTTAACAGAATAATTCATTTCTTATATTTTATATTGAGAAAATAATAACATTTTTTTAAGCAAATATTTTATTTCCCTTTTATTGTTTTATTTGTGAAGATAATTTTATGATTTGAGTTTTTTTTAGATAAAATATTTGAGTATCACTTTTTTACCATTATTTTCTTTTATAATTAGTTACTACTATTTTAAAAAATAAAAATATATAATTGTATTGGCAACTAATTTTTTTTTTCGAGCTCCCTTTAATCCTATTTAGTTATAATTTATCGATGATTGACATTTACAATCTTATTATTTTTAAAATAGATTTTAATCTTTTATGTGAATACTATTTTTTATTTTTTTTATAGCTTGCTATTATAATCGATGTTTTAAATTATTATTGTCGTTAATTTGTTGAAAATATATTTATAAATTACTTTTTGATCTTAAAAGTTGCCCCTCTAACATTTGGGCTGGCTCCAGGAAATACTTGAAACTTTTCTTGCAAAAATTAAAACAAATATTAAAATAATAAATATATTTTCTATGTTTTTTAAAATTTTGTTTGAATTTTTTCTACTGGCTGGGACTTGTTTTTCAAAGTTGTCTTTTCTTATTTTGACTCTCACCAGTAAAATCAGTTAAAGTATTGAGACGAAATTTTCCAAAGTTTGCTTTTCTTGCACAATTAATAAAAGAACTATGATAAAAAAAACATATTTAAATAAAATTATGAGTTTGATGAGTACTTTTTTTTTTCCTTATCAGTTCCATTATTTATCCGTCCAAATGTTTTTTTCCTTAATGTGCGTCATCGTTGTGCATGGAGCAAGAATATATAATATTCATAAGCTACGAAATGATTCTGAATTCAAAGATAAAATACTTGATGTTATTCTACTTGCTATATAATTGAGTTCGTGTATATGGTTGTGAAACTAACTATTTATACTTTCTTGAATAAATATTGAGTCTGATTTGTTGTATTGATAGAGTTTTAAACCATTTGTATATGTGTTTTGCAAGGACTACCTTATTTATATGTCTTTATAATTTGATAAAGGCATACATTGTGTTTTTTTTAATGATTAATAATATTATCTTTAATTTATAAAAAAAATTCAAAAGCTATGAAAACCTAAAATTAATATATGAAATATGTAGTCATTTTAATTAATAAAATTTAATTATCAGATTAATTTTGATTGTTAAATAGTATAAATTATAATATCTAAAGTTGTATCTTTTGGGAGGAATACTAGTTATTTCCTATAAAAAAATATTGGTTATTTGAATTTATGATATAAATGAGATTACAATCGACTGAACTTTCTGTCCAACAAAAAACGATTGAACTGTTACCCGAAATTTAAAGTTTATTCGATAAAGAAGATGAAAATAAGAACCCACAATATTTAGTAAGCATGTTCTCTCCTATCCTCAAGAAAAAAAAAAACACAAAAGGAATGTCCTCTCCTACTAAACAAGCCATAAATGAGAGGTTTTTGTTGGTATTCAAAAAATTATAAAATATTTTCTCAATAAACAACTTTGTGAAGAAGATATTATAAGAAAATTTAATTAGTAGATATAGAAGATTCCTTCCTATTTTTGTTAGGTTTAATGACACGTTTTATTCTTAATTTTATAGTTTTAAAAATTTTAATTCCTAATTTTTAATTTGAGATATTATGACGGTTAACTTTTAAAATATTCGTATTGGATAGAAAGTTAATTGCGACAGACTCAATAATAATCCCAACTTCATAATTCATTATTTTAGTTTAAGTGATAAATAATTGATTGATGTTTCTTTCCACAAAATAATTTATTATTATAACTAAATAATTTATTATCATAATGTACTTTACAGATGTATCCTAAAACAAATAATTGATTATTGTAAGTAAAAAATTTAATATTATACAAATAATGAATTATTATAATAAATTCAATACACTCAGTAATTATTATAATATCTTGAATTAATTCTTTTTATCGTAAAAGTTCAAAATATAAACTCTAACTTGATACAAAGTACACAATTTTAACTTTAACTTAATATATTATTGTAATTAAATATTTTAAAATTTTCCCTCTACGTGATTTTTCTTTTCATGCTATTATATAAAAAAAATTGTCGATCATGAAATTTATGTGATAGTAAAGCACTTGTTTTATATATATAATTTGAATTATTTTAGATTCTATTGTAGTTACACAACGATTCATTGATATATTGTCCATCAATTTGGACCAGAACTTGTATAATGCAAGAAAGAAACAAAACACAAACACATGCCTACTGTGTATACATTTGAGGTTTCTTTTATTATTAGAATAAATCTAATGGTTTAAAATAGTCCAGTTGGAAGGTTAGCTGGATTATGTTTGGCTTAATTACAAGTGACTAAACTCAAAAGATTTTCCCTTGAGTGGCGCGCGTGGTCAGTGGTGATGAAATTAAAATAATGACTTTCGGCGTCGCTCCATAATTAATCATCATTGTATCTAAATTATTGCCCTTATTATTGCATGAGTATCGTCAAAGGCGCGTTTAAATATTTCATTCAAATTTTCATCCGTTGATAATTGATTAGTTAGATTTTAAGCGCAAATAATTCCATTATAGACTCCAATCCTCTCTTTTCACTTTCGTTTACAATAGAAAGATTAACAAAAGTAATAGTTTTCTTGTAGAATGTTAATTTTTCCTCTTATGGATGGGATAGGAACCTAGCATATGCATTTACAACTAGATATGTTGATATTGACTCCAAATTTTTTTATGGAGAAGATTGTTTATGGCTCTAGCAAGCATTTGTTATAGTGTTTTGGTAAATAGTGTTTGTAAGTTTTGGAAGGTAATATATTTTCAGTAACTTTTAATAGTATCAATGTTTTGTCTTTATGACTTATATGAGGGTGAGTCATGTCTTCAATCTTTTCTTAAATTGTTAATATATTAATTTTGTTAGTGGAAATATTGAAATTCACAATTTATCTCTCTTTCTTTTCAAACGTGAACATTACTGCTAGACCAATTTTATAACTCTTGTAACTTTGGGTTATACACATAAAATATTTAGAGTTAAAATAAGGGTGAGATGATCCTCCTTAAGAACAAACAAAGTTTGTAAGATGTATAAGACTCAACTAGATTTAGGATATTTGATCATCATAAATACTATTGAAGGGATTGAGGTATGATTTAGAAAACTCAAAAGAACATATTAGGTGAGTTTCGTACAATTCATAAGTTTTTCTTTGTTTTTATTTGAAACATCTGAGAGAGAATTCTTTCCCTTATTACTAATAAGCTGGTGCATTCTAGATTTCATCTAACTTAAAAATGAAAAACAAAAGTAAAAGAAAAAATATAAAATAAAAAAAGACATTTATTAAAAAACAAATATATAATTTTACTATCCTTCTTTTATATTTTTTTTTTGAAAAGCTAAACATATATTCATTAGAAGAAACAAATTGTTTCTTAAAGTACAAAGAGGATTATTTACTCCTCGTAACCGTATTGGATCATATCACGACTATCCTGCTATCTCATATTTAACATACATAGTCTGGGATTAGCATACCAATCCGATAACCTAACCCCCTATTAAAACCAAAGGAATATGATAGTCATTTCCACGATAATACCTTTATGGACATGACAATGTCAACTGAGTCCACCGGTGTATTATAAAAAATAATCTGGTTTCTAGTAATCCAGATACTCCAAACCCCAGCAAGCCAGAAAACGTACCTACAGTCCTTTCTGCGTTTTCCAGCCACCCATTCTGACAATGAAAGAAAGAGCTGAGGCACCTCCCCCGGAATAGGTCCTTGGAATCCCAGCCAGCTGATGACCTCATTCCAGACATGTTGAGCCTTAGCGCACCTTAGAAACAAATGATTGTTATCTTCATTAGCATTGCGACAGAATACACATAGAGCCTCCTGACCTGGGATACCAATGCCTCTCTTCAATAGATTAGCTGTGGTTGGTAGCCTGTCTAACAATAGTCTCCATGAGTGAGCAATTACCTTAGAGGGTATTCTATCTTTCCACATTCGTCGCAAATCTCTAGGCTCCACGTCAAGCAATCTAGACATCGGCAGTTGCGAACGCAATACCGAATAAGCCTCCGCAACTGAGAAGACTCCATCCCCACTAGTCTTCCATCTCCATTTATCCGGTCTGAAGTCCACAATCATCACTTGTTGCAGCCTGTTTTGCAGAAGACGAAGCTGCTCTTCTTCCCAGACAAATAGGGCCCTCCTCCACTCCCAGCTCCACCCCTCTATTCCCTTATTTTTGTCATTAACAGTGACACCCTTATCTACTACTAACCCATATAACCTGGGAAACTCGATACTTAAGGATCTATCTCCTGTCCAAGTCTGTTCCCAAAAGAGAGTATCATTTCCGTCCCCTACTTTTTTGCTTACGTTATTCCCAAACCAGTCTGGTGTGATTGCTTCCGGACCATCAATAGCCCATAGGTCCCTCCACCACTGAGAGGCTTTGAACAAATTCTGCTGTCTTTGGTTGAACTTGTATGTGTGGCCATATCTACATTCCAGTAAAGTCGCCCATATTGCCTTGTTCTCTGTTAATATCCTCCACCTCCACTTTGCAAGCAAACTCAGATTGAATTTACATAAGCACTTTACCCCAGACCCCCTTCTTCCTTAGGCCTACACACATTTTCCCAACTAACCCAGGCAATTTTGCTCTCCTGACCCGTCCCGCCCCACAAAAAAGACCTTTGCAGACCCGTAATGACTTTTAGGACTTTCTTGGGCACCTTGTAGAATGAGAAGAGATACAGTGGAAGGCTCGATAAAACTGAATTTATCATAACTAACCTTCCTGCGAATGACAGATGCTTTGCCCTCCACCCTGCCAACTTCCTCTGAAATTGTTCGATAATTGGTCTCCACATTTCTACCTTTCTCGGGTTTACACCCACCGGTACCCCCAAAAATTTAAAAGGCGGTGAAGAGACGACGCAATTCAAAAGGTTGCTTACAACACTTACAAATGAATCTTCTACATTTAAACTAAAGAATTTGCTTTTGCTGTAATTCACTTTTAGTCCCGATGTCAGCTCAAAACCACGAAGAATAACCTTCAGATACCACACCGATGTCAAATCCGCTTCCCCCATCATGATAATATCATATGCATATTGCATTATTGAAAACTCTGCCCCAGCACCCATTTTGAGCTCTTTAAACACCCCTTTCCCTACAGCTGAACTGAACAATCCAGCTAAGGCTTCGGCTACCACTAGAAACAGAAAAAGAGAGAGTGGGTCCCCCTGCTTCAAACCTCTTCCTGGCCTAAATTCAGCTGTCGGGCTCCTGTTGACTAGAATTGACACATAGTTGTTCCTGACAATACTATTTATCCACTTTCGCCATAAGCTTCCAAACCTCATCCTAGCTAAAATATAATCCAGAAACTCCCAATTTACCGAGTCATATGCTTTCTGGAAATCCACCTTAAACAGGAAACACGGTCTCTTCTTCCTCTTCGCCCAATCCACTATTTCATTTGCTACCATCACCCTATCCAGGATCGACCTACCTGACAGAAATGCTGATTGGCACTGAGATATCAAATGCCCCATCACTTTCTTCATTCTCAATGACAGCATTTTAGATACAATCTTTTGAATGCTGGAGATTAAAGAGATTGGTCTAAATTGAGCTAATCTGTCCGGTCTTGCCCCTTTGGGGATGAGGGTAAGGAAGGATGATGTCACTCCTCTTGGTAATACACCTAATTGATGGAATTCTTGAACTGCACTTATGACGTCATCCCCTATTATCCCCCAGCATGATTTATAAAACTGGAAGCCAAATCCGTCCGGGCCCAGGCTTTTTCCTACCTCACATTCCCACACCACCTCTTTTATTTCTTCCGCCAAAAAAGGTTCCTCTAAGCTTACTCTCTGCTGATCCGTCAACTGATTGAAAACCACCCCATCCATCTTTGGTCTCGTCTGTTCTTCGTCTTTAAAGAACGATTTAAAATGATGTAGCACATGGTCCCGGATACTCTGAGCTCTCTCCAGCCATCCGTCTTCTGATTTAACTGCCAATAATGAGTTTGTATAGCATCTCTCCTTAAAGCATTTATGGAAGTACTTTGTATTACTATCACCATGTAGAACCCATTTTACCCGAGATTTCTGTAACATGGATAGTTCCATTCTCCTTGCCATTCCCCAATATTCTAACAAAATATCTTGTCTCTGATGGCCACTGTGGATCATCCCTTGGCCTAACTGGTGATCCACCGTCTCCAATTCTAAAACCTTCTCTGCCAGGAGCTTCTCATCGTGATTCCAGTTTTCTTTTCTCCAGTTTTTAATCTTCATCTTCAAACCTTTCAATTTACGTGCCAGCTGGTACATCTTCCATCCTTGACCGTGCTCTGATGTCCATGCCTCCTTCACTAAATCCATGAAACCTGACTCCAAAAGCCAATGGTCAAAAAATTTAAAAGGTTTAGGGCCCCAATTTTGCTTATTCACCTCTGTTAGGATCCAGCTATGATCTGAGAACTCTCTAGTGCCAACTCTTTGAGCTATGACACCCCATTCCTCCATCAATTCAGGTGTAAACAAGAACTGATCCAACCTACTGGATGACTCTCCATTCGGTGCTATCCACGTTGCTCCTTTTCTGATGACTGGGATGTCCAACAAACCCATTGACTGGATAAAGAATTTAAAATCTGACATCTCAGCTGTTAAGTGGTAACTTGACCTCCCTTTAAACTCACTCCTATCCAGTACAGCATTAAAATCTCCTCCAAGTATCCACTTAACCTCCGAAAATCCTCGTTTTGTCATCATCAAATCTTCTCATACCTTCCTTTTCCCTTGAGCCGAACATGGAGCATATACGTTTACCACACAATTAACTTCAAATGAACTATTCCTTCTAAAACCGATTCCCAGAAATCCCTGCCCTTGAATAACCCAAGCAACCTCCAAGAGATGTTTCTTCCAGATTGTCAGTCATCCTCCACCAAGCCCTGTTGACGGTAAAATTCTCCAATCGCACTCTGCCGACCCCCAAATCTCCTGAACCTCCCAATCATTTACCGTTCTGCACTTTGTCTCCTGTAATAAACACATATCAATGTCCTTCGTTTGCAACATTCTCCTGATCCTTCTTCTTTTGACCCGATCCCGGAACCCCCTCACATTTAGAGAGAAGATCTTCATCTAATTATATCGTTCAGTCCTCGTTTCCCTCCTTTCCTTTTCCCCAATATCCATATCCTCCATCCTTCTTAACTCCTTTATATATTTATCATCTGATTGTTTGGCAGATATTCCGATTTCCTTCAGAGCCTTCCATACTTTTTCCGCTTCCTCCTCCTCCTGCCCGTTTCCTAGGTCAACTTGCTTTTGATCCTCCACGGGCCCACGCAGCATTAGTTCATTCCCATCAAAACTATTTCTCCTGAGTTATTTCCATATGGACACTACTCTCCTTTGCCCATTCCCTCCTCCGGACACCTCTTCTCTACCTACTAATACCCATTTTTTGCAATAATAAGGCATTGTGGAAATAGATTCATTTTTTCCGAACTCAGTATTCTCCGAAGTGACCCTGTTCGGCCCATACGCAAAAGTATTTTCCGAAACTTTCCTTTGGTGCCCAATAGCAAAATCTGCATCTTGACCGAATTCGAAATTTCTCGCCCTTTTCCGCAGGCCGAAACCAGCTTCCGAACCGTGGCCGCGGGCTGAAATTTCCCGCCCTTTCCCGCCTAAGGCCCGCTCGGCGTCCTGGTCCGCGACTTGGGCCTAGGATCGTTGGGCCACCTGGCTCCGCATCCATCGTCCAACGGTCGCTTCTTCTGACACCCTCTGGACCTGCACCTGCGCGTTACAGTCTGTTCCAATTCCTTGGTCCGCGTGCGTGGTTGACCGGCTGCAGGATCGCGTGGAGCTGCGCGCGTGCGTGAACCTCAGACATGACTTTTCTCGAGCCGCACATGTCAGCTTCCTGGCGCGCTGTCCCTTTTGAGGCGACACGTTGACAGGCCTCGATAGTCGTGCTCCGCGCCTCGGTCCGTGCAGATAAACCTCCGTTTCCCCTTTCTGTTCGGGCATCCTTTTCTTGTTCCTTTCTCCTGCTTTTCCGAAAACGCAATGGTCATACCCCATTTGTGCGTTACTGCTGTCCCTGGCATTCCCGCCTGTGCTCTGTTTTTTCCCTAAAATGGGCGTTGACCCCGTGCACGGTGACTGAGCGATCGCCTGCCCTCCTTCCCCGTTCAGGTCGAAGCCCTCCGAGGTAGAGCCTCCGTCCTCCCCAAGCCGCGTCCTTCCCACCTCCGAGATTCTGTACTCAGAACTAGACCAGTTTGTGTCTTTGACCACTGTGTCTCTGCCTAGTCAGAGAACGCACCCCCCACGGTCATCACTTCTGACCTCCTCCTCCTCCCCGTCGTTCCAGTTTCCGTTACGGACCATTTTTCGCTTCAGCTCAGCCAGCCGCCTTTCTGCTTCGGCCGATTCATCAAACTCTTCCTCCCCCTGACAAGAACTGCTTACCGATCCATAGCTCGAGCTAACTCGACTGTTTTTTGCCTCATTTACGTCTTCCACCTCCTTCACCCTGATATCAAACTCCCACCCGTCAATACTCGTTCTTACCACCTCATCAAGCTTCCTTATATCCTTCCGGGATACCACCATCTGTGCTACATCGTACCTCTCATTTTTTTGGGTACTTTCTTCCACATACAAAAGCTCACCAAAGGGCGCGATTAGTGTAGAGAAAAACTTTTCCCCCCAAACATGTAATGAGATCCCGTAGCAGTTCACCTTAACCCTCCTGTCAGTGTCAACTGATCCCGGCTCCCACTTCTGTATCCCCACAAACCATTGGTCAAACCATTGGTCAAACCATTGCTGTTTTGTCTTCATAGTCTCTTGTAGTGTCTCCCTCCCTTCCGTTTCCAGCAGAACCTTGTTTGCCCCCATTGGAGTCGCGCTCACATTGTAGATACCATGATTCATCAGGAAAATCTGCGTCCTGAAAGCCATGCCTTTGTTATGTACTTCTCCCACGTAAGCCTTCCGAAGTCAAGCCACCTTTTCCACTGGTGCTGTATACACCAGCTTCATATTTTCATATTCCTTCTTTCCTGCATGGTCTCTCCCATTGTTATGGTCAGGTTCCCCATGGTTAGCTACTACCGATGCAAAGGATTTCCCCATTTTCCCGTTGAGTTCAGCTTGTTGCCCCTTTTGCCTAGCTTCTGTATAGCATAACTGTTTATCTTGTCTCCTGCTTGCTGTTTTAATCTTTCTCTGATTTTGCTGGGATCGCTGCTCAAACCGTGGTAGATTGACCCACAGCTTTCCCGTTCCAATGAATATATTATCTAGTTTAATCACCAACATTTTTTCATCGGCTACCTCCCTGAATCTGGCGAAGCCAAAACGTTGCCCCCTCCTATTTCTCTTGGTTGGGATTACCACATCATAGACTTTGGCATATCTCCCGAATATCTCCCACATGTCTTTTGCCCTATATTCTTCCAGGAAATTTGTGAAGAACACCGATGTTATATTCCCCTCCCCTTTCCTTTCATCAATTCCTGATTGCCTTCCTCCGTTTACTTCCTTTGTTTTCATGACCTCCTTCCTTCTCCTTACCTCCGTCCACCCTCCATCCGCCGTCATCCTCCGTCCTCCGCCGTCTTTTGTAGTTGTAAGTAGTAACTTCCAAAAAGTTCGCAGAATGTCCTGTAGTAAAGGATGCATCTGTTTAATAGATTTTAATAGATTATATTTTTTATAAATTATTGACATTTTAGTTTAAGAAATAAATAAATAAATAAAGATTTAGAAGTTTTTTTTATGAAATGATAATCAATTGTTAATAAGTAAAATTTGGTGCAGCGCAATCATGGTACGTTGTCAATTGGTAAGACTTGTTTTACCTTAATAAAAAGTTTGAAGTTCAAATTTTTTAAATATGCAGTTACGTTAAACGTTTGGAGAGAAAATTTGTCATCCTTGTTAAATTAAATTATTATACGAACTAAATGATTGTATGTTTTATAAAGTTAAAAAAAATAATGGGGTACTAGTAAAAAGAAAATATAAGAAAAACTAAAACTAACAAAATAGGTAAAACATATATAAAAATAAATAAAAATAATTAAAATAAAAATATTAAATAAAATGTAAAATGTATGAAATTAATAATAATATAAAATAGAATGATAAATGTTAGTTATAGAGTAGCAGTCCTCCTTTTATAAATATGACTACTGTAGACATGTATGTGGTGTTTGTTGCGAAAGTAAACGGTGAGAGAAAAGATGCAGTGGACCTTTTCATGTTTGTTAGCAGCTGGAATAGATGCAGTGGACCACGGGACTAACGCCCATAACCGTGTCTCTCGTTACTCACTCGTCTGGTGACAAGTGTCTTCCATGAGTATGACACTTGGTCCCCAAACTATTAAACACGATTATAAAAACAATTTTAACAATATTTTATACATTATTTAATATATTATTATATAATATCTTTTAATTTTTTAAATTAGTTTTTTATAATTTTAAATAATAATTATGATCATGATAATATTAAGGAGTTTAAATATTTATTTTAAATTTAAAATTCTACCAATTGTTATTTTAATTATAACAATAAAAAATAGAAATTATTAATTTTATTAACTAATTCTATGTAATAAATTATTTAAAATTAATACCGGAAACCATGAGATACTTTACTAATTTAATATATTATCCTTTCAATCTCAATTTTAAAAGTAAGAGGAGAATTTTCTATTTTGTGTATAAATTTTTATATTTTTGTGCCCATGAATTTGGTTTTTAAACTTTAAAAATTTATGTGTATTTTTTTAGTTTAAGACCAAATTTATCAATATGAAAATCTATAAACTTATCAAATTTGATAAAAATATAGAGATTAAAAATATATTTTCCTCCAAACCAATATTATATAGTCAAAGTAGTTGCATTCCTTGTTTTTTAAAAATGTTATCTCATTCATTTTCTTAGGCCATTTGGGTCAGTTGTCAGTTTATTATTTTTAGTTTTAAAATGAATTAAGAAATATAAATATTTTTTACTAAAATAGTTGTTAATTAAGTTTTTAATGATTTAAAAATATTTTACACCTTATTTGAAAACAATAAAATTAATTTTGAGATTTTTGTTTTTAATTTTATTTAACCTCGATACTTGATGTCACTCATCGTCAGTTACCACTACCACCCATTTTTTATCATTGGCCACGATCATTATTGTCAGTTGTTGGTCTTAAGCTACTTTTGTCCATTTTTGAACACCATCTTTAGTCACCAATAATTATCACCAATCACTTCTAACTGTCATCTTTAATCTTTGATAGTCATCATTAGTCTCCTCCCACCATTTTCATATCCAGTGGCAATCTTTGAATGTCGATCGTTGGTCACTGACCATCGGGATATCTCCAATCGTTAGTCTCCAACGTTGCCACTAGTTGTCACAAAGGATGTATTTTGGTGAGGTTAATATTTGACAATAATGTTTTAAATTTTGAATAAAAATTGTGGCTTTTATATTTTTAAAACCCTAAATCTTAAACTCAAACCTAATAAAGTAGGAGAAATGTTTATTGTTAAAAATGAGAAGAATTGATAATAATGATAAGATTAAATTTAACATTGTTGATGGCATTGATTATTAAAAGTAATAAAATATTTAACCCTTTTACTTCTAATAAACAATGCAATCAACACTATTGATTTAATCTACAGTTATTATTATATTCAATTATCTTATTACTTTTAGTAAATAATGCATTCCAGATAGTTAAATTCAATGATTATTATCAATTTCTATCATTTTTCATAATAATTTTTTTTATTACCTAGTATGTCCTCTCTCTGTGTATATATATGACATAGTGTATTGAATTAGTTTTATTGTGAGAAACAATTAATTGCTCTTTTTAAAGTAATTGGACAACTTTTTTATTGTTAAATGGTCAACAAGTTTGGAAAATGGCTAAAGCAACAATTTCAATATTTGGTTAAACACTTCTACTAAGTTTTTATGGTGAAAAAAATGTCAAGTATGGTTTCCCGACATTTGTCTCATATAGTGTGGTTGGTTACTTGGTCATTATCTTATCGGGTGGTTATGGGTTAATTACTTGGAGGTTACTTTATCGAGTAGTTATGAATTGGTTACTTGGTGGTTACCTGGAGGTGTTTGTGGGATTAATTATACGAAGTTGTTACTTGATAGTTTTGGATTGTTACCTAGTGGTTATTGTGAGATTGATTATAAGGAGGTCGTTAACCGTTCTTTTCCCATCCATAAGTCCTTCAACCTTGAGCCATTTGGTAGTATTTATTGTTTCGTCAATCTTACCTTTAAGATGCAATTATTATTGGCATTAATGTTGAAATTTATGTATTGTTTGTTAACCATTAACTTGAAAATGCAACTTGTTTGCATTTGAGGCTAAAATTTATTTATTGTTTTGTTGAGCATGCTTTGACGCCGATATTGTTAAATGTAGATCATTTTGTACTTGTGCACGCGTGTTAAATTTATAGATATTTAAGTGCAATTCTTGTGTGCACTAAGATAAGAAATTAAGTCCTTGTAATGCTTATAGGTCTCTGAGTGTAAATCATGTTCACACTAGGACCTAAAATGGACCAATGGATACTACACATATTGGAGTATCAGGGTTGCATTACTTTATTTATTAGCCTAATATATATATATATATATATATATATATATATATATATATATATATATATATATATATATATATATATATATATATATATATATATATAGACACACACACACATACACATACACTTTAGGTGAGTCCAAATTCCAACCAATATTTAACAAATTCCATAAAGATGTTACGAGATTCTTACACTTGGCAAGTCATCACCAATAACCATGTTGTAGAACCTGTCATGCTCCCATAACTCAATGAATTAGCACTAAAAATCCCTTATCCGCAAGTTTGGATTGCATTTCCATGCCTTTGTTCTATTGTATTTGGATGAAAACAAGTTTGGAGCTACCAACCTTGACGAAATCTTCTTCATATGCAAAGTCCTTTTTGGTTGCCATGTAACTCTCGCTCCCTGCTTTGGCCTCCACCGCGAATGTCATTGGACATTGTCGACGTACGAAACAATTTGTCTTCTCTAGAACTTCTTCCTTTGCAACCTCAACCTGGACGAAGGATTCATGCAAAACACCATTGTCGCTAAGTTTTATGTTGCAAAACATTCCATTTTGTTGTTTTATTTAGTATACCACACTGGGTTTATGGTCTCTAATTTATCACTCTCTTCTCTTCACCATGGCACTCAATTCATTGTGTTCTTTAGTTACTTAAGACAAGTCACATCTCAAAACAACGACATGCTTAGTATCACGTCAAGTGTGTGTGCATGTGAATGGTTGAGTTTGTAGTTTTGTTTCAAAGGGATTTTATACCCGAAGCAGCATGATGCAAGTTTGATTTCAAGGGGACAATGAGGGAGCAAATCACAAAAGTGAATTTGATGGTCAACGGCTAGAAGCTCGAGAAGTTGAAAGTATAAAGACTAGGAAATTTTTTGACCCTAAAGAACTACCAAATTCTTGGAAATTGATTCTAGATGTCGTAACTTTGTTGAGGTTCTTCTAGCTGATAACATGATGATGGTTGCAAAAATAGTTTTCTCGGCTCCCACTATGGTCGCCAAAATGTTCTAGTGAAAAAAGCGTCATGTTCAGTTCCCCGTCAGTTGTCTTATATAGTGTGGGTGGTTACTTGGATGTTACCTTATCAGGTGGTAATATGTTGGTTACTTTGAAGGTTATTGTGAGATCCGTTACGAGGAGTGATTAGCTAGTGATTATTGTGAGATCAATTACAAAGAAGTTATTAACCGTTCTTTCCTAGTCTAGGGATAAATCATGTATCCTATTATAAGTGGGACAATTTACTGTCCCTTTACTTGGACATATTTGTTGGATGATATGGAGTTGCTATAATTTTAAATTTTTGGATTGTTTATTTTTTTTATTTTTTTTTGTTCAAAACATGAATGAAATAAAACTCTATTCTTTTTGTGAGGTGTTTGGAATATACCATGTATTTATTCTTTGGTGTTGGAGTAGGGGTAATATTATGCTTTCTGCTCTTGTATTATGTTTTTTACCTCCTTTAATATATTATTTTTCACTCATAAAAAAGGGAAAATAATATATTTTTAAACTAACTTTTAATATTTTATCTTAATATAATTTTCATCATTATTATATATTATATGAACTAAAAATACATAATATATACAAGTTAAGTAATCGATAATATGAATTCAAATTAATTTATATAATAAAGTTGTTATAGACTTACGTGAGCAAATGATGTAAATTCAAAATACAGGACATGGTAATGTTTTTGTGAATAATTGACAAAAAGTTATATACTTTGTAAATTCAAAAGCTGGTTGAATACTTTGTATTTGGGACAAAATGTTGTCTCATAATTTTTTGAGTGATAAAAATTGGATTTTTGTTATGTTCTCTATTTAATTTATGTTGTCACATTATTATTTTTCGTATTTTATGCGGTAAAATAAAAATATGTATCATGTTCAACACATTAATTTTTAAAAAATCAAATAAAACCTATAATTATGTCTAGTTCTATGATACATTACTACGATTTTAACCAACAAATAAAGTTGCTATAGATATTCTTTAAAAAACCTCTCTATACAGAACAACATATGGTAACAATTTCAAGCGCGCTTTTTGTGTGATTTGGATTGTGCAATCTAGGGTGTATTTATTTTGGATATTGGAAATAACATATTGGATATTTAGGCTTTTATTTGGTAGGAGAAAAAGGCTGAGAAATAAAGGAGAAAATTCATTTGCAATATCCTAAAAACCTTATTTGCAATATCCAAAATAAATTTTGCTAGTAGTACATGTGTTTTGCTGATGATAGTGCGTAGTCGGCAGTTGCTCTAGCCTAAACGATTATCATTGGTCGTAGTTGCAAGTAGCTAGGCTGTCATCCGTTTTTTATCATCACTTTGCTAGAATGTTTCTTGTCAATCTGAAAACAACATATTGTGCTCTCGATTTTTTAAATCAAAAACTAATAGTGAATTTTCATTTGGTAGTGAATTGCAGGGAAAGTTAGTTAAAAAATATATCTACAGAGTCTATTGCAACCATGACAGTGTCATCCCTGGTCTAGTAGCATTCATGTTAATTGTGGTTCCATGGCAGTGTCAGTAATGATAATAATTCCATGACAATGATAGGTACACTCGTGTTCAAAATTTCAAATCAATGAAACTCTTATCAACAGTCATGTTCTAATGACTATGTTGGTGATTTTATAAATGATAATCCAGTCATTTATGTCCTTTCCGTTAAAAAAAAATGGTACTACATGATTTGGTAATAAATATTGTAATAGATCCAAGTTTTCTATCAAAATCACCTTAGGTCGAGTTCATCTCAATTCAAACTTTATACATCTTGCATAGTATAAACACTAAGAATTAATGAAATGGATCAACCTAAAATGATGGTTAATTAACTTAAATTTGATTAGTGTGTCATTGGGCATTTGCTAATCGAAGTTCATGACCTTAATCATCCTTAACCTATAAATACCAGATAATCAACAAGTAAATGAAAGGGTTATTCTAATTTATAGTCCAATTAGTTCCGCATTATGCTTAACTAAAACTTAAACTAACTTGATCGTTGGAGTGACTTTTACAGGTCACTCTTCAGTCGTCGAACATCACCCTAACCTGTAGGAAGCAAAGGTTTAATGCATTATACCTGGACCTCACCACATTCGAACATTGACATTCAATTTGGAGACAAGAACATTAACACCCACCGTGTGGCCCGATAGAACTTTTCCTTAGACTACACGGTCATTACCAGAAGACAAGTAGCGACATAGATCAACCCTTAATAGACCGAAGAAGTAGACTCTCAGCAAATTGAATGCACCACTTCACCTAGAGAAATTTTTGACAACACAACTCCAAGCACCCTGATCGCCTAACTTCGGGATGAGATGGAAAGAATGAGACATTGCAATGAGGAAGAATTAGAAGCCTTTAGAAAAGGAGAATAAAGGTATACGAAGTTGGATGGTTTAGTCCAAAGACAAAACATATCGGTCATCTAGAACTCATACCTATCAGGCAGCTACTTCTCGCTCACAAACATACAATGTCCTAATTGCACAGTCATGACACCCATTCGTGGATGATATAATGGATGTTCCCTTGCCACTCAATTGGAAATCACTTATGATAAACCAATATGATGGAACAATTGATCCTTATGAGCATTTGGATGTTTACATGACAAGTCGGCCTAGACACCATGGATGATGCAATCTTGTGTAAGGTGTTCCCAACTTCGTTGAAGGAAGGTGCATTAAGTTGGTTTACTAGACTTTCACCTAAATCCATTGATAGCTTTGTAACTTTGACGATAAGTTTGGGATACAATTTGCTACCAACCGACCCTACCATCTCACTTCCATCACATTGGTAGGAATGAAGCAAGAAAACAAATAATCCTTGGGAGCTTTTATGGACCATTTTGAAAAGGTTGCCATGAGTGTTAGGAACCTCAATCTTGAGGTCGCACTACACAACATGGTAATTATGCTTCGACCTGGGAAGTTTGCGGACAACCTGTGCAAGAAACCAGCCACAAGCTTAGATGAACGAGTAAGAGAGCAGCTAAGTATATGCAAATAGAATAACTTGTTAAATTCTGAAATCAGGCCTAAATCGAGCAGTTTGAGAGAGACCAAACTGAAGATAAAAAAGGTAAGAGAAAGTGAGATCCCGCTTGGGAATCAAGACCATCTTAGTTCACACACTATATTCCTTTAGTCACAAATAGAGCTAGAATACTCAAAGAGGTCTTCACTTTGGAACTCATTGTGACTCTAAAGAAGTTCCAAATGTCACAGAATGCTGACCGCAGTAAGCATTGTCAGTATTATAAAAATTATAGGCATACCACCGATGAGTGTTTTTCACTAAAAGACAAGATAGAAAAGTTGATCCAAGCTGGACATTTGCAGAGGTTTGTTAGCCAACATAATCATGTAGAAGAAACGCTAAGAGGTGAGCACCAAGAAGAGAAAAGAGTCAGGTCAAGAGATGACAGGATACCCCGAGATAGAGAACGCCAAGATGATCATTGAGCACCACAAGACAACTCCCACTTGAGAGGCGTCATCAATACTATAGTAAGAGGCTTTACTGGAAGTTGAACAAGCAACTCGGCCTGGAAAATACATCTTCGAGCAGTACAACAGGTTAATATCGTTTCCATGAACTCATTTCGGTGTCACCCTCATTACCCAACCATTACTTTTACAAATAGTGATTTCAAGGCATTGACCCACTACAAGATGACCCAATGGTGATAACTATAGAGATAGCTAATTTTGTTATTTGCAAGACATTGATTGATCAAGGGAACTCTACTGATATACTTTATTGGTCAACCTTCAAACAACTTGGTATTCTAGAGACCTCGGTTCAGCCGTTCAATGATCAATTGATGGGGCTCTCGGGAGAACGAGTTGATACCAAGGGATATATGGATCTCTATACGAAATTTGGAGTCAGGACAAAGATGACAATATTGTCTCTATTCGTTACATCATAGTAAATGCAAACACGTCCTACAATATTTTGTTAGGAAGACCCTCACTAAATCGGCTCGGAGCCATGGTTTCCACACCACACCTTGCCATGAAGTTCTTCTAAAAATGAAGATATTGTAACTGTACATCCAGGTCAAAAGACAGCTCGACAGTGTTACTTTGCCAGTTTAAAGATACTCCCCATGGATCATCCCATGAATCTGCTAAATACACCTTAAGAAAATATGGTCACCATGATAAACTTGGATCCGGAGCCGAGGATATAGTCAGAGTCAAACTAGTTGAAAGCACTCGACCCTTTTTATTGAACGGTGAAAACCAAACTACAAATATAGGAACAAAGATGACTGAAGAAAGTGAAGCTATGATTTGCGATGTTCTTAAAAAAAATGCAGACCTGTTTGCATGGACGACTACTGAAATGCTAAGGATTAATTTGAATATTATATGCTACAACTTATTTGTATCCCCCAAAGCTAAGCCGATCTCTCAAAATAAGAGGATGGCAAAGGAGTTGAAGAGAAAAACGACCCTAGCAGAGGTGGACAAACTCCTGAAAGTTGCATTTGTTAGAGAAGTTTTATATACAACCTGGCTTGCGAATGTCGTAATGGTTGTCAAATCAAATGGAAAATGACGTAGTGTGTTGATGACACGGACTTGAATAAGGCATGCCTAAAAGACTGTTACCCTTTGCCGAGCATAGATCGGCTAGTTGATGGTGTTGCAGAACACCGAATGTTGAGTTTCCTATATGCTTACTACGGATATAATCAAAATCGAATGTCCTACTCGATAAAGATAGTACTGCCTATATTACCGACAATGCAAACTATTGTTATCACATGATGCATTTGGATTGAAGAATGCCAGAGCAACTACCAACGTATGATGGACTATGTGTTCCAAGATCAGATTGGCAAAAACGTAGAAGTATATGTTGATGATATAATGATCAAATCTGAAAGTTATAACGACCACAAGACTGACCTTGAAGAAAATTTCACCTCATTATGAAAATATAACATGTGGCTAAATCCTAACAAGTGTCTCTTCGGAGTGAAGGGTGAAAAATTTTTAGGATTCATGTTATCTCAAAGGGGCATTGAGGAAAACCCTGATAAGTGTCGAGCTGACATTGACATAAGAAGTCCAAGAGATCAGAAAGAATTGCAAAGACTGGAGGGGAGGTTAGCATCATTGTCAAGGTTTTTAACGAGGTTAGCCAAGAAGACGAAACCCATGGCAAAACTACTGTGAAAAAATGGTAAGTTTGAATGGACTGAAGAATGTGAAACTAGTTTCAAAGATTTGAATGTCTTTAGCAGAACCTTTCATACTCCGAAAACTTGAACTCATAAGAGATATCCTCCTATATTTGTCAATCTCGGATGAAGCCATTAATGCTGTTATAGTCCAAGAACGCTCATCTCATCAAGAACCAATATATTACATCAGTTGAACTCCACAACCCAAAAATTCGTTACCAGATAATTGAAAAACTTGTTTTGGCCCTGAGAACGACGGCGAGAAGACTTTGTCCATATTTTCAAAGGCACCAAGTAATAGTCAAAATTGATTATCCCATAACTAAACTCCTCTGAAAACTCGAGCTCCCCGAAAGACTCAAATTCGGACTTGGCTTTAAGCCAAAAGGTACTATCAAGGCTCAATTTCTTGTTGATTTCATAAATGAGTTGCCATTGATATCCAAAGTTGAAACTCAGTGGACATTGTATGTTGATGGATCGTCAAATAAGCAATGGAGTGGTACTGAAATTGTGCTAGAATGCCTTGATAATATTGTCCTAAAACAATCCCTAAAGTTCAATTTTCATGCCTTTAACAATCAAGTTGAGTATGAAGCCTTCACTGTCGGGTTAACCTTAGCCAAGGAAATAGGGGCCGAGAAAGTGAAGTGCCAAAGTGACTACCAGTTAATAATGTCTCAGCTCAGCGAGCAGTATCAACTCAAAGATCCGTTTCTCCTTCAATACTATCACAAGTTATTGAACCTGAAGCAGTTGTTTATCGAAGTCATCATCGAGCATATACCTAGAGAGAATAATGAACAAGCTGATCTTTTAGCCAAAATGGCTAGTACAAAGAGACCCGAACACTATAGATCTCATATTCAACAGACTCTAGAGATTTCAAGCATTAAGGTGCTATGTATCACGCTCACCAAAGAAGAATCAAACTGGATGACATCGACTAGAGCCTACATAGAAAGAGGAGAACAACTTGCTGACAAAAAGGAAGCCAAGGCCTTGCAAGCTCGGTCTGCGAGGTTCATAATCATGGGATAGGAATTATTCAAAAGAGACTACTTGATGCATGTTCCCCAAGCAAGGGCCCTATCACTAAGGTCTTGGCTAGTAGAATAGAAGAAGACATGGCTAGAGTAGATGAAGGAAGATCTCACCTCCATATGACCATCAAGTTGTGCAAGTCATGACTTATTTACTTCTAATTTTTCTTTTAGGAACCTAGGATTTTATTTTGGATATGTATTAGTCCGTTTATTTTTCTAGGAGGTGTCTTAGTAATAAGAAGGGGTAAGATTAACTTTTGGACCTTTATTTAGGAAATAAGGGGGTAGTTTGATAACTACACCCTCTTTTCCTAAATAAAAACCCCAAACTAATAAGGAGTAATCTTAGCCCTTGGATGAGGTAGCTTGGGCACCAATTCTCATCTAAACGAGGGGATTGATTGGACTTTGGGCTTCAATCCTCTTCCCTTGGATGACTCCTTTTAATCCTAACTCTTCCTTTCCTTCATGACTTGTCCAAGAGGTTAGCTCCTTCTATAAAAAGGTGCTCCTTCACACTCTTGTATTTTTTACACTTTATTGAATGGAAAAACCTTGAGTTGGCCAAAATTCTCTTAGTGTCCACCCTTCTCTCTTTGAGAATTCCTTAGGTTTTTATCAAGGGTTCCATCCCTTGTGGCAAACTTTCCCTCTTAGGCTTATCTTATCTTAAGTGGAGCCTAAAACCACCTCACTTCTTACCTCTCCACAAACTATTTCACCAAAGAAAAAAACTTCTGTAAAAAGATCAAGGGGGGCATGTATCACTACTCAACACCGCTATTGAAATGCCTAACTTCATATTAATGGGATTATGGTTTGGCAAAATGCATGATGGAATATGCGGGTCCCACTCTAGAGCATGTACCTTGGCTACAAAGGCGATGAGAGTTGGCTATTACTAGCTGACTTTGAAGAAAGATGTCAAAGTCTATGTAAAAAAATGTAATAAGTGTCAAGAGCATAGGAATCTGATCTGAACTCCCCCTGAACAATTCCGAAGTCTAATTTCCCCTTGGCCATTTGCCATGTGGGGCCTTGACATTTTAGGGCCCTTTTTCACTAGCCAAAGGACAATGCAAGTTTCTCCTTGTCGGGATTGATTTTTTTACTAAATGGATAAAAACTGAACCATTAGCTCGAATTTTGATGAAAAATGTTAAAAAATTCTTCTAGAATATCATATGCAGATTTGGCATACCCATATGGTAGTTACAAATAATGGAAAACCATTAACAGATAAGAAGTTTGAAGAGCTCTTGGAAAATTTCTCAATCACGCATGTAAATACATCAGTAAAATATCTCAAACTAACGGTCAAATAGACACAACCAATGAGATAATACTTACTAAGCTCAGAAAGCATCTCAGAGTATCTAAAGGAAAATGGGTCAAAGACCTAGCCGAAGTTTTGTGAGCATACAGATGCACTCCCTAAACAACCGCACAAGAGACACCGTATAGCCTAGTGCATGGGATGAACGCTCTCATTCCCGTCGAGCTATAAGAGAGCTAACACTCAGTCGCAACCTTTTCAACTCGGACCAAAACCAACAAGAAATTCTAGTCAACCTCGACCTCGCCCAAGAACGCAGAGATAAAGCTCAAGTCAAGGAAAAAGCTTCCAAAAGAAGAGCAACCTGCAAATTCAACAACAAAGTTGTTCCGATAAGCTTTAGGGAAGGAGACCTTGTCTGGAGGATGCGAGCAAAAGCTTAGAAGGAGCATGCTGAAGAAAAGTTTGCGTCAAAGTGGGAGGGCCCACTTCAGGTGAACCAATGCTTAAACAATGGAGCATACAAGTTAGGGCATCTCTCAGGGAAACTCATACAAAGAAGGTGGAATGCTACACATCTCAAGTTTTATTTTAGTTAGTCAACACCAACATCTTTTGTGTAAATACACATGCGTAGACATGTGTACTCTTTTTGCTACCATTAGTCTTTTTCCCAAGGGAGGTTTTGGCCTAGTAGGTTTAATTAGGCACCCCAGTACATAATGAAGTCTACGATATCAACTCAACTTCCACTTACATAGAACCTTTATCCGAGCTCACGTCAGACAAGTCGCATAAACTCGCACATTGAGACAAACTTACGTAAAAACTCGCACTGATTCACTGAGATTAATCTGGCCCACCAAGATCGCTCTCTAATAAAACCACGTAATCGCTCGTGTAAATAATCTTCAGGAACTTATACCTTAGTTCATATCGGACAAGTCGTGTAAACTCACGAATTAAGACAAACTTGCGTAAAAACTCGCATTGATTCACTAAGATCAATATGACCCACACTCTCAAATAAAACCACGTAATCACTCGCGAAAAATAATCTTACAAGAACCTATACCTAATTTCATGTCAGACAAGTCACGTAAACTCGCACAGTGAGACTAACTTGCGTAAAAACTCACACTGATTCACCAAGATCAATCCGGCCCACTGAGATTGCTCTCAATAAAATGCGTGATCACTGCATATGGTACACAAGAACCAGGGAGGAAACTAGACTCATATTTGACACTCAGCTATTATTAGATAAATTATTATTAGTGTGAGTTTGGCTAATTAGAATTCTTAAATGTTTTTTTTAATTGATCAACTATTGAAAAAATACAAATATTTAAGCGATATTTCCATTATCGTTAAAGTTGATTTTAATTTGATGTATTCTTCTATTATAACACTTAATTATAACACACTTTATGATCCTGACACTAACACCCTCCATCATAGCAATAGTAGTAGTGATGATGGGGTGATAGAGACAACACTCGTTATGGTAATGGTGAAAGTGGAGAAAAAAGAAGAAAAAAAATAATAAAAAACTAGAAATGAATAGTGAATATTATAATTAAGTGTCACGCTAAAATAACACTCCAAATTAAAATCAACTTTAATAATAATAAGAACATCACTTAAATATTTATATTTTTAAATTATTAATTAATTAAAAAGAAAAAATTAAGAGTTCTAGTCCTATACGGTAGTTGCATACGTGAGGAAAACCTATAGTATATCCAATTTGCTTTGCAGTTAGTCCAGTTTCACTGAATAAAAGTGATCATCGAATCCTTGTAGTACAACGATGTTTAGCATGCAGGACACCAGATTGCTGCATCAACTTTTCAATAATGCAAATTGGACATGGGATACTTGTCATCTACCATTCTTAATGTTAATGGTATAATATTTCATTCAAATTGTCGTGTATTTAAAAATATTTAAAATCAGTCTGATTTAATTTTTTTATTGCTAAAATAAAGATTTAACTATAGTATGTGTTTTTAGGTTTTATCAAATTGTGATATTTTGCTTTCAAAGTAAAAAATAATGATATTTTTATTTCACACCTATCTCATTTTCATTCAACACCTATTCACTTAAATATTTTTTTAAAAACTTGAAAATACTTTTTAACCTAATTCTCTCCCCTAACACCTACCATAATAAAATAACCTCACTCACTCACTCACCTCTCAAAATAAAATAATAACTTCTACGAAATAAGCTTTTAAAAAAATTAATTAGAAGATTTATTTAAACTATTTACATTATTTTTATAAACTTTTATATTTTATTGATATAATTTATTTATAACATACTTTTTTTAAATTTTATATTATAAAAAATATAAAATAAATAAAATATAAAAGTTTATTACGGAAAACCTTCTTGTAATAAATTTTTATATTTCATAAATTTTATATTTTCATTAGAAAATTTACATATTATATTTATAAAATTATATTTTTTAATATATAATTTATTTATAATATAATTTTTTAAAATTTTATAATTTAAAATTTTAATTTTAATTATAAAATTTGTTTATAATATTTATATTATATTTAAAAAATATAATATAGATTTTTAAAACATTAATATAATATAAATTTTTAAAAAAATTATTTTATAATAGTTATATGATATTTATAACATTTATAATGTAAAAAATAAATTATATTATTAAAATATAAAATTTTATAAATATTATATAAATTTTCTAATTAAAATATAAAATTTATAAAATATAAAAATGCTAATATTGCCTTGAAGAAACTAATGAACACTTATTATTCAGTAATCTCTAAACAAAAAATGTACTCTTTTGTCAGAAACCTACTACCAAATAGTGATATAATCCAACAAGACAATGTTCCATAAGTACAAAACAATGCTAAATAAAATCCATATTACATGAAGTGGGAACTCCTTCCATGGTCCAAGATAGAAGCAAAATTCAATAAAATCCTGCAAAAATGTAAAAATAGATAATTAGACTTAATTCCTTCTTCTAATTAAGATCTCTATTGTAAATTTTTTCTTCTACGACTGTTTATAAACAATTATGCAGTTTGGCAGGTGATGGAATCACTCTAATGGTCCATGGAGGTATTCTTGGTTGTTAATATCTTCATCTATTGTTGAGACTTGAGGGCATAGTTGCTACAAGTATTTCATTGTTGTCTTCTACTATATCTATATATAAGTTAAAACATGTTAGCTGCTTTATTATAAATGTTGAAATTTGCTGGCATCACCGAGATTTGATTATGTTAAGTCTCATCCATAACGAAGATTATGACATTCGAGGGTTTGCACAGTATGAGGTAAGTATTTTTAGTAGAGTTGTCAGAACGGGTCTAGATCCATGGGTTGGTCCGACCTATCACGGGTTCGGACCCGGTTCAAAAATAAAAAAGTAGACTTATTATATTGCATATACGGGTTGACTCACTTACAACCTAACTCACTCGGGTTGAACCTGTGGTGAGCCGGGTTGACTCAGCAACCGACCTAAATTTAATTTTTTATTATATAAATATGATTTTTTTATTTTTATTTTTAAGTTTTAAATTCATGTTTCTTATTTGACCTATATTCTATCAAAATATATATTTTAGTTTATTGACATCATTTAATTAATATTTTATATTTTAAAACTAATATTTAACACGTTGTAAATGTAGATTTTTAGTAGAAAATATTATTTAAGTATTTTTGTTTTATTTTTAAACTCATTAAATTTAAAATTAATGTTGTCATAAAGTATTTAAATTTTAATATTTTTAAAAATAGTTAAAAAAGTTTCCTAAAAAATAATTTTTAAATTTTCGATGGGTTGGTGGGTCGGCCTATTTAACTCACCAACTATGGTGGGCCGGACTGAACTCACTTTTTTAACCATAAAAGAATGGTGAGTCGGGTTGAGCCAACTCGTTTATTAAGTTGGTTAAGGTGTGTCGGACTTAACGGGTTCGGCTAACTCGTTTTGACAACTCTAATTTTTAGTTGTTTCATTGCTCAAATATAAATTTGAAATTATTGTAGGGTAGTCAATTTGTTTTTTCTCTAGTTAGTTAGGTGATGAGATGCGTTCTCCTTGAGTCTTGCATTAAATTTAGGTAGGTGTGAAATGAAAAACTCTTGCTACATCAACTTTTCAAACAATGCAAACTAGACATGGGACACTTGTCATCTACCATTCTCAATGCTTATGGCCATAATATTTCATTCAAATTGCTGTGTATTTAAAAATATTTAAAATCAATTTGATTTAATTTTTTATTGCTAAAATAAAGGCTTAAATAAAGTTCATGTCCCCAAGTTTTATCAAATCGTGATATTTTGTGTCAAAAGTAAAAAATCATGACATTTTATCCCAATAATTTTAAAATTTTGTGAACCAAATGTCTAATTTATGTTAATTTTACCTATTTTTATGATACATATACATGCAGTTTCAAACATAAATGTAAAAATACACAATGCAGGACATTCCGTGAATCAAATGTGAGACTTCTCACGCCGAAAACAAGAATCATACCACTAGATCAAATACCAAATTTATGTTTTTTTTACCCTTTTTATGTTACATATATCTACAGTTTCATTTTTAAATGTCTTGTTACATAAATTTTGTTAATATTATTATGAAACTCAACACTAAAACATAATAATAATACACATGCACCTATTGTAGTTTTATAAATTTTGTAGTTTTTTCATTTATTAATAATAATAATAATAATAATAATAATAATAATAATAACAACAACAACAACAACAAAAACAACAACAATAATGATAATAATAATAACTGCTACCACAATAATAATAATTATATTTTTGTCACCTCTATTTTAGGAACATCCTCTGCCATGTTTCCTTACTCGCAAAATAAAAATAAAAAATTTTAAGTTCATATAATAATGCAAAAGTGGACTTGACAATTGTATCCAGAACAGGTTGATCGAGAATGTGCGTAATGTATTCTAGATTAGTTGATTTGGAATATATTATATACATTCCGGATCAACCTATTTGGAATACAACAATGGACATGGAAATTGTCTTTTAGACGAGCTAATATAAAATACATTATGTACATTCCAGGTGATTCATAATTGTAACAAATACGTATCTTGAATTGGTTCATCATCCTGAACCGTACACAATTTGTGTTCCAGATCAACTTATTCGGAACATTAATTTTTTTGTGTTCCAAATAGATTGATCGAGAATATATTATGTAAAATACCCTAAAGACTTGTAGGAATATAATGATTAGAAATATACAATAAAAAATACTTATAGGAATATATAATAATTAGGAATATACAATAAAAAATAATGTGACAATTGAATAATGTGATAATTGATGTTTGGGGTAAAAAAAAAATCATGGATGGGAGTTTTTTAAAATATTAGAAACATGATGGGTGCCAATAGGAAATAAGAGGTGATAAAATAAACTAGGAAAGCAGAAATAAGGGCATGGAAGAAGGAAATAAAAATTGTAGAAAGTGTATTGGTGGGAGTGGTAGTGCGAATTGAGAATTGAGAATTGAGAATTGAGAATTGAGAATTGAGAATTGAGAACCAGAGAATGGAGGAGGAGAAAATAGTTGGATACGTTACCGCGTTCCTTAAGAAGAAAGGGTTCACGCAAACGGAGAAGATTTTCCAGGAAGAATTCCAACACAACAAGAGCTGTTCATCCCTGGAAGCGGACATTGGCAACCACCTCTTGGCCTTCTCTCAGTAATGTTTTCTCTTTTCTCGAATTCCAAGCCTTCTTCACTCATTCAAACCCTATTAATCATTATATTACATTATGCAGATTGGAGACTGGTCCTGCTAGGTTCCACGACGGCTATAGCAAACTAAGAACATGGACTTATTCTTCGCTAGATTTGTACAAGGTAAGCTATCCTTTCCTCTTTTACTTTCTTTCCCCCCCCAATTTTTCTTACTTCACGCTTCCGCCTTCCCTTCCAGCACGAGCTGCTTCGCGTGCTTTATCCGGTCTTTATTCACTGCTTTATGGATCTTGTCGCAAAAGGACACCTTCAAGAAGGTTTTTTCCATCTCATCTCATCTCATCTCATCTCATCTCATCTTGCAACACAACATTTTCTCTTCTTCTTATGTGCCATTCTTCTTCCTCTTTTCAGCTCGCAACTTTTTCAATACTTTCCGTGAGGACCATGAAATGATGCACTTGCGTGACCTTCAGAAGTTGGAAGGAGTTCTTTCTCCTGCTCATCTCCAGGTTCCTTCACTTCCTCTCTAATATTTTCTATCTTCCTACTATAACATTCTTTCTTCTGCAGGAAATGGAGTTCGCTCATTCCCTTAGACAGAGCAAATTCAACATAAAGATATGTGAGGTAACATCTTCTTCACTCTCCTACATTTGTTTATCCACATGTCACTCAATTTTTTTCTTATTTATAAGAATTCTCATTTACACAATGCCATCTTAACCTAATCCCCTGTCAATTGTTAGTTTTTAATTATACACACTGCCATGTACCTTTAACTACTCTAGGGGTTGTGATTTAGGTAGACTGGGGAGTGGGGACAACTATTCATAATCTTGGTAGTTGGTATAGTGCATTCACATGTTCAGCTGTGGAGCTTTGGCATCGGATCTAACTTACTCATTAGGACTAAGGAGGAGACATCGAGTTTATCTTTTAGATTAGAAATTTTGTATTTTTCTTTAATCTTTGTAATTTAGGCTTTTATGTGTGTTTTTTTTTTTTTTATAATTGTGTTGTTTAGTGGACCTTTACTGGGCCTCTTTAGAAATGGGCAACAGTTGGTTTTACTTCTTTTGATTCCAAAACTTTGGACAACATTGTTAAATTCGTCAAACCAAGCCATTGGTGACATATTAAGGCAATAGAGAGATCAGCAAAATTTACACACTAGACTGGACTCCTCATGATCAACAAATTCAGGAGGTTGCTCCATGGGAATCTTTTGATCTAACTCACCATGAAAGAGTGTATTTTTAAAATCCATCTAATATAGGGGCCAATGACTAATAGCTACCATGACAAGAAGGCGGTGAATGGTGGTGATCTTGGTCACTTGTGAGAAAGTATCTCCATAGTCAAACTCATATATGAGTGTAACCTTTGGGTACAAGATGAGATTCAAGATAATCAATTTCATCATTAGGATTGACTTTAATGGCAAAGATCCATTTGCAACCAGCAACTTTCTTTCCAAAAGGAAGAGGAACTAACTCCCATGTACCATTATGTGTTGTGTTTTTTTTTTTTATAATTGTGTTGTTTGGTGGACCTTTACTGGGCCTCTTCAGAAATGGGCATTACTTGGTTTTAGACCCATAGTATAAACAGGATTAAGGTAACTATTGTAATCAGTTTTGGAAGAAATCAGAATTAGCATTTGGCTAAAATGAGAGTATCACTCTTTCATGGTGATCTAACTCACCATGAAAGAGTGTATTTTTAAAATCCATCTAATATAGGGGCTAATGACTAATAGTTACCATGACAAGAAGGCGGTGAATGGTAGTGATATTGGTCATTTGTGAGAAAGTATCTCCATAGTCAAACTCATATATGAGTGTAACCTTTGGGTACAAGATGAGATTCAAGATAGTCAATTTCATCATTAGGATTGACTTTAATGGCATAGATCCATTTGCAACCAACAACTTTCTTTCCAAGAGGAAGAGGAACTAACTCCCATGTACCATTATGTGTTGTGTTTTTTTTTTTTTATAATTGTGTTGTTTAGTGGACCTTTACTGGGCCTCTTCAGAAATGGGCATTACTTGGTTTTAGACCCATAATATTAAGGTAACTATTGTAATCAGTTTTGGAAGAAATCAGAATTAGCATTTGGCTAAAATGAGAGTATCTCTCTTGGTTCATAAATTAGGATCTTTAGATTCTTAACAAAGAAACATTTTCTTTGTGGCAAATCCTTCGTGACTTGTCAACCATGTTATGATTGTGGCGTTTATTCCATTTCTCATCTTTCTATTTAATATTTCTCCTCACTTTTTAGCTTCTGTTCATTGAGTTTGATGCTGAATTTCAGACCTGAAAAGGGATTCATATCAGGAGGGAAATTTTGGGATGTATCTAATTTCCACCCTTATCTTTGACTCACTTAGCGACCCAGCATTTACTGTTGGCATTTGTTGTATGCCATTGCTGTTGATTATCTTTATCTTGGGGGATTTGGCTCATGTGAGGGTTTAATGGAAGTAACATGCAGTTGTTGAGAGAGACTCAAGATTAGGTTATATTTTGTTTTATCATTATATGAAATTCATTGATCCACATCATATCCCTGAACTTCGTTCATAAGGACCACTTATTTGGGTACTTAAAATAAAATGAACCATCCTTGTATATGTCTACATTGGTACTTGTTTCTTAATTTTCATCATGGGATCTTTTACGCTTTCCCATTAAAATGGAGCTAAAATATATGGGGGACGTTGATAACTGTTGATGTTTTGCCAGTATTCCAATGAGCTTCTGTTGCAACATCTACACAGTACACAATCCACCACTATACTTGGTATTATCAACGAGCATATTAATTTTCAAGGTACTTTTGTTCATTATGGATTGCATCTGCTCATTTGAACTTCTTGTTATTGCCTGTACTTCATTGTTTTTTGTGGTAATATAGTTACCCCTGGACAACCTAGCTTAATTTCTGATGACCCGGAAGCTGTTACCCTTACTGGAAGTAGCCAGGAAGCAGCAAACCAGATAAATCAAAAAGAAATTCATTGGGGGGTGAGACTATTATAATATCTACTAAATTTCATATAGTTACAAATTATCTTGCTGATGTTATATTGTTAAAACTACCATATTTATTAATTTTGCAAGCTTGGTGTAATAAAATAGTATGAATAGCATGAGAAACACTTGAAACTTTTTTTTAATAATATCCTGCTTTCTCTAATAATTACAAAGTATTCTTTTATTTTCACTTTGTTTTCTGTTTTTGAAAGATTTTTGTAGGAAATGGTGAACATTCTTTTTTTGTTTTTCAATTTCTTTTGCAAATATATTATTTGAAAACAAGAGCTCTTTATTCTATTTTAAAATGAATGGAATTTCTGATAATCATTATTAATGATTTCTTCAGTAATCATCTGTTTTAAATTTCAATGTGTTTCTCCTGTAGTTGCTTGAAGACTCTCTTGAAGAAAGGCTGGAGAAGTCTGGGGCTTTTCTTTCAGACTCTGAGAAGGGTGAAGGGGAAGCAAAAGAGGGGGAGAATGATGAGACTAAAGTAATATTTGTTCTAAAATTCACCTGACACTTATCAATTATTTCAATCACTTATGTTTTATTATGAGATATAGAGTACCATTTATTTCTACCATGTAGGCCTCTATCAGTGTGTGCATGAATTTTAGTTTTCGATGTTGAGTGCTTTTTCACTGTAGTTTTCAAATATTCATCTTATAGAAAAGATCCAGTGAAGGAGGAAAGCAAGGTGCTTCAGCAAAAAAAGTAAAAAAGGACAAGGGTGGTAGTGCTACTGGAAAAAGTGCAAAACCTGAAGCTAACAATATACCTGCAGCTCCTCGAGTTAAGCCAGAACTCGCCTTACCCGTAATGTATTTCTCAATTCCATATCTTTGTTTAACATGCTTTGTTTTTTTAACTAGCTATAGGAAGTGTATCAAAGATGAAGGCAAGGCAGCATTTTTTTTCTTCAGTAGAAATTGTACAGTCAAAGTGAATGGCTATACTCTAAAATAATTAATGGTTTTTAATAGTCATTTGATAGGCATATCTTTTGTGTAAATGGTTTTTCTTGTGCTGAGGATTTTTCTTCCCTATTATTTGATTAATGTCTTTTTTGTTTAGCCAAATAGACAAATAAAAGAATCAGCATTCAGTCATTCATGTATGTCAAAACTATTTAATTAATACAATTCTTTTTCCTGCTGCTTGGAATAAAAATTTTGCTTATGTTTTTAGTTCTTTTGCTGACAGAGTTTATCAAAATTCTGTGACTGGGCTCTATTGACTGCAATGTTCTGGCATCTGCAATTAGTTGACTGGAACCTAGACTAATGTATATTGTTGAGTGATTTATATATTTTAAAAATATAATCAACTTCTAAGTTAGGCTCAACTCTAGACATTCTGTTTGTGATAAAAAAAAAAATTGTTGGTATGCCTAATGACTCTGTTAGTGCATTTTTTCAGTTTGTTATAAATATTGTTAAATTATTTGTTATCGCATTTAGTTCTAGGTTGAATTCTTGTTTTGGACCAGACATGAAGGAATTTTTACCTGAAAAGATGGATGTGGAGGTGTGGGCATGGCTGTGTTTTATATTTTTGAGGGTTTTAAATTTAAAATGGGACAAAATCTATTAGAGAGAGAAGAGGGTGACATCAAATAGGAGTAGTAAGATTAGAAACTCTCCAAAGAAAGAAACTCTAAATACAAACATAAACATGGAAAATTTAAGAATGCAGCTAGACTTTCCACTATTCTAACCCTTTATTTTGGTGGAAATTGGGTTGAAACAAATAAAGAGGATGGGCATCTGGTAGAAATTTCCTATTAGATAATAGTAGTTGAATGCTTGAATTGAGTTTGATAATCAAAATGTTTCTTAGATTTTGAAACACATTGAATTTCATAATGTTTCATTATTGCAGGCCAACTGAGGTGGAGCAGTCCATCCTTGAGGATTTAAGGAACCGTGTACAGCTTAGCAATGTTGCATTGCCGTCAGTTAGCTTTTACACATTTATCAATACACATAATGGGTAATGTTGAACACACATTTATCATTTTTATCTATACTGTTTGGATTTCTTTTGCTTAATACTTAGTTTTGCATAACATATCAGTTTAAGCTGTTCATCTATATCCCATGATGGATCATTGATTGCTGGAGGGTTTTCTGACTCATCACTGAAGGTTTTTTTCTTCTCTATAGGATCCCTTCACCTATCCAATAGAAAACATGCTCTGTAGAGTTTTAGCACACTTGATTGAATTTCTGATTTGTATACACAGGTTTGGGATATGGCACAGCTTGGACAACAGCCTGCCAGTTGTAAGTTTGTATTTGTAAATTTCTTTTGTTTAGACCAAGCTATTACTGTTGCATTCTTTGCTTGACAAATTTGAGTATAATTATACTTGTAAGCCAATATAATGGTTCAGAGAAAACATACTTTTTAACTGTAACATGCTGCAGTAACCTAATACTATTTTAAGCAATGCACTGATGAAATCAACTTGTATATTAAATTGTTAATTAATATAAGCAAGACATTAAGTGGTATAATTTTACATGAGAAACTTTTCGCTGCCTCTCATGTGTAAAAGTTAGTAATACCTCTTTCTAATCATCTAGAGATGGAATTATTAGACTTGGACTTGAAGATAGCCTGGTTCATTATCATTTAATCTATGAGCATTTTAAAACTCGATTAGCAAAAAAAAAAAAAAAAATTGATGAATTAAGAATAGTTTGGATATTTTCTCTCTCCCTAATTACTAAATCTGTAAAGCAACTGGGTCCCTGAAAATAAATTTGAGAGTTGAGTTGAACAAAATGAGTTGGTGGAAGGAGGCTTAAGCAATTCCTGAGCATGTGAACATGACCAAATAATTGCTTGCTAGAAATGTCCAGTTATCAATTTTTCTATCATTAGCTCTTTTGCAGGGCGAGAATGACACCTCACAAAATGAACAATTATTGGGGCAAGGTGGTGGAAAAAGACAGTATACATTGTTTCAAGGTCATTCAGGGCCTGTGTATGCAGCCTCTTTTAGTCCTGTTGGGGATTTTATCCTTTCATCTTCAGCAGATTCAACAAGTATGCTTACTTGATGTCATTTTATGTTCTTTCTCAATTTGTTTCTTTTATATTGTAGTTTTAGCTCTGAACCTTATGAATCTCAAATGGTTATGCAGTTCGATTATGGAGCACGAAACTTAATGCCAATCTTGTTTGTTACAAGGGCCACAATTACCCTGTCTGGGATGTTCAGGTAACACATTTTCTTCTGAAATTTCTTTCTGATATTGAATGCAGAGCAACATACCAGTTACATGAATATAATATTTTAAAATTTAAACACTAAAATGTCTATTCAATTAATTTCTTCAACAAAAATACCATGTTCTGTTTATGCATGTTAGACGGTGTTGTGTTGTGGAATCCACAAAAAATGCAATTGCGGGTGCCTTGTGCAACGCCGACTTGCAGTGTTTTGTGGCTGTTGCATGTTAGGGTTCGTCATCCTTTGGTCAGAGATGAAACTGGGTCGATGTTAACTGTGGATTTGGGTCTTTGACTGTTCCGAAATCCTAATAGGCACAATAGTAGTTTGTTTTTTTTTTTAACTTTTTACTTATGGACTTGGACGGCTCCTAATGGGACCAACAGTAGTATTTTTTTCTAGAATCTCTCCTTAGTCCTTTACGTAAACTGTTCCTCTCCCCATCAAAATTCTTCAGTTTTCAGCGTTCTAGAACCCTCCTTACGTAAATATTTCCTCTCCCTACCAAAAGCGAAGTCAATCCAGCCTTCTCCAACATCCTTCATTCTGCTTTTAAGTTATTATGTTAATGCGTATCCAACTTATTTTTATTTGCAAGTAATGTTTTTTTATACATATTTAATTGTTACATATATTGTATTTCAATTGCTATGTGGCTTCTGCTATTTGCCTGCAACACTATCCACTACATCCTATACGGATTTTCAGCTTTTTGCAATTTTCTGCAATCCGCTATTGAATAATTGTTCCATCACCAAATGTCTTGTGGTCTGCCTTATTGAAGGGAACAAAGGTAGCAAGGCATACCTTATCTCTAAGCATATCTGTGAGGGAAAGCCTTTATAAAGTCCACTGTGTTTCTTTCCTTGCATTTTTATTATGTTACAATTTTTAAATGATACAGAATTGCCTTACATTTTTATTATGTTACAATTTTTACATGATAAAGAATTGCTCTTCCTTTTTGCCTCTATGTAATTTACTTTATAGTTTTGCTGGTAACATGCTTAGAGCGCCGCAGGCTACTCTAGAAAGTAGACACATTTGATTTTGTTTATTACATATGAAAGTTTTGTATGCATGATTGTGCATCTATGGATCTGTTGAAGAGTCAGAGTTTAGCTTTGTACTCTCAAATCAATTGCTGCAGCTTGCCATATTTTATTCCACTTTCTTTCGTCCCCTGCGACATCAACTTTGCATGTACATTTTGGAATGATATGGTATTTATTTCTTTTCATGGATGCAGTTTAGTCCTGTAGGGCATTATTTTGCCAGCTGTTCACATGACAGAACTGCTAGGATTTGGTCCATGGACAGGATACAGCCTTTAAGAATAATGGCAGGGCACTTGTCCGATGTTGATGTAAGTTATTGGATTCAATATTCTCTTTTGTTTCTATTTTTCCCAGATTTTGTTCTTTTTTAGGATTCTACATTTGCCACTTGCTTAATTTTATAATTACATCCTGATTGCTTTGGATTCATATACCAATGTTTTAATGATGTGTAAATCTTTTAGTTTATGATTGAGCAGGGTTTTGTGAAGTATGTTTTGATGGGGAAAGTGATCCTTTCATTTGTCTTTTACGAAGTCATGTAATAGTAATTGAGTTCTTGAGTTGGTTTAGATATTCAAAATGTGTCACTGGAACCTCTATATTTTGCTACCTAATCTTAGAAGGTAAAAAAAGGAGCTATACTAAAATAAATTGTGGACGAAGTTTATAATTGTAGTTGGTGTCTCGAAGTCTTAGAAACTCATAATTATATTTTAAGCAAGAATCCTTAACCGTTTTGTGATCTTTTTTAGTGTGTGCAATGGCATGCCAACTGCAACTACATTGCAACTGGTTCCAGTGACAAAACAGTACGACTGTGGGATGTGCAGAGTGGTGAGTGTGTCAGGGTTTTCGTTGGTCACAGGGGTATGATTTTGTCTTTGGCAATGTCTCCTGATGGTCGCTGTATGGCATCTGGTGATGAAGATGGCACAATCATGATGTGGGACCTCTCTAGTGGCCGCTGTCTCACACCTCTGATTGGGCACACATCGTGTGTCTGGTCCCTTGGATTCAGGTGATCCCTACTGCAGTACTTTATCATAATTAGGAAGGAGATTAGAGGGTTTTGAGGTTGTTATCAATTTGGTAACAATACTTATGCTATTCATAATTGTTGGATGTATCAGTTCTGAAGGTTCTATTCTAGCATCTGGATCTGCTGATTGCACTGTAAAATTGTGGGATGTAAACTCGAGCACCAAGGTTTCAAGAATTGAAGAAAAGTAAGTTCATCTATTTCTAACTTTCTTGCAAAAATTTGTAAAACGTGTTTAGTTATTGCCTTTTTCAGGAATGTTATTCCTATGGTAAAGGCTAACTGATTACTTTTTACGTTAGTAGAGGTGGGAATGCTAACAGACTTCGATCGCTGAAAACTCTTCCAACCAAATCTACTCCAGTTTATTCATTGAGGGTAAAGATCTCGTAACGCTTTATTATTTATCACATAGCCATGGAGAATGTTGATATAATTTTCGTAGGATTCAATCATATGATTTGATGCTTGTATTCTATTCTTGGAAACAGTTTTCTCGAAGGAATCTTCTTTTTGCGGCTGGGGCTCTAGCAAAAAGTGGCTAACATATTTGAGTATGCCTACTAATAGATTAGATCAGATCAGAATGGTTGAAGTTGAATTTCTCGCCTTAAAACCCCACGAGCATCTACTTGTGTA
The DNA here is from genome assembly GCA_037954015.1 of Psophocarpus tetragonolobus. Taxonomy (NCBI): domain Eukaryota; kingdom Viridiplantae; phylum Streptophyta; class Magnoliopsida; order Fabales; family Fabaceae; genus Psophocarpus; species Psophocarpus tetragonolobus. The sequence goes on from CM075688.1 coordinate 16,543,536, forward strand.
CTCCTTCTGGGTCCTATATGTAGGGCATCTTCCCGAGAATTGACAAATGTAGTTAATTTAGTGATATTAATATTTTAGTTTATTTGTATACTTTCTATAATTAATTTGAGACCTTATTTTCGTTGAATTGTTTATCTATTTCCACTTTAGTAATGTAGTGATCTCTCATATTTTCACGAGAGAATTTAAGTAATTACACATTTATTGTTAATCGATCAAATTAGTTATTATGGATATTTATGGGAGTATTTATTTACTATACACAATTATGGATACACTAAGATTAAAGCTTATAAAAATTGTATTCAACTATAATTTTCAGTTGAATTTACATATTATTTATATTAAAAACTTTTTCTTATAACTTGACACTAAGTAACAGGATATATAACAACGCTAGCCAGCACACGCACTTGTTTGAATATTTTGTTTTAGCATGAAAATGGGTGGAATGTTTGGAAATCAATGTGCACCGTTCGTATATTTTATTTTAATTTAAATACCTTCATTCATTTTAATGTACCAAACAAGCAGAGTATTTATTTGCCATACCATCCTTTTATTTTACCTTTTTTTCCAGCAAATTTTGCCATAATTTTCCCCCTTATCATGAATCAATGTGCAAGTATATATAATAATAAAAGGACAACTTTTTGTTGCCTACACTAACAGAACCCAAGGATGTGGCAGTTGGAGCACCTTTGACATATATATATATATAAGTTGAGCATATATTAATCACAAAAGGCACACGAAATTTGAATAATTGAGTGTCAATATAAAGACCAAAATTTCTTATATAAGAACTATTTAACAAAAAAAGAAAACCTATTATAATAAAAAGGAGCTCCATCTGGCCGCTGAAATCATCCTTAAAATATCGCAACCGAGGGAGAAAGTTTTATAACATTATAAGGCAATTTTAACTACAAAAATGAGTGGATTGGCTGATGGAAACTGTTTCAGTTTAATTAAGGATTTCATGTTCTTAATTAAATATATATAAAAAAGTTGTATCGTCTGTTATAATTATAAAAACAATTTTAGTTAAAAATTTTAAAATAATTTTGAAGTTTAAGATTCTCTCTTACAATTGTTTTTTAAAGTGAAACATGTAAGAATTTATTTTTAAAATAAAACATGCAGGATCAACTTGAATCTATAATAAGTTTATTATTAAAATAAAAATGAATAGAATTTTTAAAAAATATGTAAAAGTGTGTAACTTAAAAAAATAGAAAAAGAAAAACTTATGATGACATTATATATATTTCTCAAAAGTTATATTCCATCGTTCCAAAAATATCTGGTAATGATGACATGGATACCATATTTCCTCAACTTGCAATGACTGGGTACAGTTGTACAGTTATTGATATCTGAAGGGAGCAGCAGCTAGAGCCACACAATCCTCTCATCATCAACCATACTTTGGCCATGCTTCCTGGTGATGTCGTTTTGACTACACTTCCAAAGTGAAAAGGTTCATTGTTGTCCTCAGCATCTAAAAGTCGTAGCCTTTCTGCATTTGTATACTTAATTATAATGATCTAAAATATGAGACCCAAATACTTCACAAACAAATTACTCAATAACAAAGAAATATTTCCAAATAACAAATCGCACTCCACAACGCAAATAAAGAAGGCACCATGGATGGGTTGTTCAAATAATGATAGGACCAGAAAGAAAACATGGTTCACCTGTGGGTATAAAAGATGTGGTGAATTTGAATTTTTCCATTATCATAAAACTAATCTATTAACAATTACCATTTAGTTTATAAAAAGAAAATGTGATTTCAATGTGAAATGTTTCCACAAACCTAAAGGAGCATGTGTACTTCGTTCCCCTCTGCTTTTTACTTCTTTTGCACGCTGTAAAGGACTATATAATATTAGGCAAAGTCACAATTTTAATTGCACCTAAAACTATTATAATCGGTTGTCAATTGTTATGTACATAATTAAATGTCATTTAATTGTTTCGGTGTTATATTAAAGGTTCCTGCTGTATTTTGCGGGATTTGCGATATATACCTTTTAGTCCTTTGAAACAATCATCACAATTTCTTGTGAGGCACCTCGCTACAATCCAAGTCTGGGTTTTGCTTTCTCTTTAGAAAAGAACTGAACTGGTGACACAAGCTTGAACTCAAAAATAGTTCACCACAAATATAAAATGACAATCTTTTGAGTCCATATTTAGTAATTAGGATTAGGAGGACTCTTCATTCTAAATCTGCATGTACTAAATAGTAAATTATTAGCAGAACCAAACTTACATGTCTGTCCAAAAGTAACTGGAAATCCATGAATGGAAATCCAAGACAAAGTTATTGAAAGTTTCAAGTTTTCAAGGAATCCATAGTTGACTGTTTGAGCAGGGAAAAAAAAGGTATATTTGAAGCACCCCAATTGTTAAGCATATTACATTTGATCCTATTTATCTTCACAACATAATAATGGAGGCATCAATATTAATAATAATTGGCAAGTCCAATACAAATCTGTTTTCTAAGGACAACAATGAAGATGATGAGAGCAGACAAGCAAGCATAAAATTGTTCATGTAAGTGTCGACGTCAAAGAGAAGATTATCTATCAGCCAAATAAAACTTGACAAACTTAACTTCAGTCTAACTTGGTTTTCATATTAATTGTACTTTTGAATGGATGAAATTAGTCCTTCAGCTTTTAAAAACATGTGATTTTGTAACCAATGGAGTTAATAATATGGAGCAAAAATAACATCTAAAAGTTGGAGGATTGAAACCAAATTTGATTGAAAGAAGACAACAAAAACAATTTTTTCTCCTTTATCACACTTAGTTATATTTTGTTTATGTCACTGTTAATTAAGCTATATATTGTCCCAATGCCAGCTTCCATTTGACGCTTATTTACTGAGTTCCAAAACATCACTTGAAAATGATTGATCACAAAACATTTAACATACACAAATTTATCCCAAATTGTAAAGTTTCCTAAAAAATCTTATATTACTTTGAAATGTTTCTCTGAAAAGCTACCAATAAGTAACTTTTGTAAACTGGAAAATTTTTCAGTGGACGAAGTTAAGAGGCTATATCATTGGTCTAAACATTGGAAGAATGAACAATTGGACAATTGATTTTGAACTATTGCCTTATCAATCTTTATTTGAATGTATTGTCAAAAGAAGTGGTAAATGATGATGAAATATTCAATATGACCTGCTAAGCAATTATATAACATTTTAGAATAAATAGAGAAAGCAGGTACATAGTCTTCTATTATCATAAAGTTAAAATAAAACACTAATGAATGGACACTTAATTAAAATAATCACTTTGGGATACAAGCTATGACATGTATTCAAAGAAAAGATAACACAATTTCAAGTAAAGTTCGTTGGAAATACAACACAATATAAGTTATAACTTCTTAACTCAGTTTTTTTTTTTAAAAAAAATCCAATTAACTGAACTTTTTGTTTGAAAATTTTCTATATTTATTTTGAAGGCATAAATTATTTTGGTTTTATGATATATTATCAAATTGTGTTGGACCCTAATAAATTTTATCTTCATTTTATTTTATGTTCTAAAACTTGTTATATGACGTTTAATTTTTTTTAAAATACTTTAAAAAATATTTAAACCTTGAATAACTAAAAAAAATTAAAAATTTATTAAAAAATCAATATAAAACAAAAATTTATTAAAAATTTAACACAAAATTGACTAATATTTCAAGACTCGAAACTTATTTAAGTCTATTTTAAATTACAAAATTGTCACTTTATTTTCTATTTCCAAAAGTTTCTATAGAAAAATAAAGTGAAAACAAGTGAGCTTTTTTGTAATTAAATTTGAAAACGGAAACTGTTTTCTCATATCAAGAATAACATTAACTTTGAATTAACTCAAGAGAATGTTTTAAAATATACAAGAATGAATGCAGTCATATATTCAAAATTAAAGCCATGGAATAAACCGTTTGAATAAATTCCCACTAGGAACAGAAGTCATAGATAATGGAAACTACTTAACACTTCGTTCTCTTTCTCTTCAATCCCATTTTCACCTCATTTTTTTTCCTATTTCTTTTATTTCCTAGCTTATTGTTTATTAATTTCCTCTTTGTCCTCTCTTCTTTCTATGCATAAACCCAAAAAATGGAGCATTGGTGTACACTTATCATTACTCGAATCTAAAAGGTAGCTATGAGTCTGCTAGAGGGGCAGTAAAACTTCGGAAATCTGACCTAGGTAGGGAACAATTACAGTGTGTACTGTAATACCAAGACAAAAATCATATGCTGAGTCGCAACCTGCAACATTGATCAATAACAATAGAATCTTCATATATGAAATGAAATGGGGGAAATATATATCAAATCATTCCTATAAATCCATAATTCATATGGCATCTAATCATAGTTTTGATTGTTCTATGACAACAAATGCTTACAATTATCATCATCATATATTCATTATTTTATTTTCCATAAAAAGGCTTTACTTTTTTTTTTCCTGAGCTAAAAAGCAAATTGAAAGGCAAAATAAAAATTCAAAAGGGAATTCATTTACCACAACATTATAAACAAGTACAGTAGATATGGGACTTGCAAATGTCATGATGTATATTTGACAACCAAAAGTGATTTGCAAATTAATTGTAGCCACATGAAACGTAAATCTTATTAACCATTTATATATATGAAAATCATATCAGCTAATCACAAATACAAAATTACATTTTATGAAGATTCAACCAGGCTTAAGATTCTAGCCACATGAAACTTCTGCCTTAAAGGTGACATTAAAATTATGCCCTCCTTTTAGAATTTTTATATAAAGTATATTCGTGTTAAATCTAGTCATACATAGAAAATTATGGAGCATATTCTTTTAAGATCATGGAATATAAATACAATTGAAACTAATTAAAGTACTCCAGAAAAAAATTAAATAAAATCGCAAGCATATCTGCCACGTAGTCCTTCTATTTAATGCATCCACCAATTCTAAGTTGTATTTTCGCCTATGGGAGTGTCTATATTGTCTCCATCAAAGGAAAGCCCAAATAAATGTGAAAAGGATAGGTGGCACATATTTTAGAGATAAAACTCCCGAAAAAATTTACAAATCTTACACACAAAACATATAGAATATTTGAAATTAAAATTTACAAAATCTTTGTGGCATTAAAGATTATAGCTTTTAACTTAATAACAATAATACAACAAGTGCAAAAAACCAACAGAAATATGAACCAAAAATATCTTCTAATTAAAAATAGCATTAATTTTGTGTTGATAAACTTAACAACACTAATAAGGAAAATAAATGGATTCAGCAATCTCCAATACAAATCTACTGAAAAAGGAAAATAATTGAATGGTTAACCTTCACAACTGTTGGAAGTTAGGACTGCGGCCATAAGAAGCCACTGTAGAGGTGATTAGTAGATAGTTATGCTAAGAGCAGTTAATTAACAGGAGTATGAGAAGTGGATTTCCATTAATTAAGCACGGCAGAAATAAGGGGTTAGTTTGTTTTAAGTAGAAAATCCTATGTTTTACCAAATACAGATAGGCAAATACTATGTTGGATAAATAATTAACCTCTTCTTGATCCTACCTACATATGATTCATAATATAAAGCATGTTAGTCCCCATTCAATATATGATATCACAGGCAGCTACAACATCATAAAGATATTTCTAATAATTAATGTAAAGGGGAGGGAGCAATCACCAAAACAATATATATATATATATATATATATATATATATATATATATATATATGGAAAATGTAACAAATTAACATAATGATGGTTCTTTTCTAACATGTATATACTCTTGATTTGGAAAGCTAGTTATCCAGAAAATATAACAACATATCTTTATTCAACGCAATGAAAAATCAGTCTGCAGCTTCTGAAGAATATCAACCATTAATCACCACAGGCAATATCATTATTTTCATGTTAAAATGCACCATATAATTCAAAGGAGAATAGTTAATAAGAAAGAATCCGAAATAATGGAGGTTTAGCTATAGGAGAATCAAAATATTAGGATGCGCAGGAATCAAAATGATGCTCACATCTTCAAACAACTTTGTAATAATTCAGACAAACAACGTGCACTACAGTTAAGTTGATAGGGTTTATCAAATAAACCAAGCAAAAACGGTTAACACACCCATCCAAAATTCAAAAATATCCAAAAAACCAGAATCTAGCTTAACCTGAGGTGGGCACAAACACTATTCAACACAAAACTGTACCTCTCACTAAGTAAATAAACCTCGTTCGCATGTGCAAAAATTATAAAATATAGGGAATGATGAACACGAAATCAGGAAGATAATGTTAGACAGAGAGAGGAAGAACGTCGTGAGGACCAAACTATATGACGTGAATGGTCCCATGCTATGCGATAGTGTACATATATAAAAAAATATTGCCACTAAATTAATCTGCACTATTATTAATGAGGGGGTTAGTTCTGCCACACTATAAAAAGTCACACTTTCCGTTTAATTACGGATAATATTAAATTAATGACGAGTAATGAGTAAAATATAATATAAGATATATATAATCAATCAATCAATATGAGAATAGATCATGAAACATAAAAATAGGGAAAACCAAAACCACAACGCTGCTTTTCACTGTTTGATATGATTAACCTGTTGCAGTGAGGCATGGATGATGAAGATGTCGTTGAGTTAAGAGGTCCATGGGAGTGTAGAAAGATCTCGATCGAGAGTAGGTGGTGTGGAGTGGGGTTTGGTTGAGACTTGAGATTGGAAGTTGGAACAAAGCAGAGCCAGATTGAAAGTAATTTCCAGCACTGGAAGTTGACAGAAAGAGAAGTGAGCACGCAAAAGCAACAGCATATAATTATACCAAGTGCCTATGTGTGCTCACTCTCTTCTGTCAATTTCTATGTCCCAAGAAAGAAAAACTAACTGGAAGGGTAGATACAAATAACTGCCCAAATTTAGAAAGCTTCACAAAAACAAAAGTGGATTTCAAAAATCAAAAGGGGAAAATAATTCGTGATTGAATCAGATCTGAAGGAATAGAGAGATACCCATTAAAGGAAAAGCCAAGGACTCTATCACCCACTCATCGGTCTTATTCATCCACAATTTAATTACCAGAAAATTTTATTAGGGTTTGGTGATTGACAGCAGTACTAACAAGAAGAGGTCTAAAGAAAAGGAAAAAATAATAAATACAAAATTTAATGTATCTATAAAAAAGAGAGAAAATAGTGGTAATTGTTTAGACATGTAATTTTAAAGGAAAGGGAAGATGAAATGTTTTGAAGAAAGACCAAGGACAGAAGCAGAAAGTGATAATCCTATGAAAACCTTGTTTTGGTATTCTCTCTCTATGTGTCTTGGGTCTTGGGTCTTGGTGAATGGTGAAGACTGAGGAGATGAGAAAGCCCTTGCTCATGCAACATGTGGCAATGACACGTATTAGATCCCAACCACCTCCACCCCACCCACACACACCTCAGACTCAGAGACTCAAGTTGTAATAGTTGCACTTGCACCCTTTCAAAATGGAGATGATGGAGCAGCTTTTCTCTTCAGACACAGACCCTTAAATAGTAAAATGTCACCGGTCACTCTTTTTTACCTTTCGCCTTTCCCCACTAAATCTATCTTCTAACTTCTATCTTCTATCTTCTATCTTCTATCTTCCATCTTCCATCATCCATCATCCATCATCCATCATCCAACCCAAAACATTACTCAATTTATTTATTTAAAGACTATTATCTATACATATCAACAAAAAATAATAATAATTTTTTTATTATTAGAAAATACAAAAACATAAAATATTAATAAAAATAAAAACGAATTGTTTAAAAATAAAAAGAAGATGAAGTAACGTATTAGAGTATAACAAGAAGAATTACTGTGAAGGATGAATGTGACGTTTTAGGAGAAATGAGAAAGGAGAGAGAGTAGTGTGTGGGAGTGGGGGCGGAGTGTACAAAGAGGATGGAATGATGGGCGTATGATGAGGGAAGGAGCGTTCCGTGCCGTGTGATCAGTGAGGGTACCAATGTTGTTATGGTTATCGGAAATTGGGCTGATTGGACTTTGGGCCTGCAACATTTTGGGGGATACACTGCGACCACTCGTACTGTAACGTTTCCCAAACATCACCTCACCCTACGCTTTTTGCAGTTCCCCTTATCTTCTTACTTCTTACTTCTTACTTCTTACTTCTTACTTCTTACCACCCCCTGTTCATTATTACGGCTAACTCTTCCTGTCAATTCTCCTGCACATCATCTCCTCCTCCAAATTTTGCCTTCCTCTCTTCTTATTTTATCTTCATTATTATTTCTGTATCATACAAAATAAAACTATTACCTTTTTCAACACAAGACTTTCAAGACAGAGGATTTGGATTTATTATCGCCCATCATTACCACTTATATTTCTTTTTAATTCATATATCGTAACATTATATCATTGTTCGAAATTAAAATGCTTTTAGAAAGATTATTCTTAAGTTTAGGTGTAACTCTGTATCTCAATTCCACAAAATTAACTTATACAATAAAGCTTGTATATTTTAATTTTGACATATTATATTTAATGCAGGGATGATAAAAGAAACCGTTCTATATGATTCTCTCATTATTTTCAACCTGAAAAAAAAGTAGAGTCAATTCTATTTTGGATATATAAAAGATCGAAATATTTTCTTATTTTCTTGGGAGGAAGAAATATTTCATTCTTTGAAATTGCTGATGCAGAATATAGTAATTTGGGAGCAGGTTCCTGATTCGTGGGGTGGACTTTAAATATAGATAGAGTTTTTCAATGTCAGAGACATATAAGGTGTTAGCAGGGAACTGAATGACCCAAGAATCTTACAGGTAGAAACTCATGTGTTACGTCAAATGTGGAAAGACAAATTGTCATCTAAGGTTATAGCATTATCTTCGAGGCTGCTCTTAGATAGATTACCTACCATGGATAATTTGATGAGGAGGGGAGTGGTTACTTCTACTACTGATTCACTATGTCGGTTTTGTGGGAATGGTGTAGAGAATAGAGATTATTTGTTTTTATTGTGTCCACTAGTTCAAATGTTATGGTACAAGGTCATTAGCTGGTTGGGTATACAAGAACCACTTCCGGGAGAATTGTCACAACTTTTTTTATCATCTAGCTCATGGGTAGTAGGTAAGCAGAAGAAGAAATGTACATATGTCTTCTGGATGCTGGTGCATTTGGATAGCTAGAAATTCTATAATTTTTTACAAGTTATCATTGGAGCATTTGGATATTTTAAGGGCGATTAAGGTAATATCGTGAAAATGGTTAGTGTAAACGTTTGGGTTTAATAGGAGGTGTGTTTTGTCCGACTAATTTGGAAACCTTAGGATATGTATGCTAAATATGAAGTAGGAGTTTTAATTGAGTTTTGTTATGTGGAATAGAATAGAAGGTTAGCATATTTGTGTTGTGTAAAGTTGAAACACATTGTTTCACCATTAATGAATATATTCTTATGTGTTTGCCTTAAAAAAAATATAAAAGATTAAAATTTTAATATTTATTGTTATTTTTATCGACTTGTTTGAGTTTGGATATACATGTGCTTAGTCTATTATATTTTTTTATAATTTTAATTTATTTGTATACTTTAAATTAAATTATATATTATAGTTTAATTTAGATAAGGTATAAAATTACAAAAAATAAATAAATTAAAAATTAAAATTTATTTTTATTAAATATAGAGTTTAAATTTTCTATTTAATTATAATTATAATACTCAATTATTAAGCTAATTGATTTATATATTTTTAAAATCATAACGATAAAATATTTAATATGCTATTATGTGTACTACACAAATTGTGACAAGAAAGATAAAAGTATATTTAGGCAAAAAAGTAAAATAGACCAAATTAAACATATTTCGGTCCAATAATAGTTCGATTTTTTCTTTTAACTTTTTATATATTTAGGGAAAAAAGTAAAATGAACCAAATTACCCCAACCTTACTGCCACCATGCCAAAAAAGAAAATATAAGTCAACGTATTTTTAATTTTGTGCTTCGTCTATTGCCTAGGAGGCTAGGACAAGTTGTGGATTTTGACATGTTTAGGACTAAGTTAGAAAAATATATGCTTAAAAAGTATAAGACTTATTTGGTTTGACATTCTTTTATTTTATTTTTACATGTAAAATACATAAACTTTATAAGAAATGAGTCAATTCGGCTTAACATGATGGAGCATATGTACTGGCTACAACCATAGTTAAGATAAACTCAAGCCATTTTAACAATTCTAAAATGATCTCCTTATTTTTTGCTCAACAACAATAATTAAGATAAACTCTTTTAACTAAAATCAGGATAGGCCAAGATCAACCTGTTTTGACCTTTTTCTTATAATGTAAGTTTAAATTGACTCAACCTTATAAATTGTGCATGTAAGCTGAACATCCCACCCTTTTATAATACCTTAGTAGATTTTTTACATCCCACCCTTTTCAATAACATAGTAGATTTTTCTATACTGTTGTTTTTATTACTAACAGAGTCCTATGTCTTATTCTAATTATATATATATATATATTAAAAAAACTGGATTTATTATTGAACCGGTGAAATTTAGGGTTCAAAGATTTATAGAGACTGGTATAGTACAAATTCATTGATTTCTCCCTACACACGTAATTTAATGAATCTTAAGCAATTCTTTCAAATATTCTTCTTAAACATATTTTTTATTCTACTATGACTTATTCGAATACCTAATTTTCTAAATTTTTTGTTTTTTCTTTTAAAAAAAATTATCATAAACTAACCGATTTTGGTCCAATTAATCCAATTTCAAGCCGGTTACTTCCTCTCCTAGTCTCTAGAAAAGTTTGGACAAACCACGGACTGAATTCTTGGTTGAACTAGTTGATTTGCCATTCTAGTCCAATTTTAAAAAAACCAAGCTTATGACCGCTAGTTTTGTTCCTCAAAATTGTGATATTTTAAAAATATGTTATGTTTCCTATAAAATTTATAAGTTTTACCCGTTCTTCTTACATAATATGTTATTATTTTTTTAATGTATTTTAAAGAAGAGTTGAATTAGATCTATTGGTGTCTTTTAAAAAAAATAAAATCTACTGGTGTAATGTATCATCTATCTTCTTTGACTTCATCTCAATATTCTGAAAGCTTGTATGTATCTTGTATGTATCTGAATGTAGAATCATAGACGAATTTGCATTATAAGTGACTCATAAAGTAACTTACAACAAACCTACGTGACACATAGAAAGTTGTTTAAAATATAATTTTGAGTTGTTTGTTTAAACAAATATTGGATGAATAAAATATTATTAAATATTATTAAATTTTCACTAAATATATTATATAATTGTTACTGTTTTTAAATTAAAATATATTTTTTAAATTAAAATATATTAAATATTATGAATATTAAATTTATGGCTTATATAAGTTTCTTTTTTCTTTAATTTTCACAAAAAATCATTTTTGGTCCTTGACATTCAAAAATACTTTTTTAGTCTCTGAAATTAATTTGTTTTCTATATTAACATTATCTATTTATAAGTTTCGATATATTTGACTGTGTTGTATATGAAATTGAAGATGGATAGAGTTAGAGTTGAGGAGAAAAGTGATTACGAATACAAGAATGTGTTTTCTGTCACTAATTTTTTAACGGCGTTAACTGGAGAAGAATAATTAAAAGTGAATCAAGGACTAAATATTTTTTTAATTTTAAGGACCAAAAGTGATTTTTTATGAAATTTTAGGGATAAAAAATTTAGTTAAGCCTAAATTTATTTATTTATTTGCAAAATTAAAAAAATAATTTTAGTTGATTTATAGTAATTAATATTTTAATAAGTAATAAAACTAAAAAATAAATTTATAATTTTAAGGTAACATAATTTTAATGAAGTTCAAAATTAAAAAACTATAAAATTGTGAGTTACATGGAATTGCTTGAAATTTCTTCCATTAGAGTAAAAAATAGAGTAAATTTTTTTAACACTAATGTGGTACAGTGGAAACCATCGGATATATTTTTTATGCACCAAGCAACTCGTGAATTGTAGATGCTCTAATTGATAAGCCTTATTTTTTGTATTACAACATATTCTTATACCTAAAGCAAATTATGTAATGAGTGTACCTCGATTGACAACACATGAGTTTGTCGAGAAAGACTTAAGTTCGATTTCCACAAAATACATTATTGACAAGGCACTAAATACTGAACCGATTGATAACGATATTGTTTATAAAAAAAAAAACCAAAAGCAAATTGTAGAGTGAAGCTTTTTTTAAAAAAATAAAACATAAAGCGAGACCTTTTAAACTAATAATATTTTATTAATTAATTTGTATAAGAATTATATAATTAAAAATTAACATTTTCTATAACTAATTAAAAGGTATTTTTATTAATTAAAACTAAAGAATAATATTTTTTAATAAGAGAAATATTAATGCATTGTGTAACTAAAGCAAGGGCTATATTTTTCCTTAAGGAGGGTTTTAAAAGTATTTTTCACTTTCAATTTTTTAAATTTGTTTTAATTCTTATAAAATTTAAATGTATATTTTTGTCTTAATTAATTTTCTTATCTAATTTTACTCATATATTGAAACATATAATTAAGAGTTTAACACTTATACATTATTATTAGTGTAAAAATTTTTTATATTAATAATTAATTATAGTAATTTTTAAAATATTAAATGATAAAATTAACGGAATTAGCAAAAGATTGTTATTAGCTATGAGTATAAAACTTTTACGGTTTATAAGTTTGTCTCTATAATTAATATATTCTTTATCCAGGTCACTTTCGCCTCACAAATTGCTAGAGGGATTATTTTTTAAGGGAAAAGTGAAATCATTTGACGTATTTTCATTAATCAAATAACCGATATCCAAATGCGGTAGTAGAATCTTTGATGAAACTTTTCGATCTTATTGAATAACTAATGGAATTTTAATTGTTAGCATATAATCATCAAAAGGAAATACCACCTAAAAAATTTTTAAGGGATTTCGAATTTTAGCATAGGTGAAAATCAAAGTATATAAATCACCACACTACCAGAACTTTAAAAACCATCCTAAAAAGACTTCGACGGCCAAAAACCGAAAAAAAATATAAACAAAAAGAACAAACAAATTTTAGATGAGAATAAAAGGTGTTTGATAAGGAGACTTCGGATTTCAGCATAGCCGAAAACTAAAATATAACATAATCGTAAAGAGAGGAAATAAATCGCAAAGGATTTCAGCCTAACCACCTTTGCTTCTGTTGCGTCTGGGTTTTCTCCTTAGTATCAACAACCTGCCCATTGTAAACAACCAATTAATTAGCTAAGTTAACCAAGAAGATAAATCAACATAATCATCAATTAGCATCATTCCCAATAAAGCAAAGCAGGATCTACAAAGTACCTGCTGGATAAAAGCCAACCACACTGGGTAAAAGGAATGAACCAACAGGAACATGTATTGACTGTCAGGTAATAACCATATCTCTTACTATAAATACAAGGTAGGAGGTAGGCTAGTACATGTCATTTACTCATTCAGGAAAATTTATTACACTTCAACCTCTCTCAACTTCTCTCTCATGCTCATTTACTGACTTGAGCGTCGAAGTCCTCTCTTGCAGGTTCTCCCCCTTCATCCACTTTAGAAGGTGATAGGATACTCTACAAGCTCATCACAGACATTTCGGAAGTTCATAGTGATTTGTACTCTAGTACTTTTCGGTAAGAACATTTTGGTGCCCATTGTGGGGCACGAAGTAAAACTAAATCCCACAATAAACCCCAGAACAACGAAGACACACCTTGGCAACCCGAGGTCATAGATCAAACAGCTTAACCGAAGTTTTTAGGCTACTCGGGGAGGAGACTGTGGAACTTTGGCGGGAGAATGCTGAATTCCTAAATCGAAGCGTTTAGAAAGATGAAGCCAGTAGGAAGAAAAAATAAGGGGAGTCCCATAAGGGTGAATCTACTACCCCCTCTTGTAGTGGCCCATTTATGGGACACTCCACACAGCCTTCGCATAGCCAACTCCCCCAACTGAATCCCTCATCCATCCCGAAAGAAGTTTCCACACCATTTCAAACAATCCCACTCTTCACACCTCCTTCAGCACATTGTATCCTCACTCCAGTCCAAACTATTCCCCTTATACCCCGAGCATGAGCGGGATATCTGAAGTCCGACCATATCACCCTTTTACGACTAAAATCATGGACGTTCCTCTACCAAAAAGCTGGAAACACATTGCCTTAGAAAAATACTATGGGAACTTGGACCCAGATGCCCATCTCGTTGTCTTCATGACACAAGTAGAGATGTACACAAAGGATTAAGCAGCTTTGTGTAAGATCTTTCTCATGTCACTCAAAGGCCAAGCCTTGAATTGGTTCATCCAGCTCCCCCCAAACTCCATCAATAACTTCTAGACATTGTCCATGGGATTTGGAACCCAGTTTGCTACATCTCGGCCACACAGGTTCACATCAGTAGCTTTGGCCACAGTTCGGCAAGAAAGAAACAAGCCCCTCAGAGATTTCATAGATCGGTTTGGCTGAGCCTCCCTTACTATAAAGAACCTACCCCCTGATGTAGCATTTCACACGTTCTTGGTTAATCTACAACCAGGAGAATTTGCTACCAGCCTAATCCATTTTGCCCCTGAGGGCATGTACGAGCTCTGAAGAAGAGTTACTCCCTTTATTGAGGTGGAAGAACTTTCGGCTTTCCAGTAGAAAACTCAAGCTGAAGCCCCACCTAGCTCACGAAAAGATAAGGAAAGAAGCAACCCCAACAACAAAAAAAATCAATATTCGAACAGACTACTCAGAGGCCGAGATACACCCAATATACTCCACTCAACACCAGCAGGGCTAGAGTGTTAGTACAAGCATTAGTAGTGGAAATGTTAATCATGCCGAAGAAAACACATACCCACAAAAGAGTTGATCCTACTAAACATTGTAGGTATTATAGGAACAAAGGTCATTCCACCGAAGAGTGTACAACACTACGAGATAAAATAGAAGACTTGATCAAACAGGGGCACTTAAAAGACTTTGTCCACAAGACTAATAGTCACCTACCACCAACTAGACCAAGCCATTTCCAAAGGAACTATTCTCAGCACGGCGAACGCAATGACTACCGACCCTACTCCAAAAAATGTAGAAGCCGAAGTCAAAGCAGGTCAAAAGAACGAAGAGAGAATAACCATCACAAAGATAAAAATATCATCAACACAATTGCTGGTGGGTTTGCTAGAGGATGATCTACCTCTTCAGCCAGAAAGGGGCATGCCCGAATAACCAGATCCATCAATTCAGTTGCCCCATATGCAGTCAAAGAATGTTGAACATCACCTTCACTAATGAAGGTTTTCAAGTCGTTGACCCTGAACAAGACAAATCAATGGTAATCAGTGTTGAAATCGCTAATTGCATTGTGTGAAAGACGCTAGCGGATCAGGGAAGTTCGGTTAATGTGTTATATGGCAAACTTTCAAAGTGTTGGGACTATCCAAAGACCAACTGTTTTCCTACAATGAACCCCTCATAGGATTCTCGGGGGAACGAGTGCCCACCAAAGGATGCATTGAGTTGTACACCAAATTTGACAAACATAGAGAATCTCGCAGCATCTGAATTCGGTACATTGTCATCGATGCCACCACTTCATATAATACCTTGTTGGGGCGACCTTCACTCAACAGACTAGGGGCCGTCGTATCCACCCCTCACATAGCCATGAAATTTCCTTCTGAAGAAGACAACATAGTCATCATCCATGCAGATCAGCGCATAGATAGAGAGTGTTACATGACTAGCCTGCGGTCACAAACATATCAAAAAATAACTTACCTTCAATAATGTTAACAATGTTCCAGCAGCTTAAGAAGAATCTCATCTGGACTTAGATCCTCATGGAGAGGAGAACGAAAGAGTTGAACCAACCAAGAAGGTGGAACCTTTTCAGCTAGGAAAAAAGTCAGGACAAAGTAACATATATAGGTTCTTCGGCCCTAGAAAAAGAGAAGGAACAAATAATTCAAATTGTCAGGAACAATGCCGATTTGTTTGCCTAGTTAGCCTCAGATATGTTTGGCATCGATCCAGAATTTCTCTGTTATCGCCTTAGTATGTGTAAAGGGGCATGACTAGTAGCCCCAAAAAGGAGGAAAACAGAAGAATAAAGAGAATAGACAGCTAAAGAGGAAGTTGTAAAACTTCCCACTGCCAACTTCATCTGAGAAGTCTGGTACACCACATGGTTAGCCAATGTGGTCATGGTACCAAAGCAGAATGACAAGTGGAGAATGTGCACTAACTATATGGACTTGAACAAAGTTTGCCCAAAGAATGTCTATCCCTTCTCTAACACAGGCTATAACCAGATTCGAATGCACCCTGACGACGAAGCTCAAACAACATTTATTACGGAATTAGCCAACTACTGTTACAAATTGATGTCTTTCGGCCTAAAAAATGCAAGGGCCACATATCAAATATTAATGGACCAAGTCTTCCATAAGTAGATAGAAAAAAACTTGGAGGTATATGTCGATGACATGGTCATCAAAACAGAAAGGCCAAATCACCATATCCATGACCTGCACGATGTTTTCTCCACTATTAGCAAATACTCAATGAGACTCAATCTAGAAAATGCATATTCAGAGTGCAAGGCGAAAAATTCCTCGGCTTTATGTTAACCAACAGAGGAATAGAAGTCAATCCAAATAAGTGTCAAACAATCCTAGATATGAGAAGCCTAAAAAACCTAAAAGAGGTACAAAGGTTAATGGGCAGATTAGCATCTTTGGCTCGATTCCTCCCACGCATAGCCGAGAAAGCAAAACCAATAGTTGCACTCCTCAAGAAAAGCAAGAACTTCCTCTGGACAGATAAATACGAAGAAGCCTTTACCATGCTAAAAGCATCCATTGCGTCCCCACTGGTGTTGATTAAGCCAAATATCGGAAAGCCACTAATTCTCTACCTTTCAGTTTCTCAAGAAGCAATTAGCGTTGTGGCAACCCAAGATGCTCCTAATGGTCAACAGCCAGTTTATTATGTGAACTGGATTCTCCACGATGCCGAGACTAGATACCAGATGGTAGAAAAAGTAGTTTTAACTGTAGTTAGCTCGGCACGACGACTTTGGCCTTATTTTCATAGCCACGCCATAATATTCAGAATGGATTGCCCAATCGACAAAGTATTGCAGAAACCAAAATTAGAAGGACGCATGGTTGCTTGGTCTATTGAACTGTCCGAGTTCGACATCAGATACGAACTTAGGGGACTATCAAAGCACAATGTTTAGCAGATTTCTTAAATGAATTGCATTCAGTCTCTACAGAACACCCCTCCTTTTGGACGTTGCATATAGATGGGTCCTCCAACAATAGGGACAGTGGCACATGTATCATATTGGCAGGGCCCAATGACATCCCCTTTGAAAAGTCCTTGAGATTTGGCTTTAAGGCCTCAAATAATCAGGCCAAGTATAAAGCATTGTTAACAAGACTTAAACTGGCGGAGGGCATGGGGGCATCAAGAGTAAAGTGCCTAACAAATTCTAAAATTGTAGCAGAACAAGTAAATAACTCTTTTCAAGTTAATGATGAAAAACTACTACAATACTATCATGCATTCTACCGAGAAAAAACCAAGTTCGAAGCAATAGAGGTCGTCCACATCCCAAGGGAACAAAACTCACGGGTAGATCAGTTGGCAAAGCTCGCTAATACTCACAAGCCAGGACAATTACACACTCTTTTACAACAGGAATTATCTCTCCCCAGTATCTCCGTATGCTCGATCTCCACAACAGACACAGATTGACGAACTGAAATCATAAACTTTCTACAAAATGAAACAACCCCCGCAGAACCAGCACAAGCTGAGCAGTTAAGAATAAAAGCCTCCAAATTCTCCCTTATTTTGGGAGAACTATACAAAAGGATTTTTTCGGCCACCCTTCTAAAATGCCTCAATGATGATGAAGTCAACTATGTGCTTAGAGAAATCCACCACGGCATTTACAGTTTTCATTCTAGAGCACGATGAATGGCAAACAGAGTGCTAAGAGCTGGCAACTACTGGCCAACATGAAAAGTCGACTGTGTCAAATTCGTTAAAAATTGCACTCAATGTCAAAAGCATGTCAATCTCATTCATGCCCCAGCAAATGAGTTAAAGGTAATCATAGCCCCATGGCCCTTTTGCACATGGGGAATAAATATTTTCGGCCCCTTCCCATTAACTCGTGGACAACACAAATGTTTACTAGTAGTCATTGATTATTTTACAAGGTGGATTGCAGCCGAGCCCTTGGCAACTATCTCGGCCAATAAGGTCCAGAAGTTTACATGGCAGAACATTGTGACACACTTCGACATTCAACACTCAATAATCATTGATAATGGTCTCCAATTCATAGATTAAAAATTCAACAATTTCTTACAAGGGCTCGGAATAAAACAAAAAGTTACTTCGGTCGAGCATCCACAGACAAATGGACAAGTCGAAGCAACTAATAAAGTCATTCTAGCAGAATTAAAGAAACAGCTCGACGGATCTAAAGGGGCATGGGTAGACGAAATCCCAGAACTTCTGTTGGCATATCGTTGTACTTCTCAAACGTCCACGCATGAAACTCCATTTCGGTTAACCTTTGGCATAGTGCTATGTTGCCCGTAGAAATCAGCAAACCTTTGCTACAACGATAATGTTTTGATGAAATAAACAATAACGAAGTACTTCAGCTTGACCTGGACTGCCTTGAAGAAATCAGGAATCATGCCCTAATCATTGTACAAGCTTCCAAGCAACGGATGTCGCAATGCTTTAATACAAAGGTAAGACCAAGATATTTTCTCTCATTTGACTTGGTATGGTGCACAACCAGTGAAGCCAGAAAAGAAAAGATAGAAGGAAAGCTAGCTGCTAATTGAGATGAACCTTTTCGAATCCACCTGGACCTCGGTAACGATGCTTATAAACTCGAAGAACTCATTGGAAAACTCATTGCACGTACTTGGAATTTAACACACTTAAAAATGTACTATCGTAAACACATGAGTATGTACTTCTTTTAGGGCACTCTTTTCCTTAATTTGATTTTTATCCCACAAAGGGAATTTTTCCGAAAAAGGTTTTTAACGAGGCCCCCCATCCACATATAAAAGAAGCATATTTCGGCTCCACATTCTTTTACTTGAAATAAGTTTGGCTTACTTAAATAAAAGCTTCTGACAGGACCCTATCGAAAAATTTCCTTTTCGGCTTAGGTAATACCTCCCTAAAAAAAATTTGAGATTTCACGCCAACAACAACACATCAATTCATCTTACACAAAAAGCGAAAGAATAAAATACAACTTCAGCCAGACTTTAACAACAAACACCTCGTATATTGATTATCATAAATTACAAAAAGTTTCATTGTTTCAATAAAATTTCTTAAAAACAAAATCAAAATAAAGCTAAAAAATTCACTACGAGGCTGCTTCATCATCTTCGCTCTGGCCTCTCATCCCTTCGGTCCCTTCCACGTTAGTAGTCTCCTCAGCCTAAGTCTCTTCGGCCTGCGTCTCCATATTTTCTTCGGATGATGATGACTCTCGTGTAGTTTCCCCATCTGAAAGGGAATCATCATCTACTTCATCAAGGCTCTTATATTGACCCCCGAAGATATCATGATTCTCCGAAAAATTGAACCCCTCCGGAACGGTGCAGAAGTAGTAAGCTTGACGCACGGTCTGCTGAAAGCCAGCAGCGTGTTCCACCATCACATCATCCTTGGCCCAAGTCACGTATTTCTTATGCTCGGCCACGACCTCCTCATAGGCTTGCCTATAAACTTCTCGGCTTTTCTCACTCTGAGCCGAAAGTGCCTTAAGGCTTCGCACCTCTTCTTGAGCCTCCTCTAGCAATTCATCCTTCTCAGCCAAAGCCTTGGCAATACTCAACCTCTCTTGTAGCTAGAGCCTCCTCAAGCGCCTCACAGGAGATCATCATTTTTTTTACTTTCTTCCAGCTTCCGGAGCTTATCTGAAATAGCCAAGAAGCTGTCTTTAGCTTTCCTTTGTCACTGCTTCGCAACCACCAACTCATTAGCAAACATATGTTTTCCTATCACCTGTGCCTGCATTAGGAACTCTCAATAATTTTTCCACTTCAGGTTGAGCTCTATCTGCTCTAGAGATTTTCGGCCATCCACCGATATCGGCCATCCACCGATATCGGCTTCATCCTTCGGATCTCAGCTTTTGCGAATCTTCTGAAAACCTACAGCTTTGCCACCAGCTTTCACCATGATTTCTGAAAACACAACCAATAGAAAGTTACATTGAATTCGGAAAAACATAATAAAAATCAGTTCATAAAAAATACACTCACCTTCGATATCAATGAAGGGAGTGATTGATGCATAAAGTTGCAACAACGCTACCACAAGAAGTAGGCGAGGAAGAGAATCAAGGAATTCGACATCGACCTTCTCCTGATCTGTAAGAAGGTCATCAGGGAAATCTGTGTACCTCCTCTGCACAGGCTCCCAGTAAAACGAAAAGAGTTAGCCTCCTTGATCATCATAAAAATGGTTTCGGCCAATCTCAGGATTTATCATAACTTTGAAGTACTTAGACTTGAAACCCTTAAAAGAAGTTGTGTATGACACAAACAAAGGCTTATCAGCCTTGCAAAAAAAGGGAAACCCATTTACATTTCTCATGAGGTTGAGTAGAGAAATGATGAAGGAACTGGCTAGGAGTAGCCTAAGTATGAGTAAACAAACACAGAGCTTGGAACGCTTGGATGTAGCCCCAAGCATTTGGATGCAACTGACTGGGGGCACAATTCAACACTCTAAGTATCCCCATAATATAATCATCAAAGGGTAGCCTAACATAAAAACCCGAAAAAATACAATCATATACATAGAAAAAGTCACTTTTATCCTCAGGAGTTCGACCCAGGAAGACAAAATCTGGGTTCGGAACAGAAAATCCATGCAATGTCAAACAAGAAAGGGAAACACTTCACAATTTTCAAAGTAACAAACTTGAACCTTACTTACAAAATGACTCAGAATCTGCCTATTGCAGTACCAAGATAAGAAAGGCCGTATTTCCCCATCTACCCAATGGTATGAAGGAATCAGAATGTGGGGATACTCCTTTTTTGGGTTACCCTTGAAGTTGCGTTTCATAGCCACTTTGGCTAGAACGCTCACCTTCCAATGGGGTAACAATTTCGACCCCGAAGGCCCAATGCCATCTGCTTGTACTTATGGGTACATTGCATATTCATTGTTGCTGCCTGAAGCCGAAGCAGAGACTTCGGCAGACTCAGACGGTACCCCTCCCATAGAAGGGATTTCAAAATTAGAAGAAACAGACATTTTTGACCGAATATAAAAGAGTTGAGGCGTACCTAACTATGAAGAAAAGGGTACTGACGAACGAAGGCTTGAGAGGGATTTCAGCACAAGGAGAGCACAAATGGCAAAGTAAATATGAACCTAACACCCCCTATCCCCTTAAATAGCAGTAAGACTCTGAAACTCCACACTCATCTCTACTATCGATCTAATCTAGATCAACGGTTCACGACGTGTAACTATTCATTTCCGCTTTCGCTATAGTACCCTAGGGGCGCGACTATTCTTTTTCCTCCCTCGATATCACTTAGCGGGAAACAAAATAGAAACCCTAAAAAAATCCATCCACTTATACCTAGGGATTTCAGCCTCAGGATGCAAAACCGAAGACTTTGGTGACTCCATTTTTAGACAAGACTCCAACCTTGTACTTCATACTTCAATTAGAGCCTGTGGCAAGTGTATAATCACCAAGAGGAAGCAACACCTAAAATACTTTCAAGGGACTTCGGATTTCAGCATAGCCGAAAACCGAAGTATATAAATCACCACATTATGAGAACCTTAAAAACCATCCCAAGAGACTTCGGACTTCGGCATGGCCGAAAACCAAAAAGAATATAAACAAAAAGAACAAAAGAATTTTAGATGAGAATAAAAGGCGCCTGATAAGGAGACTTCGCATTTCAACATAGTCGAAACTGAAATATAACATAATCGTAAAGAGAGGAAATAAACCGCAAATGATTTCGGCCTACCCGAAATTCGAGCTCCTATAAACAACCAATCAATTAGCTAAGTTAACTAAGAAGATAAATCAACATAATCACCGATTAGCATCATTCCCAATAAAGTAAAACAGGATTTACAAAGTACCTACTAGATAAAAGTCAACTACGCTGGGTAAAAGGAATGCACCAAGAGGGACAGATATTGACCGCTAGGTAATAACCACCTCTCTTACTATAAATACAAGGTAGGAGGTACATGCCATTTACTCATTCAGGAAATTTATTACACTTCAACCTCTCTCACCTTCTCTCTCTTACTCATTTATTGACTTGAGTGTCAGAGTCCTCTTTTGCAGGAAACTCTACTAGTGTTAAGAAACAAAATTATAAACAACTAGACACATTTGGATTAATAATATAAAATTAAAATTTAATTGTAATTAATTTTATTCAAATTTAGGGGTTATAAGGTTGGTGGTAAAGTAAAAAGATAAGAAGAGAGAAATAGTAGGTTCGAATTTCATTCTTTAATACTCTTAAATATGAGTATAATTAGCACGCACTAGTGTTAAAGAGTTTTACGTTAATATTTCATCAGAATTATATATTTATAAGACTATTATTTAAAGTATTAATTGGTACATCAATCAACTTACCATAAATAAACAGAAGTGTGATTTAATGTAAGAATTTTTACATATACAAAGTTACTAATTAAATTCTTTAAATCCATTCTTTTACTATTAAGAGAATCCCGTTTCTCTCTTAATTTTAATAAATTTTAATTATTAATAAAATAATCCAGCCATTCATTTTTAATTATTGAATTTTTAGAAAAATTGTTAGCAGTTATTTATAATTTTAAAAATTAATATAATTTTTTTTTCAATTATATCCTTAATTTTCATAAAACATTTGATTATTATATATATATATATATATATATATATATATATATATATATATATATATATATATATCGTAAAGTAAAATAAGTGTAAGTTAGTAAGTCTTCAAAAATAAAAAAAAGGGAGGTGAAAGGTGCATCTGTTTTCACAATTTTGTTTTTTCACAAGAAAAGTGTGTCTGGTAAAAACAGATGTTATAAAAACAAAAACTTAGGGCAAGACATAGTGTATAATACAGGTTCTAAGGTTTTATCCAAGCAAATAAATAATTTTTTTATAAGACAAAACAAAGAAATTAATATGAGAGATATAAGTATAAATATATTTTTATACTAGTTTGTCCCATCACTATGATTTCACTTTCTAACTAAATATTCTTTATAACATTTTATATTGTTTACGGATAAATATAACTTAAGTTTATACTCTTAATGGTAAAGTGGAGAAATAGAAGAGAGAAATCATAGTTAGAATTCTTTTTATTAATAAAACTAACACGCTAACCACTAACATTTTTTTATAAAAAAAAACTATATACTCTTAACATATACAAATAATAAAGATTTTAGTTTCTATGAATTTTGTTAATATATATTACACAATTTTAATTAGGGAGCCTTGCCTCCCCTCAACTCCATTTATTTTTAATTTTAATATTCATAAATAAAAAAATTTAATATATAACATATAATATTTTTAACATATATTTTTTAAAATTTTAATGTTTTTATTTAGTTAATTTTTATTTGAGGATTTGATGTTTCAATAATAAAATTTATGTTATTTTTTAATAAAATATTTTAATCGTATCTATTATAAAAATAATATGTTTTTCATTTATACAACTATATTATATATATATATATATATATATATATATTTATATTCATTCAATGCAGAGATAATTATAATTTCATTTTTTACATAAAATGTTTGGATATTATTAATCTTATTTTAATAATAATAATAAAATTAGTATACATTGACGGTGTAAAATAGTTTTGCACTGACATTTAGTCACAACTCTTCATTAATATTACTTTTAAAGTATTATAATTGGTAAAGTTAACAAGCATTTAGTTGAAATTCAGGAATACCAATATTTTAATTTTTTTCTCCCATAGCTACCAAAAGCTTGGCTAAGATGCAGGCAACATAGTGGCATTGATAGTTGGAGTCAAGTATTTGAGGTTGATCTTGATCGCTTGTCGTATAAATGAACAATTCTATTTTTAATAACAAGAAAGTTGTCAATGGTGTAAAATGTCTACTCCGTGAACTCCAACACATACATGAGCTGAAAATCATGATGAAGGACACAGGTGCAAAATGTTTTGAATTGAATTTTTTTTTTTGCAGGTTAGCTTAGGAATGCCCATCGAGTGACACACTTAAAATCAACTATGACATTGCAGTGAGATGCTTGCACCGGGATGTTGTCATTGGAAGCGTGTGGTTTATGACCGTCAAGGTAGTTTTGTCCTTGGTTTTTTGATAAAATTCCTTGTTTTGAGGTGGATAAGGTAAAACTCTTAACTATTCTTAAAGCTCTAGAAGTAACATATGATCATGTGTTTCAGTACATTACAATACAATTGAATATGATTCTCTATCGATGATAACTTTTCTCGATGAGGATTACACCATTGACCATGTGTATTTTCCAATACCAGAGAATCTATAAGCTAAGTGGGTAAATCTATAAATGTGATTTTGCTTTTACTCTGTATAAGGTGAATTCAATAGCGGATAATGAAAATAGATTTATCCATAACATAAGAAAAAAGTGTTTTCTATTTTATTTCTCCATCTGTGTTAATTGATTATACAAATGACTTAAATTATAATTTTACTTTCTAATAATTATTTTTCTGGTGGGTTTTGTCCTTACCATTCAAAAAAAAAATTGTCTTTCTTTTATCTTAATTTGATTATAATGGATTTAAAAATCGTACACTATTTTATATTATTTTTTGTTAATTAAATAATCTAACGAATAACCTACTAAAATTTATTAATAAAGTAATCTAATGACTCCGTCATGGGAT
This sequence comes from Psophocarpus tetragonolobus, assembly GCA_037954015.1. Classification (NCBI taxonomy): domain Eukaryota; kingdom Viridiplantae; phylum Streptophyta; class Magnoliopsida; order Fabales; family Fabaceae; genus Psophocarpus; species Psophocarpus tetragonolobus. The sequence goes on from CM075688.1 coordinate 16,568,712, forward strand.
TATATATTCTTATGAAGTACTAAATTCCAAAGTATGCGTCGGGTTAGCACAACAATAATTTAAGTTATCAAGAATCAAACAGAAATTACTACCCTACGTACGAAATCTATTAATTAACATTATCTTGCAACACATATAAGTATTTTACTATGCAATCCACCAACATAATCATTGACTAAAATGGCAGTCAATTTATATAGTATAGACAAACAAGTTGATGTTTTTTAATCAAGCAAGCATGTTTTAATTCAAAATTGACGTGAGCTGTAGGTTCTGCAGATAATAAAATAACTATATCATTAATTTTTTTGGGCAAAAATCATATATAAATATGTTGAAGTTCCATTAAGAAACACACACAACAACCAGAACAAAGGTTAATTAAGAAACATACACTACAATAATAAAAGAGAAAATAAGAGTAAAAACAAGAAAGAAAATATCATACTCAATACTCAAAAAAATGTACAAAATTCATCATCATAATTGTAACATTTTCATATATATCCATACATAAGGATGCAAAAAACTTACATATAATGTACCTAAGATACGTAGCTTATATAAAAGACATGTGAAATATCTAAAAAATAATACTTTAGTTTGGTTTCATCAGACGTAGATCTTAATAAACACATGCATTTTATAGATGCAGACGTAGCAATAGGAGATAATAGATGCTAGTTTTACATAGACACAGACTCTAGTTCTAGACACGACTATAAGATGTTTTACACCATACATGATAAATGTTATGTATCAAAACTTTTACTAGACTCATTCACAAACTATCATACACACATGGGCGGATCTTGGTTGTGATAGAGGAAGTCATGACTCCCTAAATTTTTTTACAATTACATATATATATATATATATATATATATATATATATATATATATATATATAGATAGATAGATATATTAAATAATAAAATATAATTAATAAAAATATTACATTTAGGGGTTTATTAAATTACACCTACTTATTTTTTAGAATAAATAAGTTAATAATAATGGATTGAATGTATTTAAATAAATTTATTAATATAATTTGCTAACTTATTTATTTTAAAATATAAGTAGATGTAAGTTTGCAAATTATAAGGATTTGCTAATTTGTACTCACTTATTTAGAAAGAGTAAATTGATAATTTATATTAGTGTATTTTAAAAACTTTATAGTTATAACTTGGTTAACTTATTTTATCTAAAAAAATATATGAGTGTAAACTAGCAAATCCCTATATTTTAATATTTAAAATATTTGTACTTTAGTTTTGTACCACACTCATGTTTTCTATTTGTAAACTTTTAGGAATGATGATATATGAAACTCTCAAGGTTTGAGTTTTTTTAAAGTTTGTTAAAATATTTGTACTTTAGTTTTGTACCACACTCATGTTTTCTATTTGTAAACTTTTAGGAATGATGATATATGAAACTCTTAAGGTTTGAGTTTTTTTAAAGTTTGTTAAAATATATTAACAAAAATTTTTAATTAATTATATTTAAAATATCCCACGACAGATTTATCAAATCTGACATTAGAGTTTTTTAAGGTATTTATATCATGTTTAGTTTTATCTTTACAACTTAAAATTTTAGTTAACTTAGGACACACAAAAAATTAGACTAGCTTAAATACAATTTAGATATTTTTATTTTCAAAATTTTGTAATGCTTTATCTCTTACTATTAAAATTTACATAATTTTTAATTTTGTAAATTTCACAATTTTAATAATTTCATTTACTATATATTGATTATTAACAAATTGACATCGATTACAAAATGAAATAAACAAACAAATTTATATCATATTAGTCTATTAGTAAGTCTGAGTCATATTGAGTTAATTTTTTTATAGTTTAAATTTTTTTTAAAATTATAAATTTTAAGAAATAATAGAATTAAACATATTTATTTTAAATAAAAAATTAAAATTATATTTAAATTTAAAATTTACATAATAAATATATAAATTAAATTAAATTTATTTTTACATTCCCAAATATTTGAATTAAAATCCATCGCTGCATACGCACTCTTCCGTTTGAAAATTCTTATTCAATACCAACAAAATATATATATATATATATATATATATATATATATATATATATATATATATATATATCCTATAGTATGGAATATATACAAGCTGTAAAACTTTTCAATTATAAATAAAAGATCATGGTTAACCAACATTTTATGCTTATACTTAGTAAGTTGGTATAAATTATGTATAAGCACGATTCCACGAAGTAGCCATCAAATAATCAATTTATAACCCAATTTCATGATGCAAATTATATATAAAATAACCACAGGTCTGTGTATGAATGGCACAAGATTATGTACCCAATCCTTATTCTGTGTATGTCCCACAGTGTTGCATCGAATGGGAATAGCATCCTTCATCTCATCTGATCATTGAGTCATCTTTTCAGAAAAAACCGAATAATGTAGTTATAGTTAGCTTCAAGTGCAATTGTTTATTTTCATCGAATAATATAGTTATAGTAGATGAGGAATAGTGCTTCACGGGGTTGTGTCAGTTTAAGGATTAAAAAAAAAAAAGAGGTAGAAGTCACAGCCAATGTAGTTGGCGATGATGACAGGATGCTTCACTATCAAACAAACTAAATTGAAAAGCAGTAGTCCTTAATGACAATCTCTACAAATCACCTAAAGACTGAAGAAGGCAAAGAAATCGAAAAGACTGATCACAGAAGAAGAAAGGGAAAGTAGAAAATTTTAAAGAAGGAAATGGAATTTTAAATGGTATTTTATGACTTTCTGTCAAGTCAGTAATGTCTAGCCACTAAGCAAAGTTATTACACGTTTCTTCAACCCATGCCCCATGCAAGTTTTTACATTTTAGCCTTTTGCATATATATACATGTTCCATGAAAATTCTGAATAAAATTCGTATTTCATTTTTTAATTAATAAATATTATATTATTTAATAATTTCTTTTTATATTTTTTATATCTTATTGTATTCTTGGTCATTCTTAGATCGAATCGATCCATTGACTTATAAATCACTTGGCACTTCTAAGTGTTTGTGACTTGGGACCGTATCCTTAGTCGTCCCTAAACCAACTGAGTACCTCACATCCAACCTATTCCTTATAGTGTTGATCAAGCACTAAAAGATATAATCAACTCGTGAGTGTTATTCTACATTATAACCTCCCGTAACAACCACTCCCTGAGCCCTTACACTTTATTTATATCTACAATATATCCAAAATCATAACCACTTAATCATACTCGAATATATGTATCCCGGATCCCTTAGGATACCCACTTCCCACAATACCTATAAATACACCTCTTGCACAGCAAAGAGCAACGAATGGATACTTCCTAAATTTGATGCTCTCGATCTAGGTATACTCTCACCTGGGTCTACTTGGATTCAGGAATGTTTGGCATCCACTGTGGGGCAACGGTAAAAACATTACCTGCTCCCTCATTGCTCAAACCCTCCCATCTTAGAGAATGGTGCAAGCAGCCCTCCATCATTCCACCATTGACAACGACGACAAACACCTTACCATGGAGGAAATTTTAGCAAATGCAACACAAGTTGAGCTTTGGACCCAAGCCGTTGATCTACAACAACTAGAAGGACAACAAACGAGTAAAGCACCGAGGGATTTCTAGCGTTTCTCAACCAACATCATCAACACTATGATCCGTCTGCACTACCTCATTCACAAGATGGAGGCCTTCACAGTAACTCTGATTCCGAGCAACACCTAAAGAACTTTTGAGCACAAATGATGATTAGTGGCAGAAGGGATCCCATCAAGATGCTTGTTGGAACCCTCAAAGGCATCACCCTCAACTGGTTTAGTGCCCTCCCTAACTCGTCCATACACAACTTCAAGGACTTTAGTCAGCTACTCCATTACTCCATTGAAGCCCTCCACATACTGACAATTTCAAGATTGACTTTGTCAAGCTCCGCCAACAATTCCCTAACACGATCCTTCAACGAAGCCTCCCGTTCCAACAACTCACCCCTTTCCAACTACAAAGGCCCTAGCCTCTCCACCACAATGATTAGTCGACTGGATTCATCCCCAAAAGACTTCATCTTAGCACCCATCTCTTTTTCCATGTCAGTCTTTTCAACCTTCAATGTCTTTTCCTCTTTCAGCTATTCCACCTTCCCCGTCAGTCGACTCAACTTCCCCCACATTACCTTCTTCATGTCAACCAACGCCAAACCTCGATCCTCCTCCAGGCACAACAAATCAGTAAGGCGATTCACCTCTAAATGCGCCTGTTATAGCCCTGTCAACAAGTAACTTTATGCAGCTCGTCTTTACCTACCTCTAGATAATTGTAAGAATGGTTGTGAACAAAATGTAGGAAGTTCTCAGTCCAAAAAGAATTATTTGGTACCGAAGCTTGCCTATGACCTCTTGGCGCAAAATTTTCACCAACTACCTCGAAGAATCCAAACTTAGCAATCGGTCGAGTTCCTGCCTCTTCCACATTAACCAAGGGACGCTCCTCCATCCTTTGCCTTCTCCTCCCCTTACCACTAGTCATCGTCACCAAAAGCTATGTAGGAGTCGAGGACCAACCCTCATTCGCATGAACTTCCACCCTCTCGGCATTCGTTTCCCTAGCAACAACTATCATAGCCTTTGCAGTTGCCTCCTGCTCCAACCTTTTGCGTTGCTCTCGTAACCTCATCATCTCTCACCTACTTGGATTCGGGAACACTTATATAGTCAATTAAATAACATAATGTTTATCAATTAATACTTTAAAAGTCATATAAATCAAGAGTTATAATTAAATATTAATATAAAACTTTTTTTACACTGTGAGTATATAAATTAATTAAAAATTAAACAAATTTTTTAACAAAAATGAGCTACGACCATGTTAACAAAAATGTACTAAGAGTTTATAATTTTTTAATTACATAATTTTTTTTATAGATATAAACATAACGTGTAAATTACATTAATAAAAATATTATTATTTTTCTTTTTATTTATGTATTACCTTATTACTGTATGTTGTATTTTTCTTACCAATTCAATTATTACGTATCTTTTTGTCTCAAAACATATGTTTTTTAACTGACCTGTGTATTAGCTTTGTTTAACTCTTGAATTGTCGAATCTCGGTGGCCTGAATATATTTTTCTCACCCTTACTTCTACATACCTTTTTTTAAAAATAACTTGATAATTTCTTAAAAATATTGAAATTAAGAGAAATTATATGTTTTAGAGTAAAAATATGGACTACTTTATTATGTTTTGTATAATTTAGAATTTCTACGACTCCATTCTAATCCATCTTTTTTCTATCAAATCAATTATCTTATCTTATGTGTCTTTATTTATTTTATCACTCTCATAATATATATATGTATATATATATATGGTTAGTCTCATAACAAAGTACACATACGAAGAAAAGAGAAATGAGATATTATGAGTTTTAATCTTTCTACTAATAAAATAATTAACACATTATTTACTAAGGTTAATTCTAATTATAATATTGCACATTTTAATTTTTAATTTTATGCTTTTTTAAGTAATTAAAATTTCTTATTTAAAAAATTTATTAAATATATAGGTTAAAATCAATGTGATATTTCTCAATAAAAAAATCACTTATTATTTGTCAATCATTAATCAGTATTATCTTGAATTATATAAAAAAACGTTTTTAAAATCAGAAAGTTAAAAAGAAATGAAAGGATTTGAGATAATGAAGTGTTTTTCTAAATATTTGTTAATAAACTAAAATATTCGTAAATTAAAAAATACACAATGATAGTTAAAAAAAAAAGTAAAAAATAAAACAGTGTTATCCATTGAAGTAAGGAGTTGAATGGAATGAAGAAGTGAGAATGATGGAAGGTAGGGAATAGGTGCATTTAAGTAAAAATGGAAAAGGTGTTGTGGTAGTTTGGTGAGATGCGTACGTGACAAAGGCATGAAAACCGTACAAAGTGAACCCAAAAAGGAATGGTTGGCCTTTGGAGTAAAATTGAGGTGCCGTCCATTTAATATTAATTATGTTAGCAGACACAGCCAGGGACCGTTTCTTCGTACTTTGTACCCTCTTTCTTTGGTCCTTATCTTTGTTTTTTCACCAGCAACCCTTTTATGTTTTTAATCCTAACTCTGCTTCTTAAGATAAATCTCTTTTCCCACATTAAAATATCCATCCCCAATAAATCTTTTACTTTTAACTCTATCAATTTTAATACCTCATATCAGATCAAATTAATAGATACATACTAATAATATGTCCTAATTCACAAATATACCTTTCAATTTTTATTTCTTTAATTAATTCTTATATAATATGGAGCCATCATTGGCCAGTGACGGAATATGTTCATAAATTTTCCAAGTTAACATTCTAAGGAGACAAGCAAAACTTGCTACTCATACTTTAGTTTGAGCATTAAATTCCTTTGCTAATCCCCAGTTTTTTTTTCTATTATTATTCCTAGTTGTATTGCTCAACAAATTCTATTCGAAATAAGAGCAGATGACCTTCAAAAAAATAATTCTTATATAATAAATTTTTTTATTATTATTATTATTATTATTATTATTATTATTATTATTATTTTGCTTGAATATATGTTTTTATCTCGAAATGCAACATATGTAAATGGTGAATATTTTTATTTAATATAAAAAAAATTGTAGATATACAAATGATCGTAGTCGGATATGTGTTTTCGGTAGTAAACAATAATGAACTTTTTCAGTGTATTTTTATTTTAAAAATTTTAAAATGAAAATACCCGTAAAATATGAGTAGCTTTCTAATAGTTAATTATGTGAATTTAGTTAAACATTCATTTTAAAAATTTTAAGCATGTGTTTAATTGATTCATTGTAATATTTTTAATTTCTTTTTAGATTGAAGATTTCAAAAACAAATGTTATCAAAGATACAACAAACATGGAAATCAAATTTTTTTTAAAGATACAAAATACCAGTATAAATTAAACATTGCTCTTAACAAAGCGATAAAAATATATGATGGTCCTTGATATTAAAATCACGAGAGTAAAAAAAATGAACAATTCAGGTACTTTTAATTTTTGTTTCAGATTTTATTTGAAAAAACTATGAAGTAACACAAACTAAAACCGATTATAACATAACAAGAATTTAACTTTTTATTACTTAGAAAACTTGATACAACAACAACTTTCTTTTTTTCCAATTACAAGCATGCAAAAGACACATACTCTTAAGTTATCCGTGATAGTTGCATTCTAATTTGTATCATTTTTTTCCTACAACAACATTATTACAACAATTATTTTGAATTCACATTGTACAGGTATCAGCTAAAAAATTTCATTTTGATCCTCGATTTGGCTGAAATCTTGCCACCAACAATTAGGATCAAACACATAGTTGTTTTCAGGACATTTCGAACTACGGCTCTGCCGAAATCTGAAGAACCATAAAGAGCATGCTAATTGGAAGGATGGAGTATCAATTGTTAATTAAGCATAATATTAATTATCTAAGGAAAAACTATGGTTATCACTGTATTACCTAACTCTTAATTAGGTGAGTAAAGCCCAACAGGTAAAAACCCATTAATTCACTATAAATAGGATGTAGGTATTGAGATAATTATTAACTAATTTGACATTTATTACTATTATACTCTTGACTAAAATTCAACCTTAACTTGAGTGTTAGAGTGTCTTTTGCAGGTATCTCATCTTTCGGAGTTTGGTCAAAGACCCTACCTTCTACAAGTTTGTGAGAAGAGGTATATGACCATCCTTAGCAGGTACATTTTGGCGCTCACCATGGGACACGAAGTAAAATGTTTAACCTCACTACACTTGGAGTACTAAGCAAGCCTCGAAATCATTGGGAGCAAGGAAAGACCTCAGACCACCGCAAACGTGGAAGGAGGAACATCTAAACAACAGACCACTGCGGGACGTCCCAAGGTTGTAGACGAGACCAGTTTCACTGAAATCCTCAAGATGTTATGTGAGGAAGTTGTAGAGCTACAACACAAGAATACGAAACTTCAGAATAGAAGCTAACGTGGTGAAGAGTCCAACCACCGTAAAGGGGCCAAGACTCGCATAGGAAGGAGTCTGCTACACTATCACACAATCGAACTCCCCTTAGTCAACACGCTGCCTTAGCACACAACTGACTTCCCCCTGGTCCCCACAAAGAAGTCCCACCCTCATCAGGTCGTTGAAGGGGATCTCGTGCTTAGGCTTCATCATCCTTTCATGCCCAAGATAATCGATGTACCGCCTTCCAAAAGTTGGAAGCATGTAGTGCTGAAGAAGTATGATAGGACTTCAAACCACCATGATAGGCATTTGGGAGCCTTCATTACCCAAGTGAGGATGTAGGTCAACAACCGGATGGCGCTATACAATATTTTTCCGATGTCCCTCAAAGAATAGGCCTTGAACTGGTTCATGCAGTTACCCTCAAACTCCATAGATAGATTATAGACTCTCGCAACTCAATTTGGAAACCAATTTGTAACTTCTAAAGTTTCAGGTCGCACCAACTCACTTTAGTGGTATTGGTGAATGTTAAACAAGAAATGTGAACCCCTCTGAGCGTTTATAAACCAATTCAGCAAAACCATGCTGAGCATAAAAAACATGCAGCCTGGAATAGGCTTGCACTAGATCCTAACTTCCCAACAACTAGGGGAATTCGCCAACAACCTAGTCCAATTACCCCCGAAAGACATGGATGATCTCAGGAGGAAAGCTACATCATATATAAAGGTTGAGGAGCTTGAAGCATTCCAGAAAAAATACAAGTCAAGGCGTTTGGCCACTTGATGAGCAAATTTTCTAATATACTCACGGCAAGTGCATCAGTCGTATATAGTATCTAATAAATATATTGGGTAGATCTTACAAGGACTAGATTGATACTCTAATAATCTCAATAATAATTACTTGTAAAAATTGGCGAAATTGATTTTAAACTAACTCTAAATTTGAGGAAAATGAAGTGCATGAAAAGTAAACTAAGATTAATATGATGAGAAGTTTGGTAGAGTTATGATTTCACTTTGTTATCTCTCTAATGCATAAATACACTATCAATCATCATTCATCACTCATGTTCCTATCACTCATAAAAATACCCTTACTTCAATTCCTCAAGAGTAGGGACTAAGCTATTTGGGCTTTAGACTATGGATTCCTCACACAATCTAAAGTCAAATAACTCACATTAAGAAAAAGGAGCTCAAGATAGCTAATGTGTTTTATTCTCTCTCGAGAAATAAACCCTATTGGGAGATCTTCTTATTTTGTAAGCAAAATCTTTCTTCTGAGTTCCTTCAACAAGCAAAATCCAACAAAACATACATAAATAAAGTTCAAGGCAAATAGGAACTCTAACAATGAGTAATAAAATTATATTAATAGAGAAAAATATACAAAAGAATTCAGGACAAAATTACATCAAAACCTTAACCAAAAGAACCTAGCCTTCTATGGAGGTGGAGAGTATGATTGATGACATGAGGTTACAAAATGTGATGTGAATAAGGTGGAAGACATGTTGGAATCAAGCCCTAGGGTAGCTAGGTGTAACTTCTCATAAAAAACCTCACAAAAGACGCAACTTCCTTTTTAAATGGGGTTGTGTTCAAGCATTGGTGCTAGGTCGCAGCTTCATGGGCGTTGGGCAGCCATTAACGAAAAATACCCTCTTTCAGGTTTATAGGCATTGGGTGGCCATTTCACCACTGTTGGGCGCCAACAAGTGTTAGGGAACAACTCATTGGCCGCTCAATGTTGACTCCAAACCCCCAAAAGCTCCCTCATTCAGCATCTAAACAGTACTATAGCACCAATTACGCTTTAATTCTTCTTACACTTTTTCTAGTATTCTTCAAAAACTTGACTCAAACAATAAATAGGGAAATAAAAGTAAAATATATACAAATGTAAATTTATAACTAATTATCCTAAGTATCTAAATTTTGTATAAAAAGGAGGAAAACAAGGTCTTAAGTGAGTTAGAATTAGGATAATTGCTCTATTTCACCTGTATAAAAATAGGTAATTTAGGCAGTTATCAAACTCTCCTAAACTTAAAGCTTTCAAAAAGATACTTTGGTGGACTTAACAAACAACACAATGTGATGCATGCTAATACAACAAATTCACAGAATGAAACAAAAATAGAATGCTCTATGACAACATGTACAATTGCAACAAAGCCAATCAAGATCCAAAATCTTTCCTTCATCAGTAATCAAAATTATTGAATGCTCACAAGAAACTAACAATTCAGCTTATGATGCCCACAGGAGTAAAGAAAGGTTTATCATGCACAAATCAACTCAAAAGGTAAGCTATGCAGATCATAAAATTAAGCAACCTCACAGGTAAGATGTTTCACTCCTCACAACTGTTTAGGATTCAACAATCATCACTCATGTCACACAATGTGCCACACTAATCAACTTTGTTTATCATCTCAACAAAACTAAAAACAAAGCATGAAGAATTGAAATCACAAAGACTTTATTAAGCTTGTAACTTCGTTGGGCTAGAAAAAAAATTGGTTTTTCTGGGAAACAAATGGAAAGGTTGAAAGAAAGATATACAATGAGATCACCCTTTTACAAAATATTCCCAAATTGAAAAATTCTCACTACCAATATTTATTCAAATAGATTTCCAATATGCATCAATCAACAACCAAGCTTTTTATTCACAATTCTTTTTATTTTAAACTTTCTTTTTCTTTTCTTTTTCTTTGTTCTCCTTTTTTTTAGTAATGTAAAACACTTAAGCCTCAAAATGTATTTGACTCTCCATAAATACTCTCCCCCAAACTTGTTGCAAAACCAATCTCATATAAAAATTTTCTCAACCCTAAGGTAAAAATATGTGTAATGCACTAGTTTTAGCTCAAGAGTTCATAAAAAAAAATGAATTCAATTAAGGCTCAAAGAGGAAATCAAGAGTCAAACATTGAATAGGTCGAATATTTGGCTAAATGGCTACATAAAGAAGCAAGACCTTGGTCATTTCTCAATCATGATGCAAAAAATTAGTCATTAAGAATCAAGCAAAATCAAAAGCCTGGAATACATGGTGACTCACAAAGCAATCAACAATTAAGCCCAAAAACCCCACATCGTTAATGCTCTCTTTCACATATCCACACAAACTTGCCAAAAGAATTAACAATAAAAAATTAGCTCAACTCACTCTATGACAGCCACATGAAACATATCATAAAAAACAAGACAAGAGCATTTTCATCACTAATAAAGGGAAATATAGTGAATCTAAACACAATGCACATGCTGACAAAACACATTCTACTAAAGCTACCCAACAAACAATTTATGCAATTTCACTTAACAAAATGTCTATGCAAAGTAGTCTAATGATAATTCACAAATAGTGAAATCCCTTTAAGCTCCAGAGGACCCTTCCCCCTCTCACAGAAATGAGCCCTAGTCCCCAAGCTCTTAAGGACTGAGTCACGGTGACGATCATGGAGGATGTTCCTACAAAAGAGATTCAGAACACCAACAACACAAGCATGGTTAAGCACATTGGAAATAATAGAAAAGCAAATCATGAAAAAGATTCATGAGAGCACATAACAAAGGGTTGGAAAGTGGTCTCTATGAGTCAGCGCCCAATAAATAGAACTACCATTAGACACATCCTAACAGAGGCTAAAAACCAAATGCACACAGGCCAGGGACGAGCACCCAGTGCTCGTCTACGAAATGCAATTCTGCATGATTATGCAGAACCGACACCCAGTGGCCACATGACGAGCGTTGGGCGCTAGTTGACAAATAGTCAAATTTGGTTTAAAAAACCAGAATTTGTGCCTCCTAACTTACAACTCACCCACCCAAATTGAGATCTAAACAGAATTTGGCACAATCAACAACCCTATTACAACACATAAACCGAAACAAACATGTCTAAACAATCAAATTCACAAAATTAACATTAAAGCAAACAAATTATGCAAATCCAAATTAGTAACAAAATGAGGCACAAATGTGCCTAAAGCACAATTCATGTCAAAACACAAAATATGCATGCAATGACGAAACTAATAGCACAACCATGCTATGGGACACTAAAAAAACTAGTACACGCCCTTACATTGACAAATTTAACACTAAAAGTGACAAATTTACTCTTGACTGAAATTAGGGGTATTCATTGGTTTGGGTCAACCTGACAAATCCGGTAAATCGAATCGAACCAATTAGTTTGGTTTGATTTTTTCACTTGCTCAGATTTGGACCCGACTTAAACTGACTAGAATTGGTCATGTCTGGTTTAGTTCCCTGCTTTGCATTTTCAAACCTTGACCCAACCGAACTAACCCAAAAGTATATATATTATATTATTATTATATATTTATTTTATATTTTTAAGTTAGTAAATTTAGTAACCTATTTTGTTTAGAGTTTAGCATTTCAAAACTCTAACCTAACCCTAGTTTATATTTTATATTTTTAATTTAGTAAATTTATTTTATATTTTTTTATATTTTAAATTTATACAATTTGTTGTTTGTATTGTATTGTGTTGTCTTAATAGTTTATTTTGACTAATTTAGTATATATATAAAGCACTTGACATTTTGTTATAAAATTATGAAATTAGTGGATTAATGAATTTGACTAGTTTTAGGTATAAAATTTCTTTTTTACGATTTAATAAAAAATTGATTTTTTTTATTGATTTTCTCTGAAACCAAATCAACTTGATTATCATTGGTTTAAGTCAAGACAAAAATTTCAGAAAACTGAATCAACCCAACCCAATTAAAATTAATTGATTTAGTTTTTATTTTCCCCCAAAATCGAACCAACCCAAACCGTAAACACTACTAATTGAAATTTAATCTTGACTTGAGCGTCGAAATGTCTTTTATAGACATTTCATCCTTCGAAGTTTGGTCAAAGACTCTACCTTCTACAAGGTTCTTGAGAAGAGGTATTCAACTATTCTTACCAGATATACACATTATTTCCTAGTTGCTACAATTTTATCCTCTCATATTTTTTTTTATAAATATTCTCTCATCTATTTTGAATTCATGTTATCTAATAGTAGCTTATTCGTATATATTTTATATTTTAAACTTATTTTTTGTTAAAATAATTAATATTAAAAAATATTTTAATATTTAATATTATTTTTTTGTGACGTGTATTTTTCATCGAATAACAACAGGATTTAATTTATTTTTCATTTTGTTATATCTTGTTATCCTTGTTCTATACTTGTATGTCAAACAAAACCTTAAAATATAATTTTGTTTAGATCACTAAAATTGTAGATATTAGTCAATTTAATCTTTATGATTATGAAAATCATTGTTAATTTATTAATCAATCAGCTATACTCATCAGTTACTTCTTCAGGACGAGAGATTATTAACAATGTTAACAGCGTTTAAGGGAAGGAAGTAGAAAGAAGTTAGGAATGTTTTAGGTAAATAATGGAGGAGCATCATATTCAATTTGTTAAAAGCACAAAAACGTAAGTATAATTTACTTTATTAAAAATAATAAAAGTTATCGTTTATAATATATTAAAAATTAGGGTTTCGTCTTTTTTGGAAATAAAATTTCTCTTTGACTTATAAAAAAATATATTAAAAATGAAATTAAATGAATACACACTTAAATATAAAGGTACGTTCTTTTTTTAGAAAAACAAAAATACGTCCTTTTATCACTTAATTGAATACTACATATAGTTGATGGTAATCATATAAAGATAAAAGTCAAAATTCTTTTTTTTTTACTGCCAAATTTCAAAGTTCCAAAGTTTTTAAATAATAAATAATTATAAGGGAATCAGCTCATTTATAGGTTTATTTACATTGATAGTGAATGCTCTTGAGATTTAGATAGCAAAGGAGAAATCATGGCAAGCGTTATGACTAGAATTGAACTCTATTATGACAGTGCAAACTAGCCTGAAGCCTTTCATGACAACAAAACAGTCCCCTCATATCCTGCAGGTAGCTACGTAATAGATTGGACAATTGCACGTTCTGGAATCCCAATTCAGAGTCTCACTTCTTCAGAGAAACAAATAACTTTGTTGACAACTTTGAGCGTGTCACCCAAACTTGGTGCCCCAGTCTATGCTATGTGATTTCTCTGCGAACTTTTCTATCTTGTATAATAAGTAAACATGAACTTGGTTCTTTTCCTCAATATGGACACTTATACCAAGTTTAATTCTAATAGATTTTTTGTGCTGCTGCAAATGATTGGTGGGTTATTGATAACAACCTCGTTAGAATTAATATTTTCATAGTGATGACGCGACACCATAATGTCTTTATATAAAAAATTGTTAACAAATTTTGAAAATTGTTATAGTGAGTGTTATATAAAATTATTATTTTTAAGAGACTATATAATATTCTGATATCTAAAACAAATCCAATTATATATGAAATTAACAATTAATAAAATGTTTAACGAGGTGAAAAGAATATCATAACATATAAGCACAAGTAAGTGATTTTGAAGGCACGACAGCTAAAAACTGACATTTTAAAATAGATCTGTTGTCCATCGTAGTTCTATTTAGGAATCTCAAAACGAGATAAGTAAATAAGAAATATAACAATGCATTTTACATTATTATCTCATGTCGCCAAAATTCTTGTAGCAATGGCTAGCTACTTGAAACATAATTGATATAAGTTGAAAATAACAATTATCACATCAACAGTGACAGAATCATTAATACAAATTCTATTTAAAATCCAATATTTAAATCATATTATTATACATCTAATTAGTCATTCAAAATATTTTATATAATTATTCTCAAAATAAATAAAATCGATCATAATCACACTTAAATATATTTAATTATTAAAATATGTAACTCTATCATCTATAATGAATATAATTATGTTTATGAAAGATATTGTTATGTATAAAAAAATTAAAAGACAAAAGAGAAACTAAATCCTTAAGAAGTTGTTTAGTTTCATTCTCAAATTTCTTACAATAATTTTCTAATTTTTCATTTAAAAAAAAAAAGAAAGAATTCAGTGATAAAAAACTTACTCTTCATTTTATCTATTCATTTTATTAAAATTTAATGGTTATGATGAAAAATATATTTAAATATATACAATTTTGTTATATAATTATACTTAAGATAAGTGATATTTTTTAAACAAACAGGATTACAATCATAAAAAATTGTAATAAGAAGATAAACAAACTAAGCAATCCATGAAATATATCGATTTTGAATAAAATAAATTATACAATATTTTACACGAGCATGCCTACAAGAAGTGTGTTGATAATT
Organism: Psophocarpus tetragonolobus; assembly: GCA_037954015.1. Lineage (NCBI taxonomy): Eukaryota > Viridiplantae > Streptophyta > Magnoliopsida > Fabales > Fabaceae > Psophocarpus > Psophocarpus tetragonolobus. Next base: position 16,584,094 of record CM075688.1, read on the forward strand.
GAAAATATGACATATAAAAGATATGAAGGAAAGAATGAAATTTCTTAAAGAGATAATGAAAATAGAATTTAAAAGAAAAAGAAGGAAATGTAGTATTTATCTTAAAGCAAGAGACAGTATTTGTGGTTGAAGTTAGGTTTGGCAAAAGAGTGGAAGACAGACAAGTGGGAATGAAAACATAATTGCGATCCGTTTGTATCCGTACAGTACCAATTCAGGAGGTGGGGTCGGGTGCCCAGTTACAACTTGCAAGCACCAACCAACCCCATGTGCCTACACCACTTGCTTCTCTTTAAAACTTGTTTTCACTAAATCCGCTATTTAATCAAATTTAAAATAATTCAGTTGCATCATCTTTATGTGATTTTTTCCTCCATTCAACCCAATCATATAAGTTTTTCTCTGCTGATAGAAATTAAAAATAATGTTAAAAGAAGTTTATAACAATTCATACATCTATTCAATAATTAAACTACATCCTTTGACGTAAATGATATAAGTTAAGTTAGGTTTATTGGATATTTTTAGAAAAAAATAAATCATAAACAAAACATTAATATAAAATTTTAAACTTAATACAATGTTGTAACATTTAATTCATCCTTATACAAAACTAATATTTGTTATGAATCTATTGTTGGACAAACTGAGTTTATGAAAATGTCTAAACACTTGTTATAAAAGTTAATCATCTTACTGCACATGCAAATACATTGAATGATAATGTGAAAAACTTGATTATTAATTAAATTGTATATTACACACAATAATTAAATTGTCTTTATTATTAATTTGATTTAAAAGATTGTGTAAATTTAATTTAGAGCTTAATTTTTATATGCTTTAAATGGCTTGTATTGTTAACAAAAGTTTTCACATTATCACCTAACTAGAAAACAGTTTTAGTATCATTTTTAAAATAATTATTAAATTTACTATACATAAAAATTTATAATTAAATAAAAGTAAAAAAGATGCATGCATTATTTATTTGAGTTTAATTTTAATGCTCTGTTAATGGAAATATTTACATTTTTCAATCAATAGAAGTCATCTTAAATATATTTTTTGTAATTGTTATAAAAGTCAATAAATTATCTTACATGATAAATTATTATTAAATGGTAATATATAGTTATGATATATACTTAAAAAAGTTAAAAATATATAATATTATTATGTAATAAAACAAATGGTATTTGAAAGAAAAGCATACGGAGAAAGTTGGAGTTAGAGGAGCACTATAACCTTGCTTGAATTTAATTTAATATTAGTCTTTTTTTAATTTTCTTTTGTCATTATAGGAAGTGTAGTACTTTACAACAAGTTATACATTTTACTCAATCAACTGACCTAGGTCAATCCAATTGATTTTTATCATATTAGACATTAATACAAATTAAATTACTCACATAATACTAATTATTATATTTTATAAAATTAGTATGAAGAATATATTTATAATAATTTTATATCTATTAAGTCATGGGTTAAAAATATAAGAATTTAATGTAATATAAATTAGCAATTTTATTTTTATTTTAAAATAAACTAATAATCTTCTTCAAGCACACAAATAATTAATAAATTTTAATATAACCTTCCAAACTAACTCTATCATTCAAGCAATATCACCTATCACTCATTTGTAGAATAGGATGTGAACTCAATATTTTATGTTTAGATTTCTTCTTACCTTTTCATTGTATTGTTTTAATATAGGCACTCCTTGTACTTTTTGTGTATTTTTTTTAATTTGAATAAAATTTTCTCTTGCTTATAAAAAAATAATATAAAATATATTTTTAAAATTAAATAAAAATTTAATTAATTAATTAAAATTTATTAGACTAATTATTTCATATGTGAATCTAATTGTATAAGACTAGAAGAAAGAGAAAAATGAAGTTAACAGATTCAAAAAATTTATTAAAATAACTCCTATGCTTTATTATTATCAATAACTCCTATACTAAAAGTATTAATTAGTCATTACCTTCATTTTTTAATTTTATAATATTAACACACAAATCTTTAATTCTAATTCATGTCTATATACTGTAACATAATATAAATACCAATTCAAAAAAAAAATATAAATAGCAATTATATAGTCACTTTTGGTTTATGCATTATTTTCCTTTTTAATTCAAAATTAGGCTGAATATTTGAAATATAAGAGATAAAGGTTTTGTATTTTTCTATATTTCCTTTCATGGTTTCAACTCTATCTATACAAGGAAATTAATTTTGGGTAATTTTGATTTTGATTAATTTTATATTTTTGTTGTTAGCTTTTCACATTTTTTTTCTTATTGTATTTGTGTTTGTAAGTACGTTGCATGACTTATAATTCAATTCAAATAAGTTTTTCTATTCTTCTTCCACTAAAAATTGTTGAATTTGTATTTTATATGTACATTTAGATTGTGTTCTTCGTACATTATTTTTTTTTCATTGATTATATTCACTATTGCTTCTTTTCTTTCTATCGATGACGATTTAATCATCAGTTGTTGAAAACTTAAACTATCTATATAATCATTTATAGAATTTTTACTTTCCTAGTAGTCATTAATTAACACAAAGTTAAACGACTCACGTAATACTAATTATTATATATTTTTAATAATTTATATTTAAAATAAATTTATAACCATAAAAACACGGTAAAAGATCTAAAAATTTGATATAATAGAAATTATAAATTTTATTTTATTTTAAAATAAATTAATAATCTTCACCGAGTGCACCAATAATTAATAAATTTTAATCTAAAATATATTTTTAAATTAAATATAATTTAATTAATTATTTAAAATTCATTAGACAAATTATTTTATATGTCAATTTAATTCTATCAAACTAAAAAAATGAAGTTTAAAATAAAACAAATATTTTTTAATGTTTTAGTTCTTTCTAATAGATTCAAAAAATTTAATACAATAACACTTGTGGTAAAAATATAGAGTTTAATTGATTGGTATACACTATCAGTTACTGACGCTAAATAAAGGAGGTTGTGATTGAATGTAAGTATACTTTACATTCAAAGTACTGTTAACGCTCTATACCAATTAAATTCCAAAGTATAAATTAATCACTACTTTAATCTTTTGTTAATTTTATACTATAACGTTTTTTTAATGAGTATTAATGCACAAATTTTTAATTACAATTAATGCTATATATTGTAACATAATATAAATAACACTTATACAATGGCTTTTGATTTAGGTATTGTTTCTTCTTAATCCAAAATTAGTTTGGAATCTTTAGAATATAAGAGATGAAAGCTTTTATATTCTTCAACCTTTCCTTTTTTGGTTTTGTATTCAAGAAAAGGAATTTTTGGGTAATTTTGATTTTAAATAATTTTATATATTTTTTCTCTGCTTTTGACATTTCTTTCTTCTTTTACCTGTTCTTGTAGGTAGATTGTATGATTTATAATTCAATTCTTTTTTTCTTCTTTTACTTGTTCTTGTAGGTTGTAGGTATATTGTATGACTTACAATTCAATTCAAGTAAGTTTTCATTTTCTTGCATCAGTAATGGTTGAATTTGTATTTCATTCATAAATTTAGATTGTGTTATTTATATATTAATTTATTTTTTATTATCATTTCATTCACTAAAGTCTTTTTTCTTTCTATTAATGACATTCTAATCTCAATATCTACTTTCACGAAATATTGTAGAAACAATTCTTTTGTTATATACATATCATGGACTTAAGTCAAGTTGTATGCAGTAGCGATGTAGCTATTATAATATTGGTTAAGTTATTTTTCAAAAAATTACTTACTAAATTTTAACACTATAAATATATATTAGTGAAATAGATTTAGTTTCATAGCTTTTACAAATATACGGATTAAGTATGCACAAGGTATATTCCTATACTCAACATATCTTATAAATTTTACAGGTAACTTTTAGTATTCAATAATTTGACATATAGTTTAATTTGTGATTTAAAATTTCACAATTTTAAATTTTAAATTTGAATTTTTTAGATTTATAAATAAGATTTGTACCTTTTTAAGTTTAAATATATTCACCTAATTTATCATTTTGATTCTTAATTGACAATAAATTAATAGTTTTAAATTTAAATTTTATTGTAATCATTTGAGTTTAATAAATAGTAATCATTATTCTTACGATTCATATTAATTTCTTTTAGATCAATAAATATTTTATTGTTAAATAAAAATTTTTTTATAATATATTTTAAAAGAGTTTAATTAGTAAGTATTTTTAGATATACTGTCATTCAATTACATCACATTTTTTCATTAATATTTTTAAAATCATATAACATTCTAAAAGGTAATATAAACAAATGTGTAATTCAATAAAGTGTAAAACTAAGAAGGAAAATAAATTTATGAACAAAAGTCACTATACAATTGCTATTTATATTATGTTAGAGTATACATGCATTAAAGAGAATTAAATATTTGTGCCTTAATACTCATTTAAAAAACTTTATAGTATGAAATTAAAAAATTAAAGCAGGACTAGTTACAACTTTTAGAAAAGAGTTGTTGTAATATTTTTTTAATTTGTTAAGAAACACTAAAGTATTGATAATATTTTTATTTTAAACTTTTTTTTTCTTTTTTTTAAGTTTGATAGAATTAGATTAACCTAAAAAACAGTTTGTCTAATAACATTTTTTTATTTTTTTAGTTTAATAGAATTAAATTTTATATAATTTAAAAAAATTATAGATTAAAATTTATTACTCATTTGTACAGTCAGATAAAAAATAAAATTGAAAATTTCTATTACATCGAATTTTTAGATTTTTTTTCCTTGACTTGATAGTTATAAGTTTATTATAAATATATTCATTAAAATATTATTTAAAAACATTTAGATTTGTGTAATAAATAGAACAAATATTATATGTGATCAAATCGAATCGATTGTTGTTATGAACTTCAAATTTGTATCAATCTTTCTAATCCAAAGTACAAAAATAGGGGGAAATTGTTGTTAAAACTTTTAGTTATTGATTAAAATTTAATTTTTTTATTCGTCATCGAATGAAATTAAATTTAATGAAGAACTGAATTGAATAAAATAATAATTATTTAACCAGCATAATATGTTCAAAAATTAAAATTCTATAATTATTACATTCATTACTATATAATATTTTATTAATAAATTAAATTCATTATTGTAGATATAATTAATATAATAATAATAATTATTATTATTACTATATAATTGTATCAGTTATTATAACCACTAATACAATCAATATAATAAAACTGCAAGTTATATACATATTTTTTCTCACCATTGTAGTGTATATGAATATGAATAATAATTATAATAATTTATATCGATCTGACATTTTCTTTATTAATATTTTTTTATATATATTAAATTTAAAATTAAATAAATTTAAAAACTATTAATTAAAAATACGTTAAATAAATACTAACTAATATGCACGATAATAAAAATAAAAACTACATTATAAAGAGTGTCCGACCTCGCTCATGTTATTTATTTTGCAAATTTAATTAATCAATCTCTCATAGTTAATGTTTATGTTTAAAAAAATGTGGCTTCCTACTTAACATAATCATATCATGTTACGGAATAATAGAAGAGAAATTTAATGTATAAAATTGTATTGTATTTTTAAGAATCCCATTCTCTTACATTTAGTAATTTCAGGGGGAAAAATCAAAGAATAGTTAGTCACATAATTTTAAAAGAATAAAAATAACCTTTATAAAATTACTTGAAAAGAATAATTGGTCACATAATTTTATTAGAGATATATGTTTTGGTATGCTTAAAGAATAACGTAGTTTTAATAAAATTAAAAAATATATATTGCAGCTTTCTTTCAGTTTTTATTTCTATACCAATATACTAACTTTTAATTATAATTAATAATTTATTACTTTATATTATAATTAAAAATTATTGATAAATAAATTTTTAAATATCAAATTATAACAATATTAAAGCTTACCATAATAAATATTTTAAATATAATTTATATTTTTAATTATGATAAATATTTAAATTGTGATATTTTCATTTTAAAAATATTTGTAGAAGTATTTTCAATTGTAATTTGAATTTTAATTTGTATTTCTTATCCTTAAAAAATAGAAAAACATCAAAATACATCTTATCTCACACACATATTATATATATATATATATATATATATATATTTATTATTTTTATTATTATTATTATTATTATATAGAATAATTTATAATTAAATAATAGTAAATTAAAAATTATTTAGTGTTAGATCAGGGTTATTTGATAAATAAATTCTTGATAAATAAATTTTTTATATGTGTGTGTGGTGACAATCGATATATGTGTTGTTTGCAAAACAATTCAAAAAGAGAAACTAATGCCGCCTTTCTCATGCATGTATATCTCTATCAGAAAGAGAATATGCAGCTAGAAAAGAAAAGGTGAAATCTGTAAATCAATTCAAAAAGTATAAAATTCTGAGTGGTGATCACTGATAATTAATATATGTTCCTTTAGGAAGAGGACAAAAGCAAAGTCACTTTTACATGACCCATATATTCAATTGGGTTTTGGCCTCTTGTAAAGGTACACGACATGTAAATTCACTTTGCAGTAACGTTTGACCAATAAAAGGGAAAAAAAGACTAATAAACAATAATCACCAATAAGGTGGAGAGAAAATAAAAGTACAGGTAGTTGTAAATCTAATCTTCAACCTGCTACATTATATTTCAAGATCAACGATCAAAGGCAGCTAAAGATTTGGAGTTCTAACAACCAACAAATTATAAAAAGGCAAAACCACCATCAACTATTGTCTGTAACAGTAAACGGGATATTTAAATATAATAATCTTTAGAGTGTAATGTTGAAATCAATAATTCATAAAAGACAGGACGAACCTTTTATTTGATATGGAATTTTTTAAAGGACATAAACCATTGTTAAAAATTATAACTGAAGTTTCCTATGACTCGTACCATAACATATTTAATTTCAGATGAGGTAACTGATTTTTTATATGTATGTAGAATTTGACAAAATCTGGTTGAAATATTTTGTTTCTGAGCTCATTTGTCTTTACTGATTAGATTAATCATCCACGAATATGATGGAAATGGAACACAACACCACGCTTTCCTCCATGTGCTAAAAGGAATGTGTTCCGGTGGCCCAACACAAGAACTGCCGAGGCCCACCATAAGAAATGAATACTTCGTATAAGAGCATAAGGACAAAAAAAAAGTGTAACTTTAAAAAAAATAAAAATAAAAAAACTCCCCCAAACGCTAAAGGTGTAGTAGACATTTCCCTTATTTAGCGCACTTTCATTTTCAAGTAAGCCTCACTGCCAATGAGCTCTCATGTATCAAGAGAAACCAATCCAAATAGTTGGACCAAGTGTTTTGTTTTATAACCCTTTAACACTGTCATAGATAACAATAAACAAGTAAAAACTCTCATGCCAATTGGGGCGCGCAATGATACCTTTTGAATCAAGGTCCAGATATCCGATAAGTGGAGCAAAGTCTGCATAATTCAATAGGAAATCAATTGGATAAACTATTTAAAAACAATAATTTTGGTGTAGTGCCATAAATCTGATCAAATTAATCTCAACGGATTTTTTTTTTTTTTTGAAAAGCTAATATTTTATTCGAAAGAAAAACCAAGAGTTTCTTATAATACAAAGCACGAACGACATCTTTCTCTTAATCTTGTTGGAGCATGCTAATAAACACTTATCCGCCTAAGACATATTCAATAAACACTCTCTCGGGTTAGCATACCAATCCGAGAATACGCACCCCCTATTAAACTCGAAAGAGTATGACAACCATTTCCAGGAGATAACCTTAATCGTCATCAGAATGTCTACCGACTCCACCTGTATTCTATCCAAAACAATCTGGTTTCTAGTAATCCAGATGCCCCAACAACCAGCCAGCCAGAAAACATACCTGCACTTCTTCTTTCTCTTTCCAACCACCCATGCTGACGATGAAAGAAAAAACTGATTCAGATCCCCCGGAATAGGTCCCTGGATTCCCAGCCAGCTAATTATATTGCTCCACACTGATTAGGCTTTGGCACATGTTAAGAACAGATGATTCCTGCTTTCCATATTGCTACTACAAAGGACACATTGAGCCCCTTCTCCTGAAATCTCGACACCTCTTTTCAGTAGGTTATCAATGGTTGGTAATCTATCCATCAATAATCTCCATGAGAAAACAATTACATTGAAACTATCTTCCCACATTCATCTCAATTGGTTTGGTTCCACCTCTGAGTGTCGGTAAGCTCTGGTGCGTGCTTAGTACCACATAAGCTTCAGCAACTGAGAAATCTCCATCCCTACTAGACCCCCAGATCCATCTATCCAACCTGTCATCCACAATTACCACTGGCTGTAGCACACTTTGTAATCGACGCAGCTGTTCTTCTTCCCAAACAAATAGTTCCCTCCTCCATACCCAACTCCACCCCTCAGATGCTTGCTTTTTCTGGTTTATAGTGCTACCTTTATCAACCGCTAACCCATATAACCTGGGGAACTTTAAGCTGAGGGAGTTCTCTCCCATCCAATTCTGTTCCCAAAACAATGTATCCTTTCTGTTCCCGACTTTTTTCATAACGTTATCCACAAACCAGTCTGGTTTCACTGCTTTCGGCCCGTCAATGTCCCATAAATCCCGCCACCACTGCGACGCTGAGTCTCAACAGATATCCAACGCAGGAAAGTAATATAATGCTATCTATGTCAACGTACTGGCTAACGTTGGACACTCAAACAAGCAAAGCAAAACCAAATAAACCGTACAACTATAGTGTTCCACTTAGTGGCTCCCAACTGGCCAACTTCAAAATAGCTTCCACCACATTAATTATGCTGTACGTATTGTCTCAACAAAACAATCACCATATATAAGCAATGAGCAATGCAAATATGTTGATTGGGTAGGTACAAGGCAGTAAGTAGTCAACGTATCAACATTTGTGAGTGCAAAAGCATTCTTTAAATGAAGGCTGCTAACCAAATATTTTCATTCCAGGCGTTGCCTTCAAACATCATCGCTCTAGTCTAGAAACAATGGAAAAGTAACTAAAGATATTAACCCACACTACAACTAAGCTATTCTAACTAATAACAGGTGAAAATAATGATAGATTATGTCAAACGATGAACAGCTGCTGCCTGATACACGGCTTAAATTCATTTCATCACTCTGGCCAAAAATAAATAAATGCAGTATTAAGCACAAGACAAGCACGGGAATAAACAGCGAGAATAAATACCCACTTCTAGGTTCTCTTCCACTCCGGTTCACTCCCTTGGGCCTTTGATCACATGTGAAGTCTTTGCCCGTGGCATCTTTCTACCTCTCTAGCTCAACCATCCGAGTTCTCATTCTCAGAACATTTTCTCTTCAATAAACCAGATTTTACCTTTCCAGTACCATTAACATCAGTCTTTACACCACTTTTGAGAGATTTTCCTTTGGAAATGGCAGTCTTCAGGGTTTCCTGTTTGGATTTTCCACTTTTTGAAGTTTCTTGCTTAGACTTGGCATAGGATTTTGGCATACCTGTGTCATCATCCTTTGATTCACTTGTCTTGGAAGTATCAGTGTTTTTGGATTTACTACTCGTTTTTTTAGCAACAACAACAGATTTACTGCTACCACTTTTAGGAGTGGTGTCCTTAGATTTTCTACTAACTTCATCCTCAGATTTGCTAATACTCTTGGTATCTTTGGATTTGTTGCCATCTTTGGACTTGGGGCTACACTTCATGGATACACCCTTTGATCTGCTTGATGCTGCTGCTACACCGCTACAAATTTAAGTAAAAAATTTAGATATCAAACAAGAGGTGAAACTGAAATAGATTAATTGATATTTCACCAACCTTCTGGAAGAAGCATCCATCTTCCCTTGCTTGGTTGACTCACCAGCACTTGTTTTCCCTTTCTTCTTTGGTGGTCTGAATAGGATCAGAGAACACCACAATGTAAATGAAAGACCAAATAAAGAAATACAAAATACAGCAATAAACATGACATGTCCATTTGAATCCTTCAAAACAAAGGATAAACATTAAACAACTTAGTATTTACTAACTTATTCTTAATTGATAAAAATCAAATCAACACAGCACATAGCCTAATTTCTTCCCGAGGGATACAAATAGCCATGTCATACAATTTGGCACATCATCTATATATGTCAGTTAACACATGAGTATATCAATATCTGAATGTTACTTTTGGCCCATTATGTTTTAATGTTTTTTCATTTTGGTATACTAACTTTTAAAAACTTTATTATGATTCTTTCTGTTTTTGAAAGTTTTATTTTAGTCCAATCTTTCGTATTCCATTAGCTTTTGATAACTTTAAAATTTTGAAAAAACTAAACTAAAATAGTAATGACCAAAAATCGTTACTATATTTATTTCAACCCTGTTATCTTTTTGAATCACATCAATCATAATCATCACCACTTCACAAGATACAATTCATGTTCAATGTACCTGTGGCTAAGCACAATAATCATGTCATTGACACAACAAGTTGAGAGAGGTGTGGCTCACATGGATTAGGTGGGTAGGGGTCAAACTTGCACTGATTTTTTAATAAATGACAAATAAAACTTTAAAAAACATAAAAGATCAAAATGAAATTTTTAAAAGTTAATGTACCAAAATGAAAAAATATTGAAACATAATGGACCAAAATTAACATTTAGCTCCTTTCTTTAAATTAAGGGACATTAGAAGGCTTTATCTTTTTAAAAAATTGTTTTATCACTCAACACAATTTATTAAATCCATCTGAAAATTCCCAGCCTTTACAAGCCCTGGATTTCAAAACAGCTTCAATAATTTAAGGCCACAGACATAATTGGATCATCACATATACAACAAGAAGCAACTACTACCCGAGGGGGTTGGATTTCCAAGTTCCAACAGCATCAATAATTCAAGGCCACAGACATAATTTTGGAACATCAAATATAAAACACAACAACTACCCTTAACTGACCAGAAAGAGCGGAGGGACAGTTCAGAACAATCCATAGAACAAATCATATCAAAACCTCCAAATTAAGGACATGGGCAAATCATCATTCACATAATACACATTTGCAAAAAAGAGTAGATTCAGGTTTTGGGGTCATATATCATGGTAGGTCTCTTTCAAACAATGTATCCAATATATCAATAACAAACCCAAATGCACCAACTAAGCCAAGAGCAAACAGATACACAGAATTTCAGCAAAAGGGCAACATCACAATATCTGCTCATCCCATAAAACATGCATGAAATATATATAGGATAATACAGCCAAAGTATCAACAAAAAATGGCATCAACAATATGCAGCACATACAAATCAGGAGAAGCATCACGACTTGCACGATCACTTCGTTCTTCCTGTCCATAGAAATAGTTGCCATTAATTTAGATGCAGAGAAAATTTGGGGGTGAAAAGCACAAAGAAAAGACAAACCTCATCCGCAGCTGAATCAGCTTCGATGACCTTCCATTTTTCCTTTGCAAGAGTTAATACTTCTTCATCACCATCATCATACAACACCTGAAATAGAAACAGGTGTCAGCAGATAAAAAAAAGGGGAGTAAATTTCAATAAGCTCTGAAAATTTTGCTTGTATTTTTTTTTCCCACTTGCTATGTTTTTTTTTTACTTTCCCTTTCCAAATAAACCTCTCCAATTACCACCCTCATCACTATATAGAAGACTTTATAAATTTGTTAGTCCTTTTCCATAAGACCTTCTAATTGGTTTTTGCAATAATTGTTTTTTACCAAAATAAATAATTGTTTTGTAGTCAATAAATAAATACGATAAATTAACAAGATAAACTCATTTTCATCAGAATTGGAGATATGACAAGCACACATTAATTAATTAGGTGAAAAATAATTAGGTGCAGAACGCTCAGCGTGAAATAGTGAGTCCCAATAATCTAAATTCTAAAGGAAAATTCATAAAATATAATACAAATGATTAACAAATTAATGCCACTAATTAATTCCCACAAATTAGTTAAAAGGTTATTATATATAGGAACGGAGGTAGAATGTTAAGTGTTTTTATTTAAAAATCCAAATGTATGCCTAAGATATTATGCCATCTAGACATTCCAACAAATAAATAAACATATTTAAATAGGCAAAATAACACAAGAACAAGAAGAATTTTAAGCTTTTAGTCAATGATGGGAAGGATAGAGATGCCTCAATAAACTGTCAAATGACCTTGTGCTTCTTTTTGGCAGAATCAAAAGAATCAATAATGCCTTCATAAAACCTGCAACAGATTACGTGTCAATGAAAATATATTGTCAATACTTCTATTACATCAAAATGAACAGGCAAATTGATCATAAAAGCACTAGTTCAATTCATACACGTTAAATTAATGTTGGGTTATTTAGTTATTAGTTGTTAGTTGAGGTATATTATGTTTCATTTATTATTGTATGTCAGAGGTTGGTGGTAGTTGTAGTCACTAGTCCGATTTTCTATATTGTATTGCATCTCTATTTAAATAAGAATTCTAAGCTGAGTAAAGTTATCTCAAGCTTTTCTATATTCAAGTTGGTATTAGAGCGGGTTTTGACCCTGCTCTTTAAGTCTAAAGCCACAGTAGGGTGCCCGCCATTGTTCGTCGCCATCCACCGCCGTCTTCGGTCCCTTTCTCTCCGGCAGACCCAACATCAAGTGCGCCTCAACGTGCGCCGTCCACCTATGGTAATTGCGCCACCAGACACTGTGCCACGCGCCGTCACAGCATAGCCAAACAGCGAGCACATGAGGTCCACATGCCGGCGAATCGAGCTCCGTTCGCCGCCGTCTTGGTCACCGGAGCTTCCTGGTGCCATTGTCGGTCTTCGTTTGTCAGTTTGGGCGAGTTTCCTTAGAGTTAACTCAAATCTCTCTCTCGGGCCTCTTTTTCTTACCTTTTTCAGATTTGAAAAATATCTTCTTCTACCTCAATCAACTCTAGTCCCATTCTCCCTATTTCTGGATCTGCCGTCGTGACAACTGAAAAGCTCAATGGTAAAAATTATTTAGCTTGGACTAATTCTATGGAACTCTAGTTCCTTAGTCAAGGACACCATGATCATCTAGAAAAGGTAGATTTTGAGGGATCAGCTGAACAGAAAGCTCAGTGGAAGCCTAAGATATTGAGGAACCTCAGAGCTTTCAAAACCTTTTACTCGTTTTGGAAGAAAGTCCAAGATATCTACTCTAATGACATCCAACGCTTGTTTGATTGTGTTCAAAAGCTAGCCTCCTTAAAACAAAATGATTCAGATATGGTGTCTTATGTTTCCAAAGCTTAAGCCGCTGCAGGAGAATTGAAGCTTTTCTTAGAAGCTGATTCTACAAAAGAAATAAGGAAACGGCTTGATAACCTCTATATGGTTACGATTCTTCGTGGTATGAACCCGACATTCAATCACATTCTTGATCAAGTTCTACTGGTCAAGATATTCCTTCCATGGAGAGCTTAACTACTCGTCTCCTCCGTGTTCCTACCTTAAGCAACGAGAGTACTTGCCTTGAAAATAATATGGAGTCCTCCGTTATGATATCTTCAAGAGAAAGAGTAGGACGTGGAAGTAGAGGTCGTGGTGGAAGAGGTAATCGTCCACAATGCTCTCATTGCAAAAGGATGAGTCATATTCATGAGACATGCTACTCACTGCATGGTTTTCCAGACAAGTCTGCTAATGTATCAAGGTCTGAGAAACTGGAAGAGAGGAAACTGTCTGAAGAAGAATATCAAGGATACCAAGAATATTTGAGGATGAAATCTAACAGCCTTGCTGGAACTTCTTCTAGACCTAATGTCTCAACGGCCTGCATTTCTCAATTTGTGTAAGGTCAAAACCCATGGATTGTTGACTTTGGTGCTTCAGACCATATCTCTGGTAATAACTCCTTGTTTTCATCTTTATTACTATTAAATTAATGTTAGATATTGGTTATTAGTTATTAGTTGAGGTATATTACGTTTCATTTATTATTGTATGTCAGAGGTTGGTGGTAGTTGTATTCACCACTCTGAATTTCTAGATTGTATTGTATCTCTATTTAATAAGAGATTCTAAGCTAAGTAAATCTATCTCAAGCTTTTCTATATTCAAGTATTACCTCCAAAATTTCCACATCTTGTCACATTAGCCAATGGGTCAAAGGTTTCAGCTCAAGGAGTGGGTTCAATTTCTATTTCTCCCTCCTTAAATTTATCTTCTGTTTTGTACATTCCTTCTTGTCTCAATTTACTTTCCTTGAGTCAATTAACTAAGTCCTTAAATTGTTCATCTGACTCCTTTGACATTCAGGACCGCGGTACGGGCAGGCAGATTGGCGCAGGACATGAATCACGAGGCCTCTGTTACCTGCAATCTAACTCTTCAGTGTCTTGTTTTGCATCCATCTCTCCTAAATTGTTGCATGATCGGTTTGGACATCCTAGTCTTGCCAAACTAAAGATAATGGCTCCTAGTATCCAGAAAATCCAAACTTTAGAATGTGAAGCTTGTCAATTAGGCAAACATGTTAGGTCTTCTTTTTCAAGTAAAGATAAATCAAGAAGTAATTCAGCCTTCTTTACTGTTCATTCAGATATTTGGGGTCCTAGTCGAATTACTTCTTTTGGATTTAAATATTTTGTCACCTTTATTGATGAATATTCCCGGTGCAGATGGCTTTATTTAATGAAAGAAAGGTCTGAACTTCTACCCATATTTGTGTCCTTCTTCCATGAAATAAAAAATCAGTTTGGAAAATCAATCAAATGTTTCAAAAGTGATAATGCAAAAGAATATTTTTCTTTTGAACTTTCTTCATTTTTATCCTCTCGAGATATATTACATCAGTCCACTTGTCCCCACATTCCTCAACAGAATAGGGTAACTGAAAGGAAGAATCCCCACCTTGTTGAAACAGCTCGCTCCTTAATGATTAATGCAAAAGTTTCATTACATCATTGGGAGATGCGATTCTTTTTGCCTACTATCTTATCAATAGGATGTCATCTTCCTCTCTTGATAATCAAATACCTCATTTCATCCTATTTCCAGCTGAACCTCTATATCATGTTTCACCTCGTGTATTTGATTGTACTTGTTTTGTTCATGATATGTCTCCAGGTCTCGACAAATTGTCAGCCAAGTCGATCAAATGTGTTTTCCTAGGATACTCCCGCCTTTAAAAAGGATACAAATGTTATTCTCCTCATACAAAGAAATATTACATGTCTGCTAATGTTACATTCTTTGAAGATTCTCCCTTCTACTCATCCTCCGCACCTGACTCCATTTCCATCCAAGAGGTTTTGCCCTCTCCCTCGTCAAGTCCAGAAATTGTCATGTCTTATCATTCTGACCACACCAATATTAGTCCAATGCCTAACCTCTCTGAAACTTATCATTCTCCTTCAGCTCCTCCTTATGGCATGACACCTGAAGCTACCCCCCATAATTCCTGATGAGTCTCATGGCTCATGTCCATCTCCATATGCTTCTTGTACAACGGCTACTAATTCTCCTTCTATGGCCAATGACAACTCAGGTTGGCCTGTTGCCCTTCGAAAAGGTATTCGCTCTTCTCGAAACCCTCGTCTTATTTACAATTTTTTGAGTTATCATCGTCTGTCTCCATCTTATTGTTCCTTTACAAATTCCTTATCATCCATCACTATTCCCAAAACTGTTTGTGAAGCACTTGATAACCCTGGATGACGACAAGCCATGATTGATGAAATGCAGGCCCTTGATCACAATGGAACGTGGGAATTGGTTCATCTTCCTCCTGGGAAGAAAGCTGTTGGTTGTAGATGGATCTATGCTATTAAAGTTGGTCCAAATGGTGAAATTGAACTTCTTAAAACTTGTTTGGTAGCCAAAGGTTATACTCAGATATATGGACTTGATTATGGAGACACTTTCTCCCCGGTAGCCAAGATCACTACTATTCGTCTGCTTCTTGCCATGGCATCTATTCACCATTGGTCCCTGTATCTGATAGACGTTAAAAATGCATTCCTTCATGGTGAGCTAGATGAGGAGATTTACATGGAGCAACCTCCTGGCTTTGTTGCTTAGGGGGAGTCTGGTCTAGTGTGTAAACTCAGGCAATCTCTCTATGGTCTTAAGCAGTCGCCAAGGGCTTGGTTTGGAAAGTTCAGCAATGTTATTCAAGGTCTTGAAATGAAAAGGAGTGAAGCGGATCACTCTGTCTTTTACTATCATAAATCTGTTGGCAAATGTGTTTATTTAGTTGTTTATGTCGATGACATTGTCATTACAGGAAATGATGAAGTCACAATATCTCAACTAAAGCAACACTTATGCAATCACTTTCAAACAAAAGATCTTGACCATCTGAAATATTTTCTGGGAATAGAAGTAGCTCAATCCAAAGAAGGCATTGTAATTTCCCAGAGAAAGTATGCCTTGGATCTTTTGGAGGAAACAAAAATGTCTGATTGTAAGTCAGTCAATAGTCCTATGGACCCATACAAGAAGTTAGTGGCTGATATGGGAGACTTATACTCAGATCCAGAAAGGTATAGAAGGCTGGTTGGGAAGCTCATATATCTCATTATTACGAGGCCAGATATTTCCTTTGCAATTGGAGTTCTAAGTCGATTCATGAATTCACCTTGTGTTGATCATTGGAATGGAGTAATGCGTATTCTCAGATACATAAAAAAAGCTACAGGCCAGGGTCTGTTGTTCGAAGATAAAGGAAATAGCCAAATTGTTGGATACTGTGATGCTGATTGGGCTGAATCCGATACAGATCAACGCTCTACTACTGGGTATTGTGTGTACCTTGGTAGTAATCTTATCTCAGATCTCAGGGAAGAGTAAGAAACAGAAGACTGTTGCTCGATCAAGTGCAGAAGCTGAGTATAGATTTATGGCTCTTGCAGCTTGTGAGTTGGTGTGGGTTAAACAACTCATACAAGAATTGAAGTTCTGTAAAATTTCTCCAATGCAATTTTATTGTGATAATCAGGCAGCTCTCCACATTGCTTCCAATCCGGTGTTTCATGGAAGGACTAAACACATTGAAATTGATTGTCACTTTGTAAAGAAAAAAGTGTTGTCCAAAGAAATTAGGACCGAATTTGTTGGTACCAATGACCAACTTGCAGATCTATTAACCAAACCCTTGAAGGGTCCTCGGATTGAATACTTAATTTCCAAGCTTGGAACATATGATGTATGCTCTAGCTTGAGGGGGAGAGTTAAATTAATGTTGGGTTATTTAGTTATTAGTTGTTAGTTGAGGCATATTATGTTTCATTTATTATTGTATGTCAGAGTTTGGTGGCAATTGTAGTCACTACTCTGATTTTCTATATTGTATTGCATCTCTATTTCAATAAGAATTCTAAGCTGAGTAAAGTTATCTCAAGCTTTTCTATATTCAAGTATACATACTCTCTCCAGCTATTTCACATCAAAGTATTCTTACAGTAAATTATACATAACGTATCTACCTATGATTTATGAGACGTAATTTCTGTAATTATGATAAGGCACAGTTCAACATATACACTGTCAAAATAAATTAAGAAACCAAACATATAAGCCAATAAGGGCTTGAACTCAAACCATCAAGACTACAATGACTTCAACAATAAGGTTTAAATAAAGATACATGTAGTAATTGTGCTTGTGACAGTAATACACATACTGTAAATATCATGAATACAAAGTACACATGTGTTCCACAGCTAAGACAACGATATATTCAAAAAGTAGATTAAAATTTAAACGTAAATGCCAAACAGTACAAAGCACTTCCTGGATCCTTGTTAACAAAAAATTCCAAGTGACAACATCTAAAAATTTTTTGAGACATATTAAGTACTTACTCACGATCATCAGGCCACCAAACTTTGACACGTAAACCAACAAGGTTCTCACCACATTCCTTGCCTTTAGATTCCTGATACAGAAGCAAGATAATTAGCAATCAATGCAGGAAAAAAAAGAAAATTCTGGAATAGCAAGACATAGCTACATAAAGGATTTTCCCAAAGGAAAAAGTTCCCTAACAAGTGCATCTTTGAAGTTTCAATATTATAATTTAAAAATTCAGAGCAAACAGGATACATACATTTTCTTTTCCTGAACTGCGTTTCCTTTTCACATTTGTCTTGGGAGTCTCCTCCAAATTTTCATCTTTAGTTGATTTTGTACCAGTCCTCGGAGAAGAAACAATTTCCTAAATAATTAACAATGATTCTTTTAATGCTTTACTTTTAAAAAAATAACAGAACAAAATAAAATCAAGTAGCAATAACATTAATACAGTAGCAAAGAAGCAAGAACTGTATAAAACAATAAACAGTAGCAATAATATTAATAAATAATAACATAGCAAGCACTGCATAAATCCCAAAAAAGATACCTTGTCCACATCCATAGCAGATGACTTTGTCATATCTGTTTCAGAGTTAGCTTTCCCCCGCCTGCCCTTTTTCTTGTCCTCCACCTGCCTTGAAGAGGATCCACCAATACCCTTTTTTTTTTCATCTAATTTCTTGACTGAGTGCTTTTTAGCATCTGCATCATTTGCTGTCCCACTTCCTTTTTTTACTGAATCCACCACACTAGTTTTTTTCACATCAGAGTTCTGACCAAGTGCCTTTTTCACTGACCGTCTGACAGGTTTGGCTTCTGAATCACTAACTACCCCGGGCACCTTTGAAACATCCTCATCAGCCCCATCTTTTACAGGGCCATCTTTCTTTTTTGTTCGTGCATGTTTCTTCAAATGATTTTCATCATGGAGGCTATCACTGGGTGGAGAAGTAACAACTTCAGATTCATCGTTGCCTGCCTTTGGTGATGAAATCTTAGTATCAATTTCATTGTCATTATCTGGAGGTCCTGCAGCTTCAACAGAATGGTTCTCATGAGGGGAACTGGGAGCTTTCATGCTGTTGCTTTCATAATCAAGCACTTTCTCAATTTCCTTCTTGTTAGCAGCAACTTCACCCTTGGATGGCTTTGCTGATTTAGTTGAAGAGTTTGATTTCTTTCGTCGTCTCTTGGTAGCTTGTTGTGGCTTTTGTTTACTATTGTCAACTTTTTCAGTGTCCAAATCCTTATGCACCTCATGGCCAGATCTATTCAGACCTTCAGAGTGATTAGAACAATCAACATCCTCTTGCTTTTTAACAGACTTAGAATCAGCTAAAGTCATATCATCTCCAACACATGCAACACCATTACTCATGACTGACTTTGGAGATACATTCACATCAGGATTTTCTTGTTCAGAGGGTGAAACTTCCCTTGAATCCTTTTTAACCACCTGATCAAACCACAATCAACATGTTCCAGTTTCAATTCTGGTAGATAAAAATCTAAAACCACAAGAAACAGAAAAAACAGGAGCATTAAAATGGGGGCATACATGTGTTGACTGCTCTGGTGATTGTTTTGCTGACTCACTCTTATCTTCCTGAAAAAGTAAAATGACAAAAAGAAAATTTCATGATTTTCTCATCATGAAATATTTCAGAACATTAAGACAAAAGACCAACAGAAAACTTACTACATGCTCACTAGTAACACATGTATCATTTTTCTCCAAGTCATTAGATGTATCTTGGCGTATTGAAGCAAGTACCATACCATAATCATCAACAGATATACCCAAGGATTTCACAGCTTGAAGTAAGTATGGTTTAAGCTTGGTTGCACAATTTTCAAGGACCTTCTCCCCCAATTTTTGGGCAATTGGAAAAACTTCCTAGATCACAATGTTAACATCAACACAGACAAAAATTTGAACAAAAACAAGGTTCAAGTTCAAAATCACAATCAACTAAAAATGAATGAAATAGAAACTGTCAAACTACAACCTCATTGTCCTTCTTAACGCTTGCCAGAAGTGGAGACAGAAGGTCTAAGGATATATCTTCACTTTCCTCTAGAACAAGCGTCATAATTGTTTCCATAGATGAGAAAACATTTTCTGGATGATGATCCCTGAAAATTTTTCAAATGGTGCTGGTTAGAACCATGTCACCCCAAATCAAGTGTTTACAACTGTCTAAAAATGCATTTAGATACATACATACATATATCTATATATCTATGCCTATATATATATATATATATATATGTGTGTGTGTGTGTGTGTTGGTGTGGGTGGGTGGGTGGGTGTGTGTGGGCGCGCACGCTCGCGTGTGTGTGTGATTGTGCGTGTAACAACTATGTTCCACAGCTACAAGTATGAGTATTCAGTATTTCGGTTCAGTACAATTCATAAATACATTTTTTTTTCAAAACAAGGGTAAAGATATGGTAATAAATTTTAAGATATAATTATAATTATATATTGTGTTATGTTTTATTAAATTGATTTCCCTTGCTTTCCTTAATCTTTCTTAATTTGGCTCATATTTAGGTTGATTTTCTATCATTATCATATCAGTTTATCAAATTGCAGCAAAGGCATTGCGGTTTTTGCTGAAATCACCACAAAATGGCGATGGCATTGCAGGTTCAGGATGGTCCATGGCGGCCACAATGACCATGGTGCTCATGGCAAAAATGGTGTTTTTTTTAGGAAGAAAAACAAAATGACCCTGATCTAGTGATGTTTTAAGGGTTTTAACCTAAAACAAAGGTTGAAAGCCTCTTCCCCCTCTTCGCAACTGCCATCTCTTCCCCCCTCTTCTTTACAAATGCACGACCTCTTCAAATCATGACTCACTCCAGTGACTGGACCGCTTGCCACCTGCAACTCGACAACAATCTCCAATGATGCAAACAGCAGCTTTCAGCTATCTTCTGATGACCATTTCCCTGTTTTATTTGTGCTTTTTAATTTTTGTTTGTTTTTAAAAATATTTTTATATTCTGTAACTTTTTTTTAATTGTTTCTGTAAATGTTCTTTCTTTTTTAACTTTTGTTGATACTGCTTGCTCTCTTTCTTAAAATTTTTTGTATGTTAAATTTCTTTTTTTAATTGCAGGAGTGTTCTCTGTTGTTTATAATTTATCATTTTGGCTAATTTGAAATCTTGGATTACATTTTATCAACTCTTAGTTAATTTGATGAAGAACATTATGTTTACATCTATTGTTTCTGACTTTCTGTTATTTATGTATGCTGTTTTTTTTAATTAAAATTAATTACAAGCTCTGTTTTTTTATGTTTAGTGTTTTGTTTGTGTTTATATACAAATATGTTATTATTTTTTGGTCCACCATATCTTCCTCCTTTTGCCACAGCACCATCAGCCATCAATTACACTGCATCATATCTCGTGGATCTATAGTATACTCTAGCATAAATTATTGAAAATATATAATTGTAGCTAAATTTTAAAACATATATATATATATATATATATATATATATATATATATATATATATATATCAGTTCAAGTTACAATATTGATTCATACATTCATTCGGTGGATACTAGATGGTTGGGATGGGTGAGTTTAAAGGGAGGAGGGAGACATTGCGGGTTGAAATCCCTCTGGTGACAAAACTAACATAAAGCTAACAGAAACTAATGTTTGCCAATAATAAAACGATATCGATTCATTCAGTATCCTAATAAAAAAATGAAAGGAAGTAGAACAGTCAAGTTTAGTAGGGGGCAGCTGTACGATATGCATAGATAACAAGGTATTCAGCAGGAAAAAATAAAAACACACCAAGATAGTTCACAGAGACAATGTAGTAAAAGATCAGAATAATCAAATCATGTTTGAAATAGAATTATAGACAACAAAGTATTTGAAGCCATACATATGTTGAACTCGTCCAAAATAGTTACAATAATATTACCTTATTGTTTTCAAGAAATGCTGAAACATCTCCAAAATCAGGGCATCACACTCAAGGTCCAGCATTACCACACATGATCTGACCTTCGCAACAGTTTCAAGAATTGAGGTCCTCTTTGCATATGAACGGCTTAACTTATCATGTAGATTTTCAAATGAAGATACTATTAATTGAAAGACTTCCTGCAAGAAAAAGTCATTAGTAATATTCTATTGACATGTCATTCATGAAGAGTATGATAATAATCAAGTCCATTCATATAGAGTGGCAGAAAAATTTGTACACACCTTCATTTGATCATCATCATAAGGCGCATCAGGTGCAGTGATTCTTGTTATTTCACTGATGCATGAGGCAACTGCAACTTTGACATCATCATCTGAGTGCTTTAAAAGTTTGTCTGCAATCAATGCTTTCAATGATGGAGAGAGCGCATTTTGCATAGAGTCAGTCGGTGACTGTTCAACCCTTAATAGGCAACTCTCTAATTGCTGCAGTGGAAAGGAAAAAATATGCAAAATCATAAAATTGTATTTAATACTATGACTGACCATTTAGGACTATGTTTTTAGACTTGCATATTTTTTATCAGAGAGGAATTTTTCAGCCTAGTCTCACTTCAAACACAAGCTATACTTCAAATATTTTAGATAAACAGCAGCCTGTATTCAAAGATAATATTTAAATTGGAACAATTCTGCAGCACCTGTGAACCTAAAGATGATGCCATGTGTTTCTAAGTTTAAATATATAGGTCAATACAACAAAATGATGGGAAAATTAACGAGGATGTCACACTCACACAATATTGGAGGGGTAGCTAAAATGGAGAAGACTTAAATGTGTTTGGAATTCCTAATATATTAGCAAACTTTGCGTTGAGTCCCTGAAAAATTTTGCTTTCTATCGAGTCCCTAATGTATTTTTTATTATGTTTCAAATTGCTAAAACACTATATAAAGTGACTTTTTAAAGCATTTTAAAACAATTTAAGAGGCCAAAAAAAAAAAGTTATTGATGACCCAACACAAAGCAAAAAATTATGGGGAAGGGAACCAACACAAAAATGACAAAATTCACTAACATATCAAGGACTCCAAATATATTTATTGAACCACTATACATTTGATTATACTCTATGGTAATGAATGTTGGACTCTAAAGGGACAATACGAAAAAATTTTGCTTTCTATCAAGTCCCTAATGTATTTTTTATTTTGTTTCAAATTGCTAAAACACTATATAAAGTGACTTTTTAAAGCATTTTAAAACAATTTAAGAGCCCAAAAAAAAAAACAGTTATTGATGACCCAACACAAAGCAAAAAAATTATGGGGAAGGGAACCAACACAAAAATGTCAAAATTCACTAATATATCAAGGACTCCAAATATATTTATTGAACCACTATATATTTGATTATACTCTATGGTAATGAATGTTGGACTCTAAAGGGACAATACGAAAAAAAATAAATCAGAATGACAAAAATGAGAATGTTAATATGGATGTGTGGCCATATAAAAAAAGACAAAAAATTAAATGATTATATAAGAGAAGTTATTAGATTAGCACCAATGGTGGAAAAGATAACAAAAAGCATGTCAAGGTGAGGAGTGTATATTGTACGGTTTTCAGTTTGGTGATGAGGAGGGGGAAGCAAAGAAGGACAATGGAGGCATTGGTCAATATGAATTTTGCAGAAAATAATGCCTTTGAAAGTTTGATTTTTTGCAAAGTCAAATGGCATTGAATGATTAAGCATTGAATGATTAATACAGCCGACCTTGCCTAGTGGGCCAAGGCTTTGTGGCATTCACTTCACAAGTCTTATGATATTACTAAATCCCAACCACAAACCAGAAGATGATGCTGACAACCCTAGCTCCACATCAAATCCCCAAATTTACAAACCTCCAAAACTACAACACCAAACCAAAAAAAGCCAAGATATTCAACAGCAAATCAACAAAACGAAGGAAAACGAGTCTTGCTGGATTTGGTGTAGAGGCAGCAGATTGTGGGATGCTTTGGCAATGTCCGGGGGAGGACAACCATTACCTGGTAAAGCCAGTGCAATCCCTCTACCATAACCACCGGAACCAAGCCTAAGATCCCCTCAGACCTACTAGCATCACTGTTGGCACCACTCCAAATTCTCGCTTACTACACTACACTCACCAGCAAACAAACAATCAATAATTCTAACAACTGATAAAAATGAACAAAGTCTATTTCGTGACCTAATGAGTATCATAATCTATTTCATACATCCCCAACCAAACAATGAGAATTGTTACTGATTATAATCAATTCCGGAATACTATATTACCAATCACGTATATAACATTATCTTGGTATGTCTATTATAATAAAAATTCATGTCATCGTCTTTTCTGTCCCAATATACCATGAAGAACAGACAAATTCAGAAGAGAGTTTGCAATTTATAAGATACGGTTCTGGTTAAAGGAATGTAAAACAGCAACGACATGCAGGAACAGTATAAAATAAATAAATGAAAATCCTAAAAAGAAGAATATACAAAAAATAAGGAACAGTGATTAAAATGATATTTGAAGGGAAGGGAAGAAGAAAAAGGGGGGAATGGTTATTACGTCTAGGAGTGGGAGAAGGTCCTCCACCGATGAGGGAGGATCTGCAAGCTTGTTACCCGCTTCCAGAAGCTGCTCTTCCAATTCTTTATTCACATTCACTGGTTCTGCCATCTCTGTGTCTCTTCCTTTGATCTCACTCACCCTCACCCCACTCTCCTCTGCTTCACTTCATTGATGCCCTAAAAACAAAGCTCTGATTGGACCCTTTGATGAAGTAACACTAACAAGGAGATTAGGGTTTCTCCCTTCTTCTTTTTTTTCCTTTTGCTTTACCCCTTTTCCTAGATCCTAGAGAGACGACGGAGTGACAGACCCAAAACTAGAAAAGGAAAAAATGAAGGTTTGTTTTCACAAAATTTTCACCCAAATCTCTCATAAATCCGATGATGTTTCTCCTGTTACGTATTCAAGACAGCGCTAATAACTACTCCACGGGCCGATAGATATTAATTATATTTGGTTCTTAGTTATTTTGAAATTTTCACTATAACTTTTCTATTCACATAAATAATTATTTATTTTTCAGTTAATTTTTATCCACATAAAATAATTAAATTAATGTGCTGTTATAAAGTGTTACTATACACCGGTCTTGTCAGTAACTCGTTAAAACATTGGGTCAACTAATGGTAGGACTGGGTAATACAATTTAATCCGCTTATGTATATGAAAAATAGAAAAAATATATATAAAAATATAACATTGTAATTTTTACTTTTCCTATTCGTAAGTTACATAAAAAAAATAAAATAAAAAATTAAAAAACAACTTTGTTTCAGGTTAAAAAAAAAAACTCAAGTTCAACCGGATTTAGACATTGGTTTTTTATGAAATCGATTCAAAACGTACAAATTACATAACTAGTTTATTAAAAAAATCGAAGAATTAAATTTTAAAAAAATAGTATATTTAACACTGAGTTATAGTTCCATAAAAAATTTGTAAAATAATTGTTTTCAAAATTATAAAAGTATATCATTATTATACTAAAACAAAGTAATTATCTATTAACATGTTGGTTAATTTAAATAAAATTGAGTTTGAATTTCTTAAGTTTTTTCAAGCAATATTAGAGCATCTTTAATGATTAAAATTTTAATGATTAAAATATAAGATAAGCATCAAAATATTAAATATTTTTTTGTGATCATGTTAATTTTAAAATACTCATACATAATTTTCCGAAAAGTTAAGAAAATCACAATTCAATTTTCATATTTTTAATTATTAAACTTGAAATAAAATCATTAATACAATTCATGGTTGTTGTTGAAAATAATTTTTTTATTTTGCACTCATGTGTCTTTAATAAACTCACCTTGACTCCAATATTTAATACTTAACATAAATTTATAAAGGTAAAGTGATTAATATTTAATATTCAGAAATGATATTCTTACATATTAAATTGAAATATAATTAATTACCCTTCCCACTATTATTTTAAAAAATTCAATTTTTTCCATTATTCTTTTTATATTCAATTTGTTTCAAAATTCTTTGAATAGTTTGAATACCATGTACTATTATTTTTACATTATTTTTATCTTACAATTATTTAAATAGCTTAAATATCTTTTCTTTTGTAAATTTGAAACTAACACATAATAACTATTTTTTTATAAGTCAAATTTTAATTGTCAATATATTAATTTTTTATAGAGGAGCATCCAAATTCATGATCATTTTCTCCTTCCTTTTTTGAACATATAGACTTTGTCACTATACCACATAATAACACTATTAATGTTTACAATTTTTTAACTAGATTCAATGTCATCCCACAACATTTTTGTAGAGATAAAATTATGGTTACTTGTAGGTAGGTCTTAACAATATTATTTTATTAATTTCACTATGATAAAAGATGACATTAAATTTATTTAAAGAAAGAGAATCAATGTTTTAAGGAAGTTAGTATTTTATTAGAATATGTAAAATATGTTCACCTATAGTTTTGAGTTGTACTTACCTGTGATCCTTAATAAATACTTTTTCATTTCATATCATTAATCAGTATCTTGGGGCAAATACCTTTAAAAATTAGGACAAAATTTAATCTAAAAACATTTGTGGGACGAAACTTGATAAAAACTTACGGTAGAAAAATTGAACATTTTAAATAAATAGTGGGATGAAAAAAATAATTAAGTCATTAAAATAATATCATTAACAAAAATAAGATTATTACTCCTCTAGTCTTAAATATAATAAAAAAATGTTATACTTGTTACTTTTAAATATAAGAAAATCTCAACTAATTATATTTTATTGAGTAACATATTTCTAAAATATTCTTCATTTAATTGAGTTTCACCAAATAAAATATTTCATTTAATTGTTTTATTTTTAATGTTATTTTATTATTGATATCAAGTTTGACGAAGGATGAATTAAAAATGTTTTTATTAAAAATGTTTTTATTAAAAATGATACAATTAAATGATGTTAACTATTTTTTAAGTGTGAGGTAGTGTATTTTTATATTTAAGACTTAGGAATACTCATTAATGACAAACTATCTTGTCTGGCACATATTTTTAGAAAAATAATATATTAATAAAAGATCTAATTTATATTAGTAAACTTGAATTAATTTATTGATTTATGTTTATTAAAATAAATTAAGAATTGATTTTATAAAATAAATATGGACATACATAATAAGATAGTTTCAAAAGTTTTGGTTTACAAAGCTCAACCAATGCGTTAATCTAAAGTAAATCAAATGAGTTAGGTTTTTGGCCTTTGAGGTTTGAGAAAAAGACTACAAAGGGATCATTACCAAGAGAGCTTGAGGAACAACATTTTGGGAGACATGAGGTTTCACCCTTCGCATTCAAGATTGTCATTTGAGATAAGGAGGGATTGAAAATTTATCTCTCATATGAAATGTACCAAAAAAGTTGGTAGTGAAGCGATCTCCAAACTTTTGTAGGTTTTGTGGATGTTACTAAAGGGTTATGAACATTCAAAATGAGCCATGAGGACATGTTTTGTGCATGATTATGGTGAATATATTGTTTTGTTTAATTAGGGTTTTGTATTTATATAATGAAATGTTTTGCTAGATTGTAATTCATGTGTTTAATTTATTGGACCATTGGGGATGTCACCCTTTTTGCATCTTATGATTTGTTATAACAATTATATTAGTTGGAGATGAAATCATATTTGCTTTATCATTGTTTTTTATATGTGTTTAAATTTTAAAGGTTGATTGAGATCGAATTTGATTTCAATTTTATGATTCATAGTGAGTTTTTACAGGACTAAGAAAACTTTAAGAGATATGAACAATGGAAAAATAGTAGTGCATATATTCCTAACAATGTTTCCAATTTTTTCAATGCAAAAATAAGTGTTAAAACAATTTGAGAAATTGGTATTCGTATAAGTTGTAGTCCAAAATGTTATCTAACTCATGTTCAATGTTATCAGACTCGACTCGCCTAAGGTAAAGGGTTAAGGGGTTAGGAGTCGACCCTAGAAGTAAGTAATTAACCTGCATGATGAGCGTACTAACAAATATAAATAAATTTATTACCTATATATTTTATACTTTAAAAAATTATAAAAATAATTATATATTACTATTTACACAAATTTATTAAATAAACAAGTTGGTTTAGTGGTAATTGAGTTCTATTGTTAGAAAAAAGGTGTAAAGTTCAAAACAAAGTGGGCGTGTTTTTGTTATTCTATGTGAATATTATGTTAACCAAGATGCTTTGGGAATTGAAAAATTATAGTTGTGAGAATTACAGGACATGCAAGCAGGTGCCTTTGGAAATTGTAGATTATGCGGCGAATGGAAAGACATGAGAGGGCACATGCAGGTGGCATTAAAAGTAATGGGTTGGGCTGGCGAGTTTTCAGTTTAAGTCAAAACTTGGCGGTTTATGCTGGCCATTCCGAATAAGATGCACATCCGATCCATTAAATGCGTCGGATCTATCATATTACCAGTTTTTCGGTTCTAATTGGTTCAACCAGCCAGTCTAAGCTAGTTCTTATAACATTGCTAATGTCATTGGTTTCACTCCATAACAACGCCTATAATTCAAGTATGACCAATTATTAGTAACTAAATGTTAATCTATCAAAATTAAAATGATAAATTTATGTTTACTCCAAGTTTTGACATAGTGTGCATTTGATTGGTTTTTGAGGTCCATAAGAGTTGTAAATAAATATCTTAGATTTTAAATTATATAAGGACCAACTTGATAAGCTTAACAAAACTCTAGAGATCGTGTTTATACTTTACAAAGGTCATAGATACTTAATAGAAAATAAGTGAAAAAATCCTCAAAACTTAAGAAATTTATAGTAAGCTTAAAAAAATAATTATATGTATATATGTGTGAAAGTTAATGTGTTCAATTTCATGAATGAGATGTTCCATGAGAACTCATGCTTTCAATTACTTGTGATAATGAGTTTATACTTTATATGTGCTTTGAGTTAAGTTTGAATTGTTACTTAACAATGCATAAATTCTATAAGTCATTTACTTGGTCATTTGTGAAGTTTAAACGTTGTCTACTAGAACTTAAGTCTCATTATTGCATATCATGTGTCTATATAATCCGAAACTTTTAAAATCTCTTAATTGGTACTTATGAATTGAAAGCCAAATGTGGTAGAGTAAACGTGAATGTTGACTTCGTGATATTTGATCATTATAAGTAAGTATCGATTACTGTAAGTACACGATCAATTATTTACTTACTATAGTGAATTATTTGCATAAGCAAACATTTTAAGGTTGCAAGATATTGATTATTTACTTGCATTAATTAATTATTTGTGCAATGAGACATCTCCACAATGCAAGATAATCAAGTATTTACTTACAACTATTATTATTTGTGGAGTCAACATCAATTTTGACTCTATATCAATTAGTCTTTTTTCCTTCCAACCCAAATAGTGTACAAACCCGTTTAATTAATAGCTTATTCGTGTGAAGGAAAATAAATACTACAGAGAATTAAACATTTAGTTATATTTAATTTAATATATTGATGGAAGGAATACTGATTGTGTTAATAATATTGATATTAGCTAATTACTTTTAAGATGTTAGTTGAGAGGTAGAAAGAGAAATATAATTATTATCCCTTGATTTTGGAGAATTTTGGTTAAGTTTCGAGTAATTTTCATAAATTTATTTGGAAAGGAATGCAAATTAATAGCAGATTGCTTTTACTAAATACACCTTTGTTTCTCTTTCCTTCTTCCTTTACTTTTTTCTTCTTTAATTTCTTATTTCTTCTTCACCAAATGCTCTTCTTTCCCATGGTGAAGATTTAGCTGCATGGTTGAGTGTTCATGGACAGAATCGGACGTGGTCTTTTTCATTAGTCTTGATTTTAAGAGGTGATCCATATATGTAAGTCTAATTGTAATTTCTTTAACCTTTTCCCATTTGTTTTCGATAATTTTGTTCTCGTTAAAATCCTAATTTCTAAAATTCCTATTTTATTGGAATTCTTGTTAGATTTCTGAGTCTTTTCTTCGGGTAGATTATCCTCCTTTGATTATAGCTAGTTGTTGAGTGACGAGATAAGTAAGGGAAGTTCGATATTTGTTTTGAATTAGTAAACTTTGATTTAATGGGTTTTAATGTATTTACATGAGTATGATTGAGGTTTTCATTAGTATTTTGATTTTGATAATGTTATGTGAATGATTTGTTTGATGATAAGTTGTGAAGAAATTGTGATTGAATAATGATTTAAATGCTTTGGAGTTTAATTGTGATATTGAACTTATGTATATTATGAGATTTTTCATTAATTGAGATAATGATTGATGGGATGGGATGCAAACTATTATTGATAGGTAACAAAGTATTGATTATGGTACATTGAATTAAGGATGCATAATGGCTATATGATCCTAGTATTCATACTGAATCAGGGCAAAGATAATACAAGTATAAGGCCAAATCAGGGCGAACATGTACCAAAGGGATCTACTCAGATAACAACTGGTTGTCAAATGGGTTAAGAAAATGTTAAACAACAGTTAGGTATCAAATAAGTATTCCCAGACTTTAACTAATTATCATAATGGATTAGGTAAATGTCAGACATCAGTGTGGTGAAAGTTAGATAGGTCATCGAGTATCCAAATTTAATGAGTCTTTCTGGAAAGTGTCAGAGTATATATATTTATTGTTCAGGTTCATGGTGAACATAAATGTGGTTGAATTGTTATGAATGTGATTGAGATGGACTATGAATGAAATGGTATTTTAGGTATATGTTTATATTGATTTTTAGTCTATGAGCTTACCTTTGCATTTTGTGTTCTTGTTTATGTATGACTGTGATGATCGTGTTTTATAGGTAGCAAATTTGAAAATGCCAATGAAGTCTTTTGTGTTTAGTTATGTAATTAAGTGAATTATGTTTGAAACATGACATTTTAAGTGTTTTGGGGAATATTGTAATTTATTTTATCTTATAATTATGTCTTGTAGTAGAAACTCACTTGGATATGTTGGATTTGTAAATGATCATCTAAGCAGATAGTTCCATGAGTTGCCTAAATCTTTAGAAAGTTGCATAATTTTAGTGTTCTGCATAATTTTTGTCTCAACAAGGTGGATTTCTCGCTAGCAAGAGTTAGACGAGCCCTCTATGTAAAATTCATGTTAGGCAAACTCTAATTCATGCTGAGTGCAACAAACTTGTGTTAGACACAACTAAATCCTTGCTAAGCCAGAAAATTGTTGCAACCTCAACCTATCTGTTTGCAACTTGTGCTAGGTGAGCTAAAAATTGTGTTGAGCCAAAAACAAATCCTACAAGCTTACTTTGAAGTCATTTTCGTTCATATACTCATTAGTACATTATCTTGTTGAAGTTGGAATACCTACATAATATTTTAGACGTTGCTTAAGCCAAGTGTGACAATTTTGCTTCAAATCCTATGTTGACTTTTATTTTGAATGAGGTGGGAATGTTTTAATTGTTGGGTCTTGAACACATTGATAAAGAGAATTTCTTGGGGTGTTACAAATAGCAATTGAAAAATATTAACAATTTAAAATTACAATATTTTAAATTAAGGATGAAGGTTAAATCTTTTTAAATTACAAAAATTATGAATCATAACAGCCTAAATATTTTGCACAATTATTCCTATACGATGAAGGAAGGCTAATTCCTATTGGAGGGGATACAATGCTCTCCACTACAAGGAGAAGATGTGGGAGATTTGATTAATGAAACCTTATCATTGATGTCAAATTATTTTGCACAATTATCAAGATGGGTTCCTGAGGCAGTGGCTACTGAATGATTTGCATGGGTGAGATGCCAAGGTGTGCCAATACATGCATGGGAACAATTTTCTTCCAATTTATTGTCTTCAGTGGGTAATTTCTTAATTCTAGACACGACCACAAATCTTTAATCAAGGTTAGATGTAGTTAGAATTTTGATAAAAACATCCAATTGGAAGCTAATAAGTGTGGTGAAAAAGTTCGAATAAATGAGGTGTTTTTTGACATTCGAATCATTGAAGAGATGCATACACTAGTCGGTTTTGTGAGTAATTTGGAGAAATAGCCAATGGTAAAAAGTGGGGAGTCGTCTTCTTTGGAGCATGATTGAGAGTGGTGGTTATGACAGTGGTCAGAGTGTGGAGTTTTGTTGTCAAATTCAAATTTGGAATTGTGGGATAACATATAAGCGAATTCAGTAACTGATTTTGTGGGAGAGATTAATGACACTTTAATTGAAAATGATTTTATGGAAGAGAAGATTATAGTTACATGTAACCAAGTAGTGGGCATACGTTCAACTAAAGACCCCTACCATGATCTCGCAATCGATTTTGTTGTAGTTGGCGCCAAGGTGGGACTCTTGGATAAGAGGTTGCAACAAGTAGTTCGTAAGGGTGAGGTTAGTAAGATCATTGAGGGCTTGAATTTGCATGAGCTGATACATGAAAAGTTCATGTGGGAACCAGATTCACGTGAGGGTTTTTCATTTCGCACCTAATCAAATTTCAATTCTCACCTAGGAAAAATACCAATATATTCTCTCTGTTTTACCCTCTGGTAGTACATCGCCAAAGAGTAAAAAATTTGCAAATTTTTTACTTCTTCGGCAGTTCACCGCTGGAGAAGTAAAAAAAATTGTTAGAGAAGTACTTCTTCGACACTACATTGCCGAAGAAAAAAAATTTAAAAACAACTTTATTTATTTACATATAAATTATTTTTCAAAGCAATAACAGAATACTAAAATTGTACTAAAAAATACGTAATAGTTTATTTTTGTGGTCTAAAATTAATATAAAAATTAATTCTAACTTTATTTTCCCCTCAAAATTAATATATATAACATATATGCGTGTAATTAACGTTAGTGTAATTAGAGTAATTAGACTCAAAATTATTAGAGTAATTACACAAAACAATGAGTGTAATTAGATTCAAAGTAACTAAAGTAATTAACATCATGTAATTAGACTCAAAGTAATTAGAATAATTTACAAATTTTTTTACTTTTCTAACGGTACGCTGCCAGAAAAGAAAAAAATTTAAGAGAAAGTTTCGTAATAAAATTTTATATTTTATTATAAAATTTTAATAAAATGTTAAAAAATTATATTATAAATAAATTATATTATTAAAATATAAAATTTTATAAATATTATATATAAATTTTCTAATTAAAATAATAAAATATAAAAGTTTATTAGGAAAAGTTTTTTTGTAATAAACCTTTATATTTTATTTATTTTATATTTTAGAATAAAATTTTAAAAAATTATATATTAAAATATAATATTTTATAAAGATAATATAAATAGTTAAATAAATTTTCTAATTAATTTTTTTTGTTCCAAAAGTTTATTTCATAAAATAAGTTATTTTATTTTAAAAAATGGGTAATAGAGGTTAATATATTATAATAGAAGAAAAAAAATAATTAGGTTAAAGTGTATTTTTGAATTTTTCAAAAAGTATTTAAATAAAAAATGTCAAAAGAAAGAAAAGTTAAGTGTGAAAGAACATGAAAAATTCTTGGGGGGCAGAGGTTATACGAGCATGAATTGATGGAAACCTGCATATCTTTGGAATGGGCTGGTCTCAAATGCATGGGTGTCGTGGTGATGAGCCACACCATCAAGACGTATGGTGGGTCCGGTGATGCCGAATTGGGGCAGGCGGCACCGGGTCGACCCGAGTGAGGAAGCGAAGAGCTGCAGCAGGAACTTCGAAGGGGTTGGACCAGGAGAGTCTGGGTGCGAGGCGGTTAGTAAGTGTTCACGGGCGGGGCGGTGAAGTTGGGTGCGAGGACGGCGAAGTACGACGGTTGGGTGCGGGGAGGAAGAAGTTCAGGTTGGGTCTCACGCTAACTACGTTAGGAGAGTCTGTAACTTTGTATCAGGAGAAGTCCGTGGAGTTCAAGTAAGTGGGTTGTCAGACAATTCTTTGGGTCATGATGTAATGGTGTCAAGGGCTTCTCTCGACGAGGGGGGCTCATGGAAGTCAATGTGGGTTATGGCCCCATTCTGGTAAATGAGGACATGAGGTATAATTTAAAGGTTCCTCGGAGAGGTAGAGGGAGATGGAAGACTCGGGGTACCGTGTGAGAGTGAAGAGGTCGTGGTAGAGCGGTTGGCTTATTAAGGAAGAAATTAAGGAACAAATCTCGCACATAGTGTGTTTACAGGAAATGAAGATGGAACAAGTTAATACACCACTTTATGATTATCTCTTGGGAATGTCAATGTTGGATGGGTTTGTAAGAGTAATGATATACATATATCTTCTAATTTATCCACCTTATCAACATCTTCTTGTTTCTTTCTATCTCTTTCATCCTATCACATCATAAATCCTATCATATCTATATATCTTTCTCTTTTTTCTTCTTCTCACTAAGTGTGTAATAGCACATGAGGTGTTCATGTATCATTTTTCGGTTTGTAAACCATCTATTGGCAGTTCAGGAGGATTGCTAATATAATGGGATATAACAAAGTTTAAACAAGAAGAAAATATTAAAGGAAGCTCATGTGTATGGTGGTCGAGAAGTGGAGTGTGAAGGATGCAACTTCAGTGATGGTTAATGTTTACGCCCCAGGTAAAAGGAATTGCTGGGAGGACATAATAAGGTGTATACAGGGAAGGAACGAGGTTTGTTGGTGCATAATGGGATATTTTAATGCAATTTTGTGTGAGGAGGAATGGATAAAGGGTTGAAAACAATAATAGGAGGGAAGACATGGCTATATTTAGCTTGTTTATAGAAGAAGGTGATTTGGTGGACCTACCTATGGCGCGAAGGAAGTATACGTGGTATAGGAGTGATAGGAAGGCGATAAGTAGAGTGGATCGATTCTTGGTATTGGAAGAGTTCTTGCAAATGTAGGGGAATATTGAGCAATGGGGTTTACAACGAAGTGTGCCGGATCACTACTCTGTCATGCTATAAGAAAAGGAAATTAATTGGAGCCCAAACCATTTCGTGTCTTGAATTGTTGGTTGGTGATAGCCAATTTAGGCCTTCCTTGGAAGCAGAATGGAAGAATTTAGCAGTGCAAGGTAGGAAGGCTTTTGTACTGAAAGAGAAAGTGAAGCTGATTAAGTGGAAGTTGAAAGAGTGAATATGAATGTATTTGGTGATATCGAAAAGGAAATTCTCCAAAACAGGTGAGGTTGCATGAGTTGGATTTAAAAATGGAGTAATAGGGGTTAGATGAGGAAGAGAATAAGGTTAGGCTTGGGAATCTAGCGGGTCTTAGAAAATGATTAGGGAGAAAGTGCTCCTTGATGCATAAAAATCTCTAGTGCGATGGTCAAAGGAAGGAGATGCAAATTCTAAATTCTTTCATAGAGTTATGGTCAAGAAAAGAAGAGGAAATGAAATTTTAAGCTTAGGTTTGGAAGAGAGGAAGTTGGTGATGTGGTCAGCTTGAAAGGCAGTGTAAAAGAACATTTTTACTTCATTTTCAGGATTAGGATTGGTGTAGGCTATAAATTTAAGGTATCCATTTTTAGAAATTATCAGCAGGTGATAGTAGGGCTTGAAAAGTCATTCTCTGAAGAAGAAGTAAAAGAGACTATTTGAGACTATGATAGTAATAAGTGTTCAGGGCCTGATGGAATGAACTTTCTATTTCTCAAGGAATTTTGGCACTTGATGAAGGAGAATTTTATGGGATTCTTTGCTGAATTCTATACTAATGGCAAACTGGTGAAAAAGGTCTAATAGCTCTTTTATCTCATTGATTACACAATCTTCATGCCCTAAAGAATTGTGTCCTATCTCGTTAATTCGGTGCATCTATAAAGTGCTTACAAAGGTATTGGCATTGAGATTGAGGATGTAGTGCAATCGATGATTTTGGAGAACCAGTCAGTATTTATTAAAGGAAGACAAATTCTTGACGGTGTGTTAATTGTTAATGAGAGGATCCATGATACGCGGAAAAGGAAAAAGATTTAATATGCCTAAAGGCAGATTTTTGAGAAAGCATATGACTTTGTAAATTGGAAGTATTTGTGGCATATTGTGTCTTTGACGAGCTTTGGTAAGAAGTGGATATAGTGAATGAAGGAATATGTAGGATCGGCAAGAATCTCAATCATGATGAATGGCAATCCTACCGAAGAATTTGGGATCGGAAGGAGATTGCATCAAAGGGACTTTTTATCACCTTTTTTATTCCTTGTTGCAACTAAAAGCCTAAGTCAGTTAGTAAAGTCAGCAATTGAGAAAGGATTATGGAAAAGGTATAGCTTTGGAAAGAATGAGCTTAATGTATCTCATTTACAATTTGCAGATTACATGACACATTGTTGTTAGCAAAGTCAAATTGGAAGTCCATCATCATAATGAAAGTAGTGTTGCTCAACTTTGAGCTAGTGTTCAACAAGTAAAACTACTTTCACAAAAGTTAGGTCGTAGGAGTGAATGTGCAAGAGGCAGTGTTGATTAGCGCATTGAAAATGCTTAATTGTAGAGTGAGAACCTTGCCCTTCAAATACTTAGGCTTACCAGTTGGAGCTAACTCCTCTAAATTGGAGATGTGGAAGCTAGTTGTTAATGTTGTTAATAAACGATTGGCAGGTTGGGAGAATAAATATGTATCAATGGCTCAAAGAATGGTGCTTGTTAAAGCTGTAATATATACGTTGTCAATCTACTTTCTCTCTCTTTAAGGCTCCTAAAGGTATAATTTCTTAAATTCAATCTCTATTTTCTAACTTTCTTTGGGCAGGTAATGCTAGTGGGGGGAAAAATTCATTCGGTGTCTTGGGATAGAGAGAATGGAGGGTTACGACTGAGAGATGTGGGGAAGTTAAATTTAGGGTTGTTGGGGGAAGTAAAAGTATAGAATGAGGGTGAATACAGTTAGTTTATGGGTAAGAGTGTTGAAGGTAAAGTATGAGCGAACAGATGGGTCTTGGGAAGGTAGGAAAAACAAGTCCTCTCGGTGGTGGACAAATTTGGTTGCAATTGATTTGGAGGGTGAAGGGCAGCTAGGTTGGTGGTCAAGTAATGTTAGACGGAGATTGGAGAATGAAAGGGATATTGCCTTCTGGAAGGATAGCTGGTTAGGCCATCAAAGCTTGCAGTTTGAATCCAATCGTCTTTTTATGTTAGCAACACATATTAATGTATTATAATATATAGGCAAAACATAAAAGTTCGTCAAGGATATGATAAAATAAAAGTAAATGAAGGATTAAATTCACCATATCTTAACTCTATATCTTAGCAAACATGAATTTATCTTACTAATTAATACTATATAGCAAAATAAATGCATGGTTAGATTGAATTTCAACTACATTCCAATACTTTTAAATTTAAACAACTTCATATGTTTGTATTTTCTTGTGTTGAAAACATAATGCATGTTATGACATAATTAATTATTAATTATATTCAAACAATGATTTAAAAGACATTTTTTATTAACAGTTTGTTAGATTAATTCTTTCTTTTTTTTTTTAGAAGTTGACATTACAAATATTCATTCAAGTTAAATTTTCTTACCTAAAATTGAATTTTCTTATGTCTTCATGACAATCTTAGTTGATGTGTTTCTTTTAAGCATTTATTTTATACATAAATAAAAGGAAATACTTATTTTACATAGTAAAAATTATTTAAATTTATGTTTTTCTGCCTTATCTCTTGTGAGATAACAACTCTTGTAAAATAATATATTTTAAGTTTTGTATATATATAAGTATAACTTTAAATATTTTTTAAAAGTTTACTTTTATGCATTGATTGTGTCAGAAATTTTACTTTATCGACTAATAATAATTTATGATAAATATGACTTTTAAGATAACATTATAAAAATTGGCGACAACACAGTCGTTGTACGCATGTGTATTCACATTTTTATTTTAATATGTTATCACAATTGTAGGATTTTAACTTAATATCTTTTTGTAAATTTTTATATTTTGAAATGTAAATTGTTATGTGACATGTTTTGAAATATATTTTGTTAATTTTATATATTTTGTTTATGATAACATAATAAAAACATGTCGAATTACCAATAGATATGTCAAATATGCAATGAATATGAACAAAATAGAAAGATGAGAGTTTGAATAAAACTCAAAATATCATTGTACCTTTTAAAGTAACGTTTTGCTTAAAGTTATAAGGTTGGTCTAGTGGTAAAGTATATTTTTGGAAAATAAGAGGTTACGAGTTCAACTATCTCTTATGACAAATTAATTTATTTTTTTAATTTTAAAATAGGTATAAAGATAGAATAAGTATTTTGAAAAGTAGACATCGAAAGAGATATTCTCTTTATTAATAGTATAGATAATAAAATTATATTAAAAATTTATTATTAGTAATAAATAAATTTATCGAATTTAATAATATTTATCTGAAAAGTCACGTGACAATAATTTTTACGAGTAAAAATTTACTCAATAATACTTAAATTATTAATGAGTAAAATTAACAAACTTATCATAAATTAAAGACTATAATTGAATGTGTCAGTATATAATAATATTAAACTCATTTGTTGATAGTGTAGAATTATTTTACACCCTTGATACATAATTTTAAATTCTTATTAGAGTGTACTTAAGAATAATATGCTAATTTATTTAGTAAATATAATCTTTTATTTGCCAATTTCAACTAGGTAGATTAATCAACGAATTAATTTTTATTATTTTAATTTTTACCTTTAATTATAAATTGAATAAAATATTGTAAATTATTTTAAATTTAAATATGTATTAATAAAATTATTAATTTTAATTTATTATTTATGAAGGACATTTTAAAATATCTAATTTTTACATATAGATAAAATTTAGAATAATTATTAATATAATATTTCCATCCGTTTATTAAGTGTTTCTTTATCCTTAATCAATTAATTAACAAATATCAAATAAGAGAGAGAGTGATGGGAAGTTAGGATTCAATAAAATAAAAAATTTGACAAAATTTTCATAAAAAAATAGAATTTTAAAATTAATAAAATGGAAATTTTTGAAAATTAGTAGTTTGAAACATTTTTATTTTAACTGAAGTTTTTAATAAACTATAGTAGTTTACATTATTTCTAAAAACTAGTTTTGTAGTTTAAATAAAAATATAAGATTAAATAGATAAATAAAAATTAAATATATTATGTATCCTTAAAATGTGAAAAGAAACTACTTTATCCAAATAAATTCATATCAATGTTGACATCCAAGTAATTAAAAATTAAAAAATCAAACAGTTTAAAAATGTGAGCGAAAAATTATCCAATCAAATAATTAAATTTAAAATATACCAAACAATTAACATAAAAATATTAGAAACAATTAAAAATACCAAATAATTTAACATAAAAATATTAGAGGCGCATAAATAAATAAAAATTACAAACAAATAAGCATGTATTGAGCAAAATAATGTAAAAAAGTCAAAATATAACTAAAACATATTAATGATTTGATTTAAATGCACTATTAGTATGTTAAAAAATGAAATTATATATTAATTTGAAGATAAATTGATCATCTTTTACAATAATACTTTCAAACTTATTTTAAGAATGATTTCTATTGAAAGATAGCATGTAAAATCATATGAGATAATTAAACTCTACAATTAATTAATAATAAAAAGAGAAAAAGAGATGGTAAGTCACATTCTATATCATTATGATGATGTAGTAAAAAACACATTCTTATGAACAAAGTCTAATATTTGTACAAATATATTAAAAATCGCAAATTTTATTAAGTTACGTCTTTAGGTTAATGACTTTATGTTTTAATGTTATAGTTTTTAATAAATTCTAAGTAAGAGTGAGTATTAAGAAAATGTGTTGCACTTAATAAAAAAATATTATAATATATCAAATTTATTATCTTACCCAAATAATATAAATACATAAAAATTCACATGTATTAATTAAAAAATATATTGATAAACTGATGCAATTTTGGATTGTTTTTCCCATGATCTACTTTTACGAGGTTTTGTGGTGAAGAAAATGGAGATGAAGAAGTAGGAATGAATTGGTGGAGGTACCACTCTAAAGGAGTTAACACAATAAGAAAAAAAACTCTTCATAAAAGTCAATATGAAAAACTCTAAAAAGGAAGAGAGAACAAGACATTCAAAGAACTCACAATATGAGAAATCTTTATTCATTCAAGTGTAAAGAAAATATAAGTGGTCGTGGTGTCTATTTATAGAAGGGAGTAGACGTCCACTTAGGCAAGTCTAATTATGAGTTAATTGAGATAACAAGCTAATTAACTCATCTTTAGAGTTAACTAAGCCAAACAAATCCTTAAAAAAATCGATCTATGTTTCCTCTTATTCAAATTTGAATTTGAATTGGCCACCTAAGAGAGAGAAGAGCTATTGGCATCAATTGGAGGGAACAAGGGGTCTTATTTATTTCTCATACTTCATGTATTGCTAAAAGGGTATGAGAAACAAACAAGGGGGTGTGGAAAGAAAATCACACGTCCTTGTGCTACCAAAAAGGTTCACATTCATGTACACACTTCATATAAAATATTAATGACAACCCTTAGCCTAAAATAAAAGAAAATACCAAAATATAAGGCTTAAAAGAAAGCTAAATATACCACCAATTAAACTAGGCACAACAAAAGAAGATTATTTACAATAAAAAAAAGACTATAACCTATATGACTTCACTTCAAATAGGAGTTGAAGTCTATCATACTCCTTTCTAGCCTAGTCTTCCTTTATTCTCTTGTCATGACCCTTGTGATAGAATCGTTAGAAGCCAGGATTATATCATAAACTAAAAATAATATATATTGAAAAAAACTTATAAGTAAACCTTCATTAAAAAAAGACTTACATGTAAACCTACTTTAAACACAAAATAAATCATTCAACAGATTAATTAAAAATAATATATAACACAAAAAAGAGTAACATAAATACAATATCTCATATTTAATTTCATTAATATAGGACAGTATAATAAAAATGTGAATGCAATAGTCTATAAAACAAAATAAATATAAATTATATTGACTTATAATAC
Source organism: Psophocarpus tetragonolobus (assembly GCA_037954015.1). Taxonomy (NCBI): domain Eukaryota; kingdom Viridiplantae; phylum Streptophyta; class Magnoliopsida; order Fabales; family Fabaceae; genus Psophocarpus; species Psophocarpus tetragonolobus. The sequence goes on from CM075688.1 coordinate 16,625,184, forward strand.
ATTTGTATAACCACTAAAAAATAATACATTTGTATACAGGTTGAATGAAAATATAAACATGTGATAGTAAGAGGTTATCCAGTAAAAATAAATAGGTAAATTTAAATGTATCAATGTGTAACAAAATAAAATGCAACAGCTGTAGAAATGTAGACACAAATATAAAATGTTGAACATAGATTCAACTTTTTGAAACAATTTTGCTTTACAAATTAAATTCTTCTTTATTATTAAAATATAACAAATTTAATGTAATAAAAAGATTAATAATAAAAATACAAATATACAAACGTAACAATGTTTGTGTTCTCCATTAATAATAGAATAGTTTAAATATTTTTTTAATACCATAAAATTGAGCATTTTGATTTTAGTGTCTAAACTTTAAAAATTTTTATTTAGTACCTAATATTTTTTAAAATTTCAAATTGATATTTGTTGGCTCATTAAGTTATTTTTATGTTATTTTTTTAGTAATTAACATTTTATGAGATAGTTAATGATGTGTCACATTATCAAACTCACGTCATTTAACATTATTGACTATGCATTACATTATTTTCATGATAGTACTTTTTTTCAAAAATAAAAATATAAATAAAGATTAGGTATCAAAATAAAAAATTATTTTATAGTCCCAAAAAACAGCCTAAAAATGTTAATCAACATTATTATTACATATCACATTATTTCAAGACTTAAATATATTTTGTGTTCATAATGTATTAGTAAATTTTGCATTGAGTTCTTAAAGAATTGGTTTTTCTTGTTTAATTCCTAAAATACCATCTAAACCATTTTATTTGAGATCAACATAAATAAAAAAATATTTATAGTACTTTAAATTATTTTAAAATATTTTAAAAAGTGGTTTAGATAAATCAAAATATTATTGAGGACTAACATAAAGCAAAATTTTATAGGGATTTAACAAAAAAAATTGTTAATATATTAAGAGCACGAAACATATTTAATATTTTTTCAATAGATTTAATTTAATCCATTTAAAAAATAAATAAATTTCATTAGCCATTAATTATTTTAAAATTAATGATTTAGATATCTGGTCATTTTACTAACTTATAATTTTTTTTATTACTTCGTTGTCCATGCTTGGTTTATCCACAACATTTTAAGATTTTTAAAATAAGAATTGAGTTGCATATGACAAAAAAATATGTAATGGAATGTTAATAATAATTAATTTTTTTTAGGACTTAAATAAAAATTTTTTACCTATAAAATAAAATTATATATTTTGAATTTGGTATCTAATCTTATATTCTGATTATGTAGCCAAAATAATTTTATTTTTGAAAAAAAGTATTTATTATAAAATTAAGGGTTTAATTGGTATACATTTAATCACAACCTTTCATCCATGGTAAATTTGTTAACTTTATTTATTAATACTTTAAAAGTCACATAAATGAAAAGTTATAATTAAATATCAGTGTTACACAGACAGTATATACCAATTAAATTTTAAAAATAATGTGGCATGTCCGTTAGTGACATTATAAGTTAACAAAAGACATTAACAATAAAGACCGATTTAAAACTTTATAAAATATTAGATACTAAAATAAAAAAAATGAAAGTTACGCACTAACTAAAATCAAAATGTGTAATTTTCCATGTAATAAAAAGATATTTAAATCTAAAAAAATTATTAAAAGTGTTATGAATATAAAAATAGGTTATATTATTATTGATACAATAATGGTAATAATATTATTTGTTAACATTTATATCTTTTTATCAACAAAGATTATATAAATTTAGTATATTATTATTGATACAATAATGGTAATAATATTATTTGTTAACATTTGTATCTTTTTATCAACAAAGATTATATAAATTTAGTATAATCAGCATCCTCTTGCTTTTTAATGGACTTGGAATAGGCTAAAGTATTATCTTCTCCAGCTTGGGCAACACCAATTCAGTATTTTCTGATTGAGAGGGTGTAACTTTCCTTGAATCCTTTTTACACACCTAATCAAACCACAATCAACATGTTCTATTGATCAATTATGAAAGATATATATAATCTGAATCCACAATATTTAGAATAAAAAACGTACATTAAAGTGGAGGCATACATGAGTTGACTCCTCTAGTGATTGTGTTGGTGATTTACTCTTATATTCCTTAAAGACATTAAAATGACAAAAAGAAATTTTCATGAATTTTTTTATTACGGAATGTTTCATACAATAATTGACGAAAGAATGAAACATCATTAGAAAACTTACCACGTGACTAGTAACACACTTATCAATGTCATTTTTCTTCAAGCTACCATATGTATCTTGCAATATTGGAGCAAGTACTGTACTATAATCATCAACAGATACCCCAAGGATTTCACTGCTTCAACTAAATAGGGTTTAAGCTTGGATCCACAACTTTTAAGGACTCTTTCTCCTAATTTTTGGGCAATTGGAAAAGCTTCCTATATCTCAATAATTATCAGCATCAAGACCATGATAAAATTTGAACAACAACAACAAGGGTCAAGTTTAAAATCATAATCTATTAAAAACAATGAAATAATTGAAACTGTTAAACTACAACCCCATTGTTCTTCTTAATGCTGGCCAGGAGTGGAGACAGCAGGTCCAAGGATATATATATATATATATATATATATATATATATATATATATATATATATATATATATATATATATATATATATATATATAGGGTTCACTGGCCAATTAAAAGGTTGGTGGGATCATTACCTCTCCGAAGAAGAAAGGTTTAATATAATGAATAGTGTAAAACAAGAAGCCGATCAGGTAATGCCTCTTATAGTAGAAACCTTAATTTTAGCCATTATCCATAACTTCGTAGGAGATCCTCAATTATTTGACCAAAGAATATCATTAATTCTTCACACAATTAGGTGTAAAACCCTAGGTGATTTTAGATGGTACCATGATAACTTTATCACCTTAGTCTTAACTAGGCCTGATTGTAGAGAAGCATTTTGGAAAGAAAGATTTTTGGCTGGACTTCCTTCTACTTTTGCCGATAAGGTAAGAGAAAGTCTACCTCGATTATATAATGATATCCCCTTAAAAGATTTAACTTATGGAAGATTAAGTACAGCTACCAAATTAATAGGTTTAGAAATTTGTGACACTCTTAAATTACAAAATCAAATTAAAAGAAATCAAGAAATGGGAATAAAAGAATTAGGTAATTTTTGTAGTCAATATGGTTATGAAAAACCTATTCCTCCCTCTGAAAAAAGAAAACGACAGTTAAGAAAACAAAAGAATTTCAAAAATCCTCAACCTACTCAGAGAAGTAACTTTAAAAGATTCTCTAAAAAAGTCACTAAACCTAATAAATCTAATATAGTGTGTTATAAATGTGGACAAATTGGTCATATGAAAAAAGATTGTAGAGTAAAAGAAAAAATAAAAGCTTAAAAAATGAGTGAAGAATTAAAAGAACAGATAGCTAATTTGTTAATATTAGATGAAGAATCTTCTGAAGAAGAAGAAGAAGAATTAATTGAACATAATGAATTAACAGATAATTCTGATAGTGAACATGAAGAAAATATTCACACCTGTGAAAACATAGATACCTGTAATTGTTCCTTTAAAATTAACATGATTAAAGCAGAAACTAAATTAGCCTTAGAAATGGTCGATAAAATGGCTAATGAAGAAGATAAATTAGAATATTTATTAAAATTAAAAAATATGATGATCGAACAAGAAATAAGTAAAGAATCTAAAGAAAAAGAAAAATTTGTAGGATATAATTTTTCGGAAATCTTAAAAATGGATTCCTTAAATAAACCAGTAACCATAAAAGATTTGCAAAAAGAAATAAAAGATTTAAAGAAAGAAGTACAGGAATTAAAATTAAAATTAGAAAATTTAACAGAGCAATTTTATAATAATATTGGATCAACTTCTAATTCAAATAACGAAAAAACAGAGTTAATCAATCAAATAAAAATTCTTCAACAAAAATGGCACATTAAAATAGCATTATCCATAGGGAATTCCTTTCATAAAAATTTTATTGCATTAGTTGATTCAGGAGCCGATTTAAATTGCATAAGAGAAGGATTAATACCTACCCAATATTATGAAAAATCATTACAAAAATTATACACTGCTAATAACTCTAAATTAAAAGTTCAGTATAAACTATCCAATGCTAATATTTGTAATAAAGGAAAATGTTTCAAAAATAGTTTTATTTTAACTAAAGATATTACAGAGGAAATAATTTTGGGTACTCCTTTCTTAACATAAATATACCCTTTTGAAGTATCTAATCAAGGAATAAAACATAAAAATCATCTTTTTGAATTTATCACTCCGATTAAATCAAAAGAAGTCCTAACCCTAAAAGACTTAACTGAAAATAATTTTATAAATAAAATTGAAAGTAAAAATGAACAAATTTATAAATTACAATTAGAAATAAAATATCAAAGAATTGAAAATCAATTAAATGATAATTTAATGAGAAAAAATTTTGAAAACCTTCAAAAAGATTTTGAAAAAGAAATCTGTGCCGAAATTCCCTCTGCTTTCTGGGATCGAAAATATTTTACTATTAAATTACCATATATAGAAGGATTTCATGAAAGTAAAATACCCACTAAAGCAAAACCAGTACAAATGAATAAAGAAACTCTTAATTATTGTAGAAAAGAAATACAACAATTTTTGGATAGAAAACTTATTAGACCAAGTAAATCTCCATGGAGTTGCTCTGCGTTTTATGTTATGAATGCTTCTGAAATAGAACGAGGAGAACCAAGAATGGTGATTAATTACAAACCCCTTAATAATGTCTTAAAATGGATTAGATATCCACTTCCTAATAAACAAGAATTAATAGGAAGATTATATCAAGCAGTAATTTTTTCTAAATTTGATTTAAAATCTGGTTATTATCAAATTAAAGTGGCGGAAGAAGATAAATATAAAACTGCTTTTACAGTTCCTTTTGGGCATTATGAATGGAATGTAATGCCTATGGGACTTAAAAATGCTCCCTCAGAATTTCAAAATATTATGAATAACCTATTTAATCCTTATTCCGAATTTGCCGTGGTATACTTAGATGACGTATTAATATTCTCAAATACGATAGAACAGCATTTAAAACATCTAAGGATATTTAAAGAAATAATAAAGAAAAATGGTCTAGTTATTTCTAAAAGAAAAATAAAATTAGGTCAGACTAAAATAAGATTTTTAGGTCATGAAATATTTCAAGGAAAAATAACCCCTATAAATAGAAGCATTGAATTTGCAAATAAATTTCCTGATGAAATAACAACTAAAAATCAATTACAAAGATTTTTAGGATGTATTAATTACGTAGCAGATTTCATTCCTAACATAAGAATTACTTGTCAGCCCCTTTTTATTAGACTTAGAAAAAATCCTAAGCCTTGGACTGAACAACATACTAAAATAATTAAAGAAATAAAAGGTCTTGTCAAAACATTACCCTGTTTAGGAATCCTTCATCCTAATGCTAAAATAATTGTAGAAACAGATGCGTCTGAAATAGGGTTTGGAGAAATTTTAAAACAAACCTTTTCAGGAGACAAAGAACAAATAGTAAGATACCACTCTGGAGCTTGGGCAGGCGCTCAAATTAATTATAGTGTCATTAAAAAAGAAATTTTAAGTATAGTATTATGTATTAATAAATTTCAAAATGATTTAATGAACAAAGAATTTCTTCTAAGAATTGACTGTAAATCAGCAAAGGAAGTTTTAGAAAAAGACGTTAAAAATATTGTTTCTAAACAAATTTTTGCCAGATGGCAAAGTATTCTATCCTGTTTTGATTTTAAAATTGAATTTATAAAAGGAATTAATAATTCTATTCTAGATTTTCTAACTAGAGAATTTCTTCAGGGCACTCCCCCTCCGCAATGCGACCCTCAGGAAAAACTGCCCTAACAGATACCCCTTCTAAATCAAAACCCTTAAGTATTGCCGACTTGGCCCCTTCATATGCAATGAAGTCCTCTCTAAATACCTCAGAAAATACCCGAGTATTACCCTCCTCCTTAACTAAAAAGACCCCCTCCGAATTATCATCCAAAGGAAATTTTCCTCCCTTAAAGACACCTAGCTCTTCTAAAACTCCTGATCCTATAAATGCTCAGAAAGATTACCACATAAAAACTCCTTGTATTCCTGTTCTCCCAATAGAGCCAGAATGGGAAGAAGAAGAGCCCTCCATCATAATTGACAGAATATGCCCTAAAGGATGGGCGTGGATCCCCAATAATTTTGAAAAAACTCTAAATTTTTATCAAATGATTTTGCTGGATACCAATTCGGTTGAATTAATTCCCGAAAAGGATCCAAGAAATCCTCTTATTACAAATTACTCAAAATTAAAAATTTTAAATGTTTTATGTCCAACTGATTGGAACCAAAACTGGTTGACTCCAAAAGGCTTTTCTCGACCTTTTAAGCCAACCTCTTTTAATTACTTTGACTACCAAGAAGCTTGGAATAAAATTCTTTTAAATACTAATCCCAAGCATTCCTGGTATATAAGTTTCAAAAATGAATTACCAACTCGATTACCGTCCTGGTTTATTAAATGGGTAATTGATTTTGGTCCAGTAAAAAGCATTTTACCCTCTCGAATTGTGAAAATGTACGATATTTTTAAAGAAATATCTCCATCAATTCCTTCTAAATATAAATTAACTAGTTTTTTATCAAAAATGGGAATTGGTTGGTTGATGCAACCCCAGTATCAGATTCATCATCACCTGGGAGACCCGTTTCCAAAACAAGTTTGCCTAACGGTGAAGGTATTCTGGTGGCAAAAGTTTAACATTGATTACGTCGACACTAAGTTCCGCCAGTTCAAGAATTCTCCCCCTAAAGCTTCCATTACTCCTGCTTCTGCTTCATCTTCTCCATTAAAGATTGAAGACTTGGTAGGACCCACCAAAGATAAAAAATAATTAAAAAAGAAACTGCTTGAAGTATTATCCTCTTTGGATTCTGAAGAAGAAACCGAAGAAAATGAAGAATTACTGTCCGATGACTGTTATGCCATCCAGATGGCACAAGACCCTAACTTGGACTCGGACTAGCAGTTATTGACAGAGCGATGCCTATCCTGCCTGAAGATTCGCAGCCTGGTGAACGCTCTTCGATAATTCCAAACAACGGTTCTGTGCAAGACGGCTGTCATCAAAGTACGAGGACCCACTTAAAATAATTCTGTCGGCCAGATTGTCAGGAATCTTTGATTTTTCAAAAGAGACGGTAAAGTTTGTCGGCCTTTTAGAAATTCGAGACAAAGACAAAGGAAGTGGAAGACAAAGTGGCGCATTATCCGGAAGTGGAAGACCACGTGGCACCTTATCCGGAAAATGGCAGACCAAGTGGTGAATTATCAGGACGACTTTAATTATTATTAAATGTAACTTGTAATTCAGTTTAATTCCGGACTTCGCATCCCGCCCTAGTAACTCTATAAATAGAATTGAAGAAGAGGGGATAGACACAGCTCGGCAGAGCCTTAAACATCTATCTCTCTCCTTCCATCCCTCTCTCCCCTTGTAAACTATCCATCTTTGAATAAACTTGCTTCCTCTAATTCTCTGCTATCCTTGTTGTGCCTCTGTAAGTATTTTAAATTATAATCTTCTTAAGTCTAAATCAAATGGTATCAGAGCCTAACTAAAGAAATTTTCGCCGGAAAAATATAAGTGTGCTCTGTAGTTGCGACTAGTTCGATCTTCCACATCAGAAAGATTTTCTTGTTCGAAGTTTGTGAAATTCTGCATTCTTGATCTTCATAATTAACTGACTTTTCAAGATCTTCATCTTTAACTTATATAATTTTCTGTAAACTTTTAAAAGCAAGTTTAATAATCCAGAACACGATCTAGTAATTAGGATGAAGCGTTGGTCAGCCGGTAAGGGTGGTCCCGGTAGTCAGTCGTAGAAGACGCAGTAAATCCGTTGGTTTAGCCTGGTGGTCCCGGTTCGTTCCTAATTATCTCAGAAAAATGTCTAGATTAATAAAAATGCTTTCAAAAGGTAAAGAAAAGATAGATGTTAACAATGAAGAATCTGAAGAAACTAAGTTAAATATGATCCATCACGAATTACGAATTCCTCAAATCGAACATGAACTAAATAAATGGAATATACCTAAATTAGACATTAAAACTATTTATAAAACTTCATTTAAAGATATGTTTAAATCCGAATATATAATTAAGACGGTTGAAAAAGAAATAGATTTAAAATCTACTCAACAGGAAATTCCTTTAATTTCTAATCAATTAATTATGGAACATATAAAAGAGTATCGATATTTACACATAGGGTCGATCCAAATTGCCATTAAACCCCTGTTTAGACTAGGTATGGATATGCCGTTACTAGCCATCCTCAGGGATAATAGACCCAAAGACTTTGAAAATCAAACCCTAGCCTTAATGGAAACAAACTTACATCAAGGCCCGGTATACATTAATAATTATCCTAATTATTCCATAGCTTTAAAAAGTCTTCACGAAACCAATAATAACATAATGTTAACCATTAAAATTCTTGAAGAAAAATGGAATCACAGTTCTTTCCCATTAACTATAGCATACCGATTATATTATAAAGCAATGAAAACGCAATTGGCTCCAGGAGCATTAATAATGTCACCTAAAGATGTCACTACCATGTTATTAGTAAATCCCGACAAGGTTAGTGCCACAGTTCCTAGAACGTTAAGACATGAAGAATTAACTTCAGGATTAAAATGGAAATTAGACGAAATTCTTCCTCCGGAAAGATTAGAAAATCCTGTTTTAAATAATATTATTGAATTTAGAGATGGGGCCGTAGAAGTAGCCTTTGCCCCTTTAAGAAGATCCCTTTCATATCGATCTCCGCAGACCTCTTTTGCCACAGCAAGAAGGTCGATAGATAGATCCGGGTTTTCGGTACCTAGGTCTTTGCAATATGTGGGAACAAGGTCGGATCCTACTGTTCCCCAACCAGAATATGAAGAAACTGAACATCAACCTAATTCTCCCCAATATGAATCAGCACCTGGTCCGTCAGAATTCAACCAATTAAATGTTATTAAAAAATTTGAAATAAATAAAGATTTATTAAGACAAGAATTTTTAAAACCTGAAAATAAAGAGAAAAGAGATTGGTTCTTTGAAAATTTCTCTCAAACCGAATTAAGAGAATACCGAGAAAATTATTATAATTATTTAGAAGAAAGAGAAGAAAATATTCCTTTTTTTGATTGGTTCTCAGAAAATTGTTTTAATAATCTTAAAATAAATGTTTTAAAAACCGCTGAAAAAATATGGAAAACATCTAAAGGAGAAATTATCAGTATAATTCCCCCCTTAGAAGAAGTAAAATTTCCTAATATTCAAAATCATGAAGTAATAGCCTCCCCTTTTAAAATGATAACTGAAAAAAGAGATATTAATATTAAAGATATTCAAAACTTACATACTCAGTTAAATTATACGAATCAACTTGTTTATATAATTGCTACCGAAGTAATAGATAAAGAATTACCCGCTAAAAAGTTAGAAAGATCTTTAATTAAACCATTTAAATTCTCGGAAGAGGAACTAAAACATATAAAATTAGGAAAAGATTCTATGTTAGACGAAATAAATAAAAAATTAGATGCTCTAAAAATTAATAAAGTCAATACTATAATAATACCAGATGAAGAATTAGGAGAAATCAATAGAGAACAGTTTGACGATAATTTATTTAAAGTTAATAAATTAAGAAGAAATTCTAGGAGTAGCTCGTCATTAGGGCCTACCCCTAGACCCACTACTCGAAATTATTATAATAGGCCCACTCTCCCTGATATTCAGTTTGAAGAATGGGAGCTGGAGTCACCATCCTCCTTTGATGGCTCTAGTATTTATGAATGGAACATAGACGGGCTAACCGAAATGCAAATCTTACGAAAAACAAATGAAATAACTATGGCAGCCTCAGCCTATAGAACAAAACAAGATGCGGCTACTACGGTTAAGCTGCTAGTAACAGGGTTCACTGGCCAATTAAAAGGTTGGTGGGATCATTACCTCTCCGAAGAAGAAAGGTTTAATATAATGAATAGTATATATATATATATATATATATATATATATATATATATATATATATATATATATATATATATATATATATATATATATGATTACTTTCCTCTAGAACAAGCATCATAATTGTTTCCATGGATGCATGAAAAAACATTTTCTGGATGATACTTCCTAAAATATATTTTCGAATGTACGTGGTTAGAACCATTCCAACTGTCTAAAAAATGTATTTGTATGTATATTCATAACATAGCCATATAAGTACGAATGTAAGAGTATAAAGTTCAATAAAATACACAAACAATATTTTTTTTATACAAATAATTAAGACAATATAATTATACTTAGAAGAAATTACACAATCATTAAATCATAATTTTTATATAAACTTTTAAAACATATTTATTAATAAAGTTAACAATTGTTTAAAATATTTTTTACACACTATGAATGCATAATTTTTTTTTATTTAAAATTAAATATAAATATAGTGATAATAAGTTAATTTTGGTCTCATATTTTTTTAAATAAAAATAATTAATCAGCGCTTGTCATATATATGTATATAATATATATAATATATGTATGTATATATCCGTTCATTATCCAAAGATAAAGAGAAAATATACATGAGGTTAAGACTTGGAGAAGCCAAAACATGTATCAATATCAGTATCACATATACAGTCAAATTTAAAGTATTTAGGCATCAAACTGTGTAAAATTATACGGAAGGAATAAGGAATCATAGGAGTTAGTACATGTTTACAAGGAATTAAGCAAGGAATAACAGTTTTTGAAGCTATGGTGATGCTGAATTTGTCAAAAACATATACTATAATCTTACCTTATACCCTTAAAAAAGTGCTTAAACATGTACAACTCCAAAATAAGAGCATCACATTCAAGGTCCAACATGACCACACGTGATCTGAATTTGGCAGCAGTTTCAAGAATTGAGATCCTTTTTACATATGATCGACTTAACTTGTCATGTAGATTTTCAAATGAAAACACTATTAATTGAAACAACTTCTGTAAGAAGATGTCATTGGTGAAGTTGAATTGATTTATATAACAGTCAATTTATTCATATATTGAGTGTGAGGTGCTGCAGTTCTTGTTATTTCACTAATGCAAGATGCAACTGCAACTTTGACATTGTCGTCTGAGTGCCTTAAAAGTTGGTCTGCAATCAATGCTTTCAATGATGGAGAGAGTGCATTTTGCATGGACGTTGTAGGTGATTGTTCAACCTTTGATTGGCAACTCTCAACTTGCTGCAGTACAATGAAAAAATAATGTGTAAAATCATAAATTAATGTGTTTTATACTTTGACTAACCATTTAATTAGGACTATATATATCTTCAGACTTCCATGTATTTTATTATAGAACAACTTTGAAGTAACTTTTCAGCTTCACCTCACTTCAAAGTTAAAAATCGAGCCGTGCTTTAAATTTTTTAACAAATTGTTGATCTTTCACACAACATAGTTATGCACACAATTTTAGTTTATATAATATATGCTAATGACTCAACAAAGCTGCAACACACAATATACAAGTATGCAACACCGATAAACTACAACATTTTATATTTTTAGTGAAATTTTTTTAGTTACATTTATTAAAAATATCACTATAAATAAATTTTATATACTATAGTAACCTTTTCTGAAATAAATGTCACTATAGAAAATTTAAAACTAATATTGCAGCATTTTAAAAATAAAAGAAGCTAACTCGTTTTATTACCATAATCTTATTAATTTATACTTTAATAAATGATAATTAATTTTTTATTATATTTTAAAATTAATAAATTTGCTGGTTAATTTAAAACCATCCTTTTTTCCGTTTTTCGGCTGCATCTTTGTTCTCTGTTTTCTCTCTCCACCTTCCTACATATTCATTTTCGCTCTGAGATTGCAACTTCCACCGTTGAGTTCGTGAATTTTGTGCCTATTGTAGATCTTAGCATCAAGGTCCTAAATCTTCCTCTACGCCTTGAAGAATGACGAGGAACGAAGCAAAATCTCGAGGTGAAGCTCAACAAAATTTAGGTAAGGAAAAACGTAACATCAATCATCCAGATAACAAGTATTTTCTTTGATTCTGTTTCTTCCTTAGCCAATTTAATTCTAATTCTTCAAAATCATTGATGGATGAATTCACCGAATATCTTAAGACAATTTTAGTTATTGAATTTGTGTTTGGGGTTTGATGTATTGATTTCATTTTTTATCCAGGGGTTATTGAATTCTCTAATTTGTGTTTCCTCCTAATTTCTCATTTACTTCTTTTCAAATTGAGATTCTCATTATTTGTGTTTCAATTCCCACTATTCAGGAAGTTGTAGGACTGGCATTTCTCATTCTCTCGAATCCTCAATAATTAGTGATATGTGAAATTACACTACTAAATCCAAAAGAAGAATGACCATCAGATGATCTTGGAGATTTTGATTACAATTCAGGATAGTTACGACATGGACACAACAAGAGTTGATGAAAATGAATCCAATGATTCAACTAGTTCTTCCACTTTGTGCTCTTTGAATGGCAAATGTCCTATAGTAGATGAAGGTGCCAGTCATGATTATTATTCTATTAATAGTTGCGTAGATTTTGATGAATCTGGGGAAATAGCATAAGGTCGTAGGAAGTGTAAAGTTGTTGACTACAGGAAACTCTGTGATGTAAGTAATCTAAGTTTTCATCCAACATAAGCATGTGTTCTCAAAGTAAAGTAGGCAACTTCAGATAATGAATTCACAACTCACGAACCTTAAGTTGATAGTTCAAAATTTAAGGTTTTTGTTACGCTTATAGAGTACTTAAACACAACTTTTGGCTTCTATCTTTATATTTGAATAAAATAGAATAAAAGACAAATGTTTTATTCTTTTAATTTTTCTATTATTTTTTTATAAGCATTAATTTTTATATCATTTAATTGACTAGAATATGAAACTAATTTTATCATTTGTTACTTTCAGCATTATGATTCTGAAATTTATTTTTTGTATGTTGCATGGATAGTTGGTAACTATTGTCAATATGCTTTTGAATGTACAGGTGTTTGTCATGACTCCTGCAATATTGTTGAATTGCTTGAGGCATAACTTCTTCAAACTGAATTTCATTAAGTTTTTAATAATGGATGAATGTTGTCATGTTAGGGGTAAGCACTGTTATGCCTGCATCATGACTGTAAGTGTTATATCCTCTCGATTGATTCACTAGTAATTTTTTTGTGTCTTTTAATGCCCTACTAATTATTATTTTGATAATATATTTGAGTGTGGCTTCTCCATTAATATGTTGTATACCTTTAACCTTTCTAAGTCATTTTCCTTAGGATACAATTTTTATTTGGTAATAAAGTGAAGGCCAAAAATATGTAGATGGGGTAGGGAGGATTATGCCCTCTGCCCCCAGGCTAATGTACAAACTGGGTGGGATGATGTCTGAGTTGTGGTTGATTGGAAACATTAAAATATTTTCCTTCTTTTATGATATGCATATATAAAAGACCAGTTAGTGTGGTTCAACTATTAGATCTATAAACTCCTCTTATAAGAACTTTGTTACAATTACATATGCAGTGTGCCCTCATCTCCAGAAACTCCAAAAAAAGACATTTAGGTTGTTTCATTTCATAGACTTGCAGGGCATTTGAAAGAGTTTTTACATAACATGGGTTTCTCTAAACATTAACACAAACACTTATGCAGGTGTTTGGTTGATTCTATGAAAATGACTTATGACTTTATATATATATATATGGCTTATTTGAATAATTTTCACAGTGAATCTGATCAAATAAGCTTAATGATAATCTCTTACTAAATAAATCATTTAATTAAATTATTTTCCTAAATGTCCTGATGGTTACAATACATTGTCATATAAATTGCAGTAAACATGGTGTTGATAATTGATCTGGACTCTGAATGCATTTAAATAAAGATAATATGAAAATGTACTTGATGTTGAACATGAATTCCATGGATGTAACAAGTTGGTGTGATCATTGATGCATAGTTTCTGAAAATTTGTTGTAACCTTACTTTACGACATGAGGTTATAATTTGAATCAATGACTTCTTTCAGTATTTTTGTGCTTTTTCTAATTCTATTTTGTTTTGAAAGAGTTGTAACTTTTATTTGAGGACAATTATATCATGTATGTAAGATGTTGTTTTCTTGCTATGCATCTGCTACATCATTAGGTTGTAGTTTGTGTTGTGGAGATAGTTTCTTACCTTTGTATGATTTAATTTCGTGCAGGAGTTTTATCATCACCAGTTAAATTCTGGTATCTCTGACATCCCTCCAATTTTTGGGATGACTGCCTTCCAATTAAGGCAAAAGGTATACAAGCCATGTTTATATTTCCTTGCTTTGCTAGCTTTTTTTCTTTCTCTAATGTTTAATTCCCTTATTCTTTTTATTTTTTTAATCCAGCTGGAAATTCTTAATCATGCTGGTTAGAGAATATTCTAAAACTTATGACTCTAATGCTGGTCAGAGACCATCTTCCTCAACCACAGAAAGTAATGGTCTTCATGCATCAGATAGAAAGGTCTAATGTTGAGTACTCAAACTATAGTTAGCATTATCTCTCTAACTATACATTTCAGTGTTGTCATTCTCATCACACAATGTTGATTTGAAGAAAACATCATTGTTTGGCAAATCTCTTACAAAGATTTATCTCACTTGTTGCTTATAAAACAGAATCACACTCATATAGATTCATTGATCTTGGTCTGAACTCTGAAGGCAGTGCAGTCCCTTGTAAAGATGTTGGATTAACAATTCTTCATTGGACAAGATAAATTTATCAATAACCATCTCTCTTGTAAAATCTACTGAGAAACATTTCAACGGCTCATGCAGTCATGCTATATTTCTTTCATGTAACATCGATCCTTGACCATCTTTTATTAGTTATATTTTCTTCAATAATATCTGCTGCAAATCTTAATTCTTACCATAACATTGTTGCTCAATTTACTTGGTAGATAGAATTGTTGATGTAATTCTTGTAGAGCAATGGATTTGGAAAAAAAGGAACAACACACCTTTTTGTTTCATATGAATCTATACATATATTATCTCTTCTCATTTTGCCTCAAAACCATAATGGTATCATGCTTGTGATATTTATATTTGTAGAATTTGTTTTTTTTCTCCATGAGGTGAAATTTACAAATAATATTTTGCTTATTGTCATTCTTTATTATCAAGCGTAGTAGTGATTAGTTTTGTTATTCAATTTCAGAATAGAAAATTGAAGTACTCTTGAACCTGCTTAGTGGTTCATGGCTAGGGGAATTGAGTAATGTGTTCCAAGTGTTTTGCCCTCGTGTTGTTTTCAAGTGACAAGTGTCCACGAAGAATTCATTTTTGGATTTCCATGATAGGAATCGTATTCTGACCTGTCAAATTAAATATAGAATCAAGTAGCAAAGTAATGGGAAGAGAGTGAATGATTATTGATTGTTTCCTATATTAATATTTGACAAAGTGAGAGAAGATGGTTTCCCTAACATTAAAACGGTTGAAATAGAAATTTGGTAATAAAAGGAAAAAAAGATGTTGCCAAGTCAAAACCATCACTAGAAAATATTACTAAAATTTTTAGTGATATTTTAATGTTACTTTTTATAAAAAAAAAATATTACCAAAAGTTTAGTAACATTTTTAGAATGTCGCTTTTTTATTAAAAAAGTTACTAAAAGTCTTTAGTAACATTTTTATAATATTGCTTTTTCTATTTAAAAAATGTGTGACATTTTTAAAATGTTACCTATATTAAAAAAAGTATTATGCTTTTTCTATTTAAAAAATGTGTGACATTTTTAAAATGTTGCTTATATTAAAAAAAGTATTATTAAAAACTTTTAGTAACATTCTAATAATGTTACTTTTTACAAAAAAATATTACTAAAAATTTTTAGTAATATTTTTATAATGTCATTTTTATATTTAAAAAATATTACTAAAAAGTTTTAGTAATATTTATAAATTATTGCATTTCTATTTTAAAAAATATTACTAAAAATTTTTAGTAATATTTTTTGTAAATGTTATCTTTAATATGTTACTAGATGTCATTAATAATATAGGGTATAAACAATATTTGATAAAATGTTACTAAATTATATCAAGAACATTTTCTTATAATTTAGCTACAATTTTTTTAATATTAGGGTAACAGCTTATGTAAAGAACTCGTAACAAAATCTCAAATCCAACACTTTTGATGTAAGATTATTGCTATAATATACATTTACTATTTAGTAATTAGCATAAAATATGTACATAAAAGGGCAAAATCAGTTGCAAAAACACAATCAGTATTAGTCTATATTGGTTACCGAATAAACCATAAAAAAAAAAAAAAACATGATTGTTGATGATGTGATTTACGTACATCTCTTTTACCATATATCAGTATTAGTCCATATTTTATTAAATTATCCAAAGCAAAAAAATATATTTAACCTGGTGATTGATCAAAATTGTATCCAATCTTTCACTTTGACTTGAATCAAATACATTTTTTATGATCGACAAAATTTCAAATTTTATTGCAGAACATGGCTAATTTACAAGGGAACATATATGAATAATCTAGTTCTTATACAATTTTGGATTCTTCATGTTTATGGCGTTGTGACATGTGTTATAACTTATAACATTTTTCCCATTTCAATCATACCAGATTATGCAGTGAGATAACAATTTGAAATGAAAAATTTTATGTATTAATATTTTTTTCTAATGAAATCTCACAAGAACAATCCACACAATTGTACTTCCAGTGGTTAATGTATCACTAAAGGAATCAAAAGAACATAACACATGAGGACTAACAAGTATCAAATAAAAGAAACCCAAGAAAATCTAGTAAATAAGATTTTGAAGGGAGTAAGTGTTGTTACGTCCAAGAGTGAAAGTAGCTTCTCCACTGATGATGGAACGTTTATAAGCTTGTTACCCACTTCCAGAAGTTGCTTTTCCAATTCTTGATAAGTAGAAGTCATTGATTGTGCCATTTCATATCATTAATTTACCTCTGTTTTCACATTATTAAAGCATGACAATGTTTCAATGGAATACATTTCATTATAATTGCAATCAAAAGATGGGGATCTTAAAAACTGATGAACCTAATGAGTTGACTTTAATTTGTTACTTTCTTTTCTTTTTAGATGCAATCAACTTAAAAACTAATGAACCTAATGAGTTGACTTTAATTTGTTTTTTTGTTTTTGTCTCCTGGGTAAAGAACAACAGAATAAAAAAAACACGGTGAAACTAACTACTCTATTTTTTATCTTTTCTTTTTTAATCTTTAGATTTAATTAATATCAGCTTTAATATTAATTTCAAGTAATTTAAATAGAATTTTTATTTAAAAATAGTTTTTAATTATATTGTTTGGATGTGTTTAGCATTTTCTTTTGGCACGTGTGAGTAGGTAAGTGTGAGTATATATAGTTGTTGCAAGATCACACACCTTGGTTCCAGAGATTGAATGCTTTGAGTTGTGGGTCATGCACCTGAATGAAGGGAACCTCATTGCAGAGAGTGTCCAAGAGTTGCAAGGTCTACTGTTGCATAGTTAAAATATAAATTTGTTTACGTTTTTAAAAGGAATTATAAAATTAAATTACACAAATTAAATGTAAATTACATATAAAAACTAATCTCATATAAGAAAACCGGAATTGAAACGTATATTCATATATAAATGTAATTTATAAATTTATTAGGTAATTTAAATTTTTTAATTTATATTAAACATAATTTTATATAATAATTTGCCTTCCATTAAAATTATTAGTTTTTTTAATTTAAAAACAAATTCCTCAAGTACAATGTAAATTATATAAACATAAATTTAATTTTTCAAGTATGTAAATTTTTTATTTAATTATTATTATTTATAATTTTATTAAAAAAAGAAAGAGAAGAGAACATTTAAAATTTTTAATACTTATAAGT
Source organism: Psophocarpus tetragonolobus (assembly GCA_037954015.1). NCBI lineage: Eukaryota > Viridiplantae > Streptophyta > Magnoliopsida > Fabales > Fabaceae > Psophocarpus > Psophocarpus tetragonolobus. Next base: position 16,643,340 of record CM075688.1, read on the forward strand.
TATAGAGGATAAAAAAGTTAAAAATACTAATGTTCATAAGAGAGGAGTGAAGGACAATTTTTAAAAAAAATTATGATAATAAGTAATAAAAAAGAATGAATAAAAGAGAGAATAAAAGATTAAATTACTAAAATAAATCTAAATTAAAATAAGTTGAACATGTGATATGATTTAACATGGGTGTTCAAAGCAAACGCTTTGGCAGACAACAACAAAAACGTCAAACGATTTGGCATTACATGGTTTAAAACATTAAATCATTTGACACTTTAATTCTGAGGACATCTTTAATGGAAGTTGCTAACTTAACTTAAAAACTATTATTTTAATGTAGGTCCCACAAGTTCAGTTCCTTAAAAATGTGTCAGAGTTGTTTATTCTTACTCATTTTTAAACAACTCACCTTGTGGGACCTACATTAAAATAATAGTTTTTATATATATTAAACACCGAAGACGTGAACGAATCCTTACTCACAAAATTCCAATTCCATGATTCAACCTTCCCTAACCATTACTCTGGACAGTCCCTTAGAGCTTGTGGCAAGCGGTAGCGGTGGTGAAGTGTTGGATGATGTACTAAGTGGATAAGGATAGTTAGTTTAGTGGAAGGTCCAATTTGGAGTCGAGAGGGATCGAGAAGAGGGGCATGTGAGCATGTTGAGGAAGATCTTCAAGTCAGCCTTTTTCTAGAATATGAAGTAGGTCTCGATCCAGGTCCAGTTCCTCCATTTTTTGGAGGCCTTGCTTCTCTATTGTCCTCCTCGTTCATGGGCTCTTTCCATAATGTGGTTAGGCGACCCATCACGTTTACATTACATCTATTGCTCTCTTTAAATTTAAAAGCAATACCTTCGCACCTCCATTTGCTTCACCTTCCAAGCACACACAATGCGTGCATGTGATACACCATCTACCCAATTCCTCACAAGAGCTTATCTCAACAGGTACCCAGAATCAAAATGCCAAATGGTTTGACGTTTTTAGCAAGTTTGGAATTTTTCCATTGTTTGTAAAGCATCAAACGCTTTAGCATTTTTCTCTTAACACCCACGTGAAATCATGCAAAAGAAAACATCAAATGGTTTGGAGTTTTGCTGCTTGACTAGTCAAACTACACCATTTTGGTAAATATTGGGTTGATCATCCTATTTTTGTAATATTTCCTTCAAAAAACCCTTTGTGTCAAAAAGATGAGCAAATATAGATGATGAAAAAAAAGGTGATTATGATGGATGCGGAAGTGTTTGAGGCAAATTAGAGTAGTTGAAGTGATAGTTTGGGTTGGTTTGTGAGACGAACAAGATGTTGTTTCACTTGGTTGATACACGGTCCTTCTCAAAGAGGTGTCACGTCATAAAAATATTGTTAGCTATTTCTAGTTCTTATACAGTTGAGTGTTGTTTGTTTTTCTTTTACATAACTAACTATCCTTATCCACTTAGTTAGTTCAGTTAGGTACTTTGTGTGATAGTTCTTCTATTCTAGTATAAATATAAAGGCCTAGGGTGTTGGAATATGTGAGTGTAACAGAGAAGAGAAATTCTCTTTGCAAGAAACTATTGAAAGAATTAAAGAGACAAAATTCTTTGTTATTGTTTACCCTCTATTTCTGCTCTTCCTCCTATTTTCTTTCTTGCCTTATCTCTATTTTCAAATTTCGTTTTACTACTGTGAATGATACACTCCTAGAGACTGGGTGAGTTCTTAATTGGTTACTTGGCACAACAATTGGTGCAGTGAGCATGGAGCGACTCAGAAATGGGCTCAACCAAGTATGAAATGGAGAAATTCATGGGTCAAAACAATTTTGGATTGTGGCGGGTGAAGATGAGAGCCCTTCTTGTCCAGCAAGGGTTGATCGATGCACTTGCTGGTGAAGCTAAGCTAGAGAGTGTAATGGCAGAAGAAAGAAGAAAAATGGTTTAGAAGGCTCATAGTGCGATTATTCTAAGTCTTGGTGATAGGGTTCTTAGGTAAGTGTCTAAGAAAAAGATTGTTGTTGTAGTTTGGTCTAAACTCAAAATTTTGTACATGACTAAGTCTCTTGTAAATCGAATTTACTTGAAGCAATCTTTGTATTCTTTTAAGATGAAGAAGGATAAACCAGTGGGGAAACAATTAGATCACTTTAATAAGTTGATTCTTGATCTTGAGAACATCGATGTCACCATTGATGATGAAGATTAGGCACTATTTTTTTGTGTTCTCTACCAAAGAATTACACTCACTTCAAAGAAACCATGCTATTTGAGAGAGATTTTGTATCCCTTGATGAAGTGCAGGTTGTCTTGCATTCTAAAGAACTAAATGAAAGAAAGAAGAAGAGTTCCCCAGATAGTGGTGATGGGATAACAACAAAAGGAAAATGGTCCAACAAGAACTCTAAGAAAGACAAGAAATCTAACAAGAAGAAACCTAAGTTAGAAAGAAGGAAATGTTGGAACTAAAGGAATTCATTGAAGACTTGTGGAGTTTTGGTTTTGTTTTTCTCTCTTTGTTTTTCTCTTAAATCAATTTTATGGTACCAAACACATTTATAGGTGTGGTACTTATATTGTGTGTTTTAGATAGGCTTAAGAATGTGTTTGGGATAGTTTTGGATAGATTACATAGACTGGGTTGTGCTGGAAAAGCTTCAAAATGGATTTTCAGGTAAGGTAATCGATTACCCTGCGAGAAATTTGAAAACTGAAATTGATGCTCTCTGTGGTAATGGATTACCTAATTTCAGTAATTGATTACTCCCGAGAACAAGCACTTTGGTCCAGTTTTGTGCAGAATATTAGGTAATCAAGTGGGTAATTGATTACCTTGCATAAAAATTGATATAAAAGCATTTTGAAAATAGATTTAACAACTTTTGAACAGTCCAATCAAGTACCTTGCATAAAAATTGATATAAAAGCATTTTGAAAATAGATTTAACAACTTTTGAACAGTCCAATCAAGTGCTTGCTTCTGACATACGATTTCTAAGAATTCTCCCCAAGATTCATACCCATTTTTTATGGTTTGAAAATTCTTCCATTCAAGATTCAAGGAAGAGACTCTATTGAGTTCTAATATTTCTTTTTGGGTATTTTTCACATCAAGTGATATTTTTCTATACCTTATCTGTGTTTTTGCACTAGGTTTACAATCTCTTGAGGTGTTCTTGAGATTGTGGGAAAATCTTGCAACAGGGTGTTGCAAGTGAGGCATTGTGAGTGTCGGGGTGTCACAATGTAGCAAGCTCTTATGGTGTGTAAGAAGAAGCCTCTTGTTTTGTGATTTAAATCTTTCTGGGATTAAAATTTGTATGTGTGGTGTGCATGTACAAAGATTTTAGTGGAAAGAAGATTAACGGAAGGCTAAGTCTGTAAACTGGATGTAGGTCAGTTGGACTAAACCAGTATAAATCACTGTATAAATTCTCTCTTCCTTATACACCTTAAATTTAGTCTTTATTGAATTCTTGGAGCACCAACATTTGGGTTTTTGCACCTGAATCTGATTCATTACAATTCCTTGCTGCTGATCAAATTCTTGATATATAATAGCTTGATTTTAAATTTGGGTTTTATTTTTATTATTTTTACTCTCTCCTTTTGATCCTGAATTACCTTAAATATAATTGTTGTTAAGTTTTTCTTCTATCTTGTTTGAAACCATAATTGAAGGAATTGATTTAATTGGCGGTTAGCCTTAAGGGTTGAATTCTTGAAAACCCATTTTTGTAAAAGAAGGTAGATTTTGAAAATTTCAAAAAGGGGTTGTTTTTTAAAATACTCTGATACTGTTGAATAAAAAATTTTGAAAAATAATTTGGTGAATCTATTCAACCCCCTTCTAGATTTCTCCCTGGGACCAATAGGAAGGAGGGTGAAGGATCAAACTTCACCATCAAGTGCTACCAGTACAAAAAATAAGGTCACACTAGGAAGGTCTACCTTGAAAGGAAAGCTAATTGCAACAAGAAACAGAAGGTGAAGCAATCTAGAAATGCAACAATTGTTCAAAATGAAGGCTATGAATTTACTGAAGCTTTGATTGTGTCTAAAAACAACTCAGAATTTGATTGGATGATGAATTCAAGGTGCTCATGGCATATGACACCTCACAGATCATGGTTCGAGAGGTTTTTTTATCAAGCAAATGGCTTGGTTCTTCTTGGGGATAACAAGCCCTATAAAATCAAAGGCATTGGATCCATCATATTTAAGCTTCATGATGGACCTGAAAGGGTCCTCGCAGATGTTAGATATGTGTGTGACTTAAAGAGGAACCTAATATCCCTTATGAATTTGACAAGACAGGGTATGTGTTCCAAGGTCAAGAAGGGGACTAAATCTTGTCAAAGGTTTTGTGATTGTAATGAGGGTAATCATGAAAAATGGCTCATACTCTATTGATGGTGGAGTAGTCATTGGCTTAGTTGCTACTATAATATCCCAATTTTGATAAATGACGTATTTTAGTATTTTAAATTATTGAATTGGTTAATAGAAATTTAGTCATTTATTATAATTAATATTTCAAATAGGCTAAAGTATATATATATATATATATATAGTTATTAGAGGAAATAGTAAAATAAATATTTTCTGAAATAATAATAACAAGGAGAGGTATACTTATATTATTAGTAGGTATTTGCATATTATAAGTTAAGGGGTTAAGTGAGAAGGTAAAGGAGTTGGATGGGCTAAGCCCATTAGGGTTTTATGTGGGAAAGAAAGGAAGAGGTATGACCACTCTTGCCTCATTTTTACCTAGAGTTTCTTGAAGCTTGGGGAAAGAAAAAGAGAAGGCATAGAGAGAAAAAGGAAGAGAGAAAACAATTCCTACACAAACCTTGTAGTTTTTGCAATCTCATCACTACAAATTCTTTAATCGTTGGATCAAGCTGGAAATTGGACAATGGGTTCCAGACATGTGGTTTTCCATTCTAATCGTTTTGGTTTGGGAGAAAACGGAAGTGCAGCAATAAATTTATTTTGGCAAGGGTTTGTCAGATCAAAAAGGCAATCTTCGTTTGTCTTTGTTTCTTCATCGAGATACAGTGGTGAGAAATTACTTTCATGTGGCATATGCAGGGAAAATGGGTAGTGAAAAGATCCCTAAGCTTCAATGGGTTTATGCATGTTATTAAAGGATATTAACACCCGTAGTGAGTGCTGATAATGTTTTCATGCGTGATTCTGTGAATATATTGTTAGTTTCAGTTATCATTATAATTTTTATATTTGAATAACAAGAATGTTTTGGTTCTTCTAACTCACTTCTCTGTATTTGGTGTTCATGAATATAACTAATGAAGGTTTGTGTTAATTTTGTTGGATTGATGGCTTTGAGGTATCCTTTTTTATACACCCTAAAAATTAGTGTCATCAACAGAGTAGGAATTATTGTTGGATTAATTTACTGCACTATTAGTGTAGTGCCCTTTTTGTAGGCCTTTGTGATTGATTATAACAATTGGGTTAGTTTGAGATGATGTTATAATTGATTAATCATTGTTTGGTGAGTGAGTTTATCATTATATTTGGTGTGTTGATTTATATGATTATGAAATATAGGATAAAATAGACTAGGTATTGGCGTTGAGGTATTCCCTTTTTATATCCTAAAGGTTAGCAATAGTAATGTATGTATGTAGTAATCCATTGGACAATTGGAATATTGTCTTTTCGATTTCTTGTGATTAGATATAACACTTGGGTTAGTTCGAAATCAGTGTATCATTAGTTTATCATTGTTTTACCTCTGTTTTATCTTAAGAGTAAATTGAGAATGATTTAATTTCAATTTCATAGTTTAGAGTGTGCTTTGAAAGATTAAGGAAACCTTAGGAGAGAGAAACGATGGAAAATCGTAGTGCATATTTTACTGTCAGCGTTCATGATCTTCGAACAAGAAAACCTATAGGAAAATTATGCAATTTGAGAAAGTGATCTTTATGAAAATTGTAGCCCTAGATTTTACTTAAATAATTTTGTTGGTTTAACCCCAAAATGATACCTAGAACTAAATTTATGATCAGGTTAGTAACTAAAGGTCAAATTGCTAGAATTAAGTATATTTTACAATCATCATTCATCATCTTGAATAAGAAACCGTTAGGAAAATAATGCAATTTGAGAAAGTGGTATTCATGAAAGTTACATCCCTAGATTTTATCTAATTAATGCCTTCATTTTCATTCCAAAAAGATATCTAGAGCTCTAGATATGAACAGATTAGTGACTAAAGGTCAAACTGTCAAAATTCAGTAATAATTCATATTTTCTCCAAGTTTTAACATATTAAACATTTGTTTTAGCACTTGAGGTCAACATAAGAGTTGTAGATAAATGTCATAAATTTCAAACTAGATAACAAAACAATATTATAGGATTAATAAATCTCTAGATATTGTGTTTATACTCCATAAAGGTCATAGAGGTTTCTTAGAAAATGAGTGAGGAAATCTTCAAAACTTAGAAAATGTCGTGGTAAGCTATAAATATAATAATCCTATGTGTATATGTGATAAAGTGAACGTATTAAATATTATAAATGAAAATTTTTATTATTAGTCATAGTATATGTTAAAAATGCTTTATGGATAGATGTATTGAGGTGTGGTGAATTTATGTTATTGTGAATGAATATAAGGTGAAGTGTTTTATTTAATTTATAAATACATGTGATGTGTTGAGATTTGAACATGACGTGTGTAATTTATAAATGTGTATGATGTATTGATGAACATGTACATGATTTGAGATACTGTGATTGATGGTATGAGTCAAGGGTGTCTGAAACGAAGCCATTCTAGCTATGGTTGGGAATGAAAATGTTGTATAAGAGGTTTATGCCTATTGAAACCTATGCGTGACAGACGTAGAAGAGGCGTATCCCTAAGACAAACCTGCATGAGACAACATGTACATGATTATGACACATTTTACATAGAGATGAATTGCATGTGTTTGATGAGTGAACGTTAAATTATATGTGAGTGTTGTTAACATGTTTCCATATGATATTATATATATGTATGTGATTAAGAAGTTGTAAGTGACCATGTAATCATATGATACGTGGTATGTAAGGGATGATGTTAGTCCATGCATGTCTTAATATATGTGAGTCAAATTATCACCCCTTTGCTTGTTATGTTATTTGTTTTCTTTTGGGACTAAACGCCCATTGTGACATCCTTCTACCCTTAAACACTTTATTCATTAATAAAAAAATAACAAAAAAATTATTTTATTAAAATAGTAGACTTTGCATTTAGGTAAAATTATTCACATATCTCAATATACGCTTATTTTCAAAAATTATAATATAATAAAATATAGCATATAAGTAAATACATTAGATATTACAAATGAGTTTTACAATATTCTCAATTACTAAAACTCGTTGAAATACTGAATAATTCATCTTCATAACAAAAAAATATTAAATTATTCTTCTAGCCTAAGGTTACACCTAATCAGAGCATCCCAACGAAAAGTTAAAGAAAAGTTGAATCATTCATCACCAACAATATCATCATGATCTTGCAACCTAAAAATGGCTTTTAGTACAAACAAAATGAATAACAAATAACAAGGGGTGAGAATATGTCTCCCACATGTTAATGCACATATAAAGAGAATGAGTAGTCAAATAAATTACAACAAATACATATAAAATCGTTCCACATCCATAATAGAGATTACAAACCCACATGCATAAATACATTTATGCTAATGATGCTCATGCATGCTCTCTCAGGTACGCGCTCGAAGTGGTTCTCTTCTACGTCAGTAGCATATAGGTAGAACCATCTCACCATAGGTCTACCCGAAGTGAATCGTCTTCTATACCAGTAACACGTAGGTACAACCGTGCAATGCAAAATAATCAAAGAAGATCTCGTCCAGAACACCACACAATAGGCGATCCTTACAAAAAATTCTTCGACTGCCATATTCGTGCGTCATGTCATCCACAAAAAAAAAATCATAACACAACCATTTAATCATATTATCACATTCCACACCCAACCACAACTAAGATGGCATCTTGTCAGACACACCCTGACCACCATCATCAACATAAATAACAATATCAAAATCTAATAATGTAATCTCACTCCATCCCCAATTGTAATTGGGATGACACATCATTAAGTACACTCAAATCAATGTCATCAACACATTATGCATCCAATTGAAATCGACATCAATATCACACATTGAAACAATCCCCCAATTCACACACTTCAAATAACTTTCAAACATTCAATCATTCACGACACTCATAATTATAACATACATCACACATCTAAACATATGACTATGCAAAATACTTAAGCACTGCTAAACAAAGACTAGACTTCACAAATGATCAAGCAATTCAGAGTTCATAGATTGCTAAGCAACAACTTAGACTTAAGTCTTACACATATAAGCTCTTCAACACAAATTATCCAAAACACATATTCTCATGTACAAAATAGATTTATAATATTGAATATATTTACTTTCTCAGTATACACATAGGATTATTATATTCATAGCTCACGACAACATTTTCTAAGATTTGAAGATTTTCTCACTCATTTTCTAATAAGTCTCTATGACCTTTCTAGAGTATAAACACGATATATAGAGATTTATCAATCCTATGATATTGTTTCTTGTCTAGTTTAAAATCTAGAACATTTATATACAGCTCTTATGTTGACCTCAAAAGTTAAAACAAACTTTTACTATGTTAAAAATTAGAGGAAACATGAATTTATTACTTAATTCTAGTAGTTTGACCTTCAATCATTAATCTAATAATAACTTAAGATCTAGGTATTATTTTGGAATGAAACCAACTATATTAGTTAGCTAACATCTAGGGCTACAACTTTCATGAAGAACCCTTTCTCAAATTGCATCATTTTCCTATCGTTTTTCTGACTCAGGAATCATGAATGTTGATTGTGACACATTTTGACAGTTCGACCTTTAGTCACTAATATGATCATAACTTGAGTTATAAGTACTTTTTTGGGGTAAAACAAACAATATTAGTTACATAACATTTAAGGCTAAAACTTTCATGAGTACCACTTTCTCAAATCATATCATTTTTCTAATGGTTTTCTCATCTGAATATCATGAGCGCTGACAGTAAAATATGTATTACGATTTTCTATTATTTCTCTTTCCTAAGGTTTGATTAATCCTTTAAAGTACACTCTAAATTATGAAATTGAAATTAATTCATTTTCAATTGATTCTTAAATAAAAACAGATATAAACTAATGATAACCCCTCTCTAAATAACCAAATTGTTATAACTAATCACAAGGGACTAAAAAAAGGCACCACAATTGTTATCCTTTATATAAATTCAAGAACACTAATTTCTAGGGTGTAGAAAGGAATATCTCAATTCCAAAATAATTATCATATTTAAACTATTTCATAGATAATGATCCCTAAAAATTAACAGAATCAATACAGACATGCATTTTTACATCAAGCATACAGGAATTACATATATTCACATAGTACACTTAACACATATATCAACACTCATTACAAGTGTTCATAACCCTTCCATGACATTATATAAAACCTATTGAAGCTTAGGGATCACTTCACTACCCATCTTCCCTATATATGCCACATAAAAGATAATTTCTCAATCCCATTACCTCGAAGGATGATCCTGATTGTGAAAGGTATGACCCCAACTCCCTAAACATTGCTTATCCAGCTCCTTTGATAAGGTTCTCTTGGAAACTTTCTCTTAAGCTATCAGAAAAGTGAAACTGAAGCCGAATAACCTAACCCCTTTGAGTTATTAGGTTAACCATTGGATTAGGCTTTCTAATAGTAAAAAATTAACCTTTATTACTATTTACACTCATATTTATTTTATAAAAATAATTCTCAATTTATTTTAGTAAACAAAAAAATAATTTAATTTAAGCCTATTAATATAAATTACATTTTTTATTAATATATTATTTTTCTAAAAAAATGGGATGTTACACCCATAGGTTAAGAGGCAGCAGAAGAGGTATAAGTTGATGACATTGAAGGTTGGAAACCAAATTTGGTGAAGCATCTCAAGTCTTTAGTGTTCTTGTTTTGTAGATTTAGTTTTGCTCTTATTAACTCGTTTTATGGTAGTAAACACATTTGATAGGTGTGGTACTTATATTGATTGTTTAGTTAGACATGAATGTGTGCATGAGTAGTTTGAGTGTTTTTTCCTATCAATCTCATGATTGATTCTTGATGTTTATGATGTTTTATTGTTTGGATAGCAAACGAATCAAAATTACTAAGTTAAGAATTGAATTACTTCATGGGTAATAGATTACTTAAGTTGGTAATATATTACCTGAGCTAGATCAACCAAGAAACTCATAAAATCTGAATTTTTTGAATGTTATTCAATTACCCTATTTAGATATTGATTACCTGCATAAAAATTTAGTTACTCAATTGCAAGCTCTCAAAAATAATCGATTACCTGATTATGTTAATTGATTATAATATAGAACATGCATTTCTGGGTCTGTTTTGAATAGAACTATCAGGTAATTAAGTGGTTGTGAATAATAATCGATTACCATGGTCTATTACTCATTTAAAACCATCTTGAATAAGTTTTTTCATAAGAGAAAGAAGAAACAAAAGGGATTTTAGGTCTTCAAAGAGAGAAAACATGTTTACAAGAAAGAAACCCTTTCAAATCAAAGAAAAACTTAGAAATCTATGCGTTGATATTAAAGATTGTTGATTGCAAGAGAAAGGACTAAAGTACTTCGTTTTATTGTATTGGGTATTCATCACAAACAGGTGATATCGTTCTTTACACATTTCTTTGTGTTTTTGCACATGTATTGATAATCACTTGATGATTTCTTGATTTTATTGTGAAATCTCGCAATAGGGTGGAATGAGTGAGGCATAGTGAGTGATGGGGTATCATGGTGTAGAAAGCTCTTGTGGGGTGCAGGAGAAAACCTCTCTTTTTTGTGTGTTGTTTTGGATCTTTCTATAAAAATATGTATGTGTGGTGTACATGTATGTGATTTTTAGTGGAAAGCAGATAAATGGAAGGCTGTATTTGAAACTGGATATAGGTCTTTTTGATTGAATTAGTATAAAACAATTTCTACAAAATTCTCTCTATCTTTTAACTCTTTAGATTTGATTGAAGCTTAATCTTGAATAAATTGTATTGGTTTTTCTTGCAGTAAAGTTGATTTTAATCTTTGTATTAGTAGATATTAATATTTGTGTTGGAAAAGTTGAATCTTGTATTAGGTATATTCTTGTTGTAAAATTGAATATTGGAATTGTACATTGAAAATTGAATAAGTGTTGTATTGGAAATCATTGTTGAATAAATTGTCATTACTCAAGCTTGGTGTTTTAAATCTTAGAAAGAAGTTAACTCTTAAACATTGTTTCAAGGTTATTTGAAATTGTTTTAGAAAATTCTTAAGGTAGATTTTGGAAATTTCTAAATGGGTGATTTTTGAAAACTAATATTATTTTGGAAAAAGAAATTTGTGAAAAATCTTTTCGAATATATCCAACCCCCCCTTCTAGATTCCCCCCTGAGGCCAACAAGAGCTAGTATTGAGGGAGACGCTTGAGTCATTGGGTTGTTCTAATACGTATGTGACATCAGGACAACATGCTATTAGGATCTTTAGTTATTTTTAATTAGTATGGAACCTATTTATTATAAGGATTTAATTGTTGTTTTGGTAGTCACGATTTATAAGAGTTTAATTTATTGTTTATTTTGGCAGGGGAAGTATGATTTTATAACATTGAGTTTTCTTGAGAATTATTAAAGTAAAATATGTATTCATGTGAACTCTTTTACCAGTGTTTGATTTTAATTCCATCTAATTTTTACTATTAAAATGTTGGGGTAGAAGGTGTTACAGCTACTTCTTCTAAAAAGGTCCTATCCAAGACTGAATTATGGCACAAGAGGTTGGGGCATGTGAGTGAGAAAGAGCTTTTAGAACTCGGTAAGCAAGGTTTGTTGTGTGGAGACAAAAATGAAAAGCTGAAATTCTGTGAACATTGTGTGTATGGTAAATCCTGAAAGGAAAAGTTTAGCACTAGACACCAAAGGATAAGAGGAATTCTATATTATGTCCATGCTAACCTATGGTGGGCCAACCAAGGCCTCCTCTCATTCTAGTGCTTGGTATTTTTTAAGCATAATGGATGATTACTCAAGGAATCTCTGGATATTCATACAGAAAACCAAAGATGAAGCATTTGAAAATTTCAAAAGTTGGAAGGTTTTGGTTAAAAATCAAATTGGGAAAAAGGTTGAAAGGTTTCGAACTAATAATGACCTTGAATTTTGCTTAGAGCCATTCAAGAAACTATCACCAAAAATAGAATTGCAAGGCACAAAATAGTTATTGGTACCCATCAACAAAATGGTCTAGTTGAATGCTTCAATAGAACTATCCTGAAAAGGGTTAGGTACATGTTGTTACATGTAGGGATGCCAAAGTTGTTTTGGGCAGAAGCAGCCCAAACTACTGTATATCTCATCAACAGGTGCACCTCCACAACATTGAATTTCAGAACCCTTGAACAAGTCTGGTCTGGTCATGTTTCTAATCTAAAACACTTGAAAGTGTTTAGTTATGTTGCATATGGACACATTAAGCAAAACAAGATGGAACCTAGAGTTGTTAAATGCATTTTTTTGGGCAGTAAAATAGGTTTAAATTATGGTGTTTGGAGGCTGGATTCAAGAAATGTCTTGTGAGTCATGATGCCACATTCAATGAAGTAAAGATGGCCTATAGGATCACTCAAAGCACTGCCATGGCTAAGATGTCTAACCATCAAAATCTCAACTTTGAGGTGGAGTCTTAAATCAAGTTTCCTGAGGCTCAATGAGTTGTTACACTCTCTGATGAAGAAGAACCTGAAAATGACACTGAAGATCATTATTACCTTTTAGCCAGAGATAGAACCAGAAGACAGATCAGACCAACTGAGAGTTATAGATATCTTGAATTGACTACATTTGCCTTGATTACAGCCACTGAAGTCCTAGAGGAACACCCTAAAGATTTTAATTCAGTTCTAGTCAGCAAAGAAAAATAAAAATAGCTCAATGTTATAGAGGAAGAAATGAAGCCCCTACATGATAAAAATACATGGAAGTTGATCTAGAAGCCTCCTAATTCTAAAGTAGTTAGTTGTATATGGCTCTTCAAGAAGAAGGGCAAGGTTATGAACCAGCCGGATTCAAGGCCAGACATGTAGCCCGAGGGTTCATCCAAAAGGAAGGAGTTGATTTCAAGGAAGTATTTTCACCAGTTGTGAAACACAGATCCATAAGAATTTTGCTATCAATGGTAGTAGCACTAGACCTAAAGCTGGAACAAAAGGATGTTAAAACAATTTTCCATTATAGGAAATTGGATAAGATCATATTAATGTAGCAAGCTCAAGGTTTTGTTGAAAAGGGTAAGGAGGATTATGCCTGCAAGCTGAACAAATTATTATATGATTGAAACAATCCCCAAGATAGTGAAATAGGAGATTTGATGAATTCATGGCCAAGATAAGTTTCAACAGGAGTGACTATGATAACTATATCTATTTTAAATTCGTAGACAATGTAATGTTTGTTATACTCTTGATTTATGTTGATGGCATCCTAATAACCAACAACAACAAGGAGGAAATAATTAAAGTAAAGTTTGACTTGTTTAAGGAGTTTGAAATGAAAGATTTGTGTCCTGCAAAGAAGATCCTGGGCATTGAAATTGATAGGGACAGGGGAAAGAAAGTGGTGTACTTGTCCCATGAAGCTTATCTAAGGAAGGTGCTTGAAAATTTTGGAATGTCGAATTTCAAAGTTGTAGTCACACCTATCTCACAATAGTTCAAACTCAGCTTGAAATAATCACCTAAGACTTAGAATGGGGTAGCTTACATGGAAAAGATTTCGTATGCTAGTGTGATAGGATTACTCATGTATACTACGGTTTGTACCAAACCTTATACATCATACATAGTCAGCATTGTTAGCAAATTTATGTCTAAACCAGTCAGGGCACATTAGCAGACAGTCAAGTAGATAGTGAGGTAAGTAAGGGGTTCAGTTATGAGAGGTTTGATTTATGGTGGAGCCAGATGTGGTAACAAGGCAGAAGATATTGAAGGTTTTGTTGATTCTTATTATGCTAGCTAAATAGACTTTAGGAAATCTCTTATGAGTTTTGTGTTCACTACATGTGGGACTACACTAAGTTGGAAAGCCAACCTACAAAAGGTGGTGGCACTTTCAATAACTAAAGTTGAATACATCGCCCTAACAGAAGTTATGTAGGAATCAATGTGGCTTGAAGGCATTGCTAGAGAGTTGAGGCTACAAGACAGGGTGATCATAGTTCACAACGACAATCAAAATGTCATTTAGTTGTCTAGAAACTCAGTGCATCATGAGAGGACCAAGCATATTGACATCAAGCTACATTTTGTTAAAGAAATCATCAACAGAGGGTCTGTTATTGTGAAGAAAATTCACATAGATCATAACCTAGTTGATATGCTCACAAAGATTGTTCTTAGAGCCAAGTTTTACCATTGCATTAATCTGATCCAGTGGCAAAGAGATTTAAAAATAGTTGTTCTTTTGAAAATTGTAGTTTGAACCATGGTGGATAATTATTAGCTATTTCTGGTTCTTATACAATTGGGTGTTGTTTGTTTTTCCTGTACATAACTAACTAACAGTGAATTCTGTTAGTTAGGTACTTTATGTGAATAACTCTTCTATTCTAGTATAAATATAAAGGCCTAAGGTGCTGAATACATAAGTGTAACAGAGAAGAGAAATTCTCTTTGCAATAAATTGCTGAAAGAATAAAATAGACAAAATTCTTTGTTCTTGTTTACCCTCTCTTTCTGCTATTCCTTCTATTTTTTTTTCTTGACTTAACTTTGTTTTCAAATGTTGTTTTACTACTGTGAGTGATACACTTCCAAAGAGTGAGTGAGTTCTTACTTGGTTACTTGGCACAACAAATATTGTGCACAGTTAAAAGCTCGCAAATGTGTGTTCAATCATCAGTGTTTAATGCAAAGGTAGGCCATGCTAAAGTTGTTGTGCTTGAGTTCAAAATCTATGATTAGAGAAGTTTGATTAAGTAGTTATGTTGCTTTTTCCCATAATGAAGGAGATTTAGTAGCAAGATAATTCCATAACCAAACAATCACACATTCAATGGAGAGATCCATGTAAATGACTATATATGAAAAGGATAAGGATGTGAGACACTAAATGGAGTTCATCAATGTTGTGTGTAACACCTTTCCACTCACATAATAATAAGAATAAGGATGCAAAATTTTAATAGTTTAAAACAATAGATGTCTTAAATTAAAAATTCCAAAATTACTAACATTGGGAATGACAATGTACAAAAAAGCTCTTTTTTTTTAGATGAAAAGACTTGTCAGTGTAAAATGTTTTATATTGGCATTCATTCACAACCCTTTGTAACATCCCTATTTTTATAACCAAGTTATTTTATGATCTATTTGAATATATATATATATATATATATATATATATATATATATATAATACAATTGGTTTTGCATGTGAAAAACTAAGTAAAATAAGTTAATTATAGCATATAAAACATTTTTACTAAAATTTGAAAATTCTCTTTTTCTCTTGAAACAACAACAAATTCTTTAAGAAATTTGCTAAGCAGATTTATCAAATTCGCTCAGCGGATTTGGAACAACAACAAATTCTTTAAGAAATTTGCTAAGCAAAGTACAAGTCACTCAACGAAACTTAGGTTGCTTAGCAAAAGTGACCAAAACTAGAATTTCGCTTAGCGAAGCTTCCATGGCTACACGAAGTGAGACAAAAGTCACTATGTTTGTTGACTATTGCTAAACGAAACCTTCATTGCTCAGCGAAAACTGTCTGTGCCAATTTTCGCTTAGCGAACGTAATTTCGCTCAGCGAACAAATCGAAATTTTTTCTATAAATAAGGCAGCATAGGTGAATTGAGGGAAGAAAAAAACCAATTCATAAAGGCTTGGATTAGAATTCAAAGGTTGTTCACTACTCTTCATCAAGCTCTTAATAATGTAAGAAAGGAATGAGATTTATAAACCTTTGTGGTGTTAATCTTAATAGACTTATATGTTTTTACTACTCTTATGATTATTATTACTTCTAAAACTAAGTTTTGGTTGTCCATTAATATACTAAATATTCTGACCTCAATTTTCAGATACTTAGTTGATTTCTCAATAACATTTAAATATTCTAAATTTTATTTCTCCAGATATTATTTTTGGTCCATTATTACTATTCTCTAGATATTGTTTCTAATCCTTTATTATTATTCTCCAGATATTGCTTTTGGTCTTTTATTATTATTCTCTAGATATTGCTTCTGGTCCTTTATTAATATTCTCTATATATAGCTTCTGATCCTTTATTAATATTCGCCAGATATTACTTCTGGTCCTTTATCTATTATTTTCATATATTACTTCTGGTCCTTTATTTATTATTTCCACATATTACTTCTAGTCCTTTAATTATTATTGTCAGATATTACTTCTTGTCTTTTATCTATTATTTCCATATATTACTTCTGGCCCTTTATTTATTATTTTCATATATTACTTCTAGTCCTTTAATTATTATCTCCAGATATTGCTTCTAGTCGTTTATTATTACTATTCTCCAGATATTACTTCTAGTCCTTTATTTATTACCTCCAGATATTACTTGTGGTCCTTTGTTTATTATTTTCAGATATTACTTCTAGTCATTTATTTATTATTTTCAAAAATAACTTTTGGTCCTTTATTTATTATTTCCAGATATTATAGTTTGATTTTTACTATTATTATTTAAGTTATTCTCCACATAATCATAGTATGGTTCTCTGTTATCTTTTATCAATTGTCCTATCTTTCAACTTTTTTTTAGAAGTTATATTGTATCGATTTCGATAAAGTTATTTCATCATATTATTTTCATATAATATATTTTGGTTCATTGATATTATTTATTTCATGTTTTGCTTTAAATCTTATTTTATCACTCTCCATCACAAAGTAAATTATAAAAAAGTTTGGTTTCTCACACTTTGATTTATAAAATCCACTACTTTTAGAATTATTAATAACTATCTTATAATTTATGTGTATATTAGATTCAAAAGATTACTAGTTATATGTTGAATATTTATAGTAAAATATATTTATACTGTATAAATATTCAAAGGATTGTGTGTAAAGTGTAGGTAAGAAAATTTTATAATAAATACGATACTTCTTAAAATCATAAAAGGAAATCTAAGTATGCTCTATGATTGCAATTTAACTTGATCTTCCACATCAGAAATATATCTTTTAGTATTAAAATTATATTAATATGATTGTTGTTATTATTGATTATTATCCATGAAATAGAAATTAGAGATCAGAAATTAATTTATATATCTATTATGAACTTTTAATTCTTTGAGGATGATTTATAAATGATTTTGTGAATGATTATTGAAATATAAGTACTACGTGATTAGTGATCGCTGAATCTAGTGACTTTTAGAACTAGATTGAGATGTTGTGAGAGGAACTTAGTAAAATACTAGGTTTCTTTGTAAGAATACCACGTAGGTGCATGAGTGACATGTTTTGGGAAGTTATAACTTGGTATACTACGAGATGAAAGGCAAGAACTGGGTTAGGTCCTAAGATGGTTTTAATATAGAAATATTCAGGTTGGTCAATGTTAATGCTTGGGCTACAATATTCATAGATCTAAAATCTTCAATAAAGGTTCGGCATCTCAAGATTTGTAAGGTATATCCTTCTCAAACTAAAAGAATTTTGTTTGCCCGACTAGCCGGGAGCTAGAATATTGTGACTTGTCGGGAGCCAAAACGTTGTGACTGGTTAGGGGCCATAATGTTTTGACTGGTTGGGGAACAGAATGTAATGATTGGTAAGATAGCCAGAATTATCTTATGGGCAAATGACTCATTTTCTTGAGAAAAATATTTTATCAAACTAGAGAAGGATATACGACTATCAATCACTTCCTAAACAGATCCTTGATAATTGGGGTGAGTCGTCACAGATTGATTATGGATACATACATAGAGTCAAATGCGATTAAGTTCAATCACTGAAATGAGTAAGGTTGAGTCCATATATGAGTCAAGTGAGATTGAGTCATAGTTCAAACCTTAGGCTCCCATTGTTTGTTAAGTTTATTAATATTAACATTTATGATTTATAAAAATCTTACTCCTTTCATGTATTTCCTCTCATTTGTTACTTTTCATACATGTTTGTGGTACGAATAAAGGATGAACCTGACCAGTAGGAGATGTTGCAGAATTCAGAGGATTTTCTTTGAATATGTTGAACTTCTAAGTGAGTCACTCTTTTGATGTTCAAGTATTTTAGTTTCGTAAGGAGTCCACTCCTCTGAGTTAAGACTTTTAAAAGGGTAGCTATGACAACTAATATATTTATGTTTTAAATGAAACTTGTAACAATATATATTTTGGTCACAATTTTACAAGAAGATTATGGTTTTTTATGTAGGATCAAATTTTGAAAATCTCTCACATTTTTATATATACTTTTAGTTAAGGATTAAGAGCGTTACAATTTAGTGGTATCAGAGCAATTGTACTGTCAAGCTTGGGGAATGGACTTGATTATCGCTTGTTGTGTGCTGTTTTTCAAGATCATGGAATTTTTTTGTTTCTTAAAAATGAATTATAAAGGACTCTTTTTTTGGAGCATTCTCTGTTGAAAACAAACATGTAAGATGGTAGATATTAAGGAAACTCTTGTTTGTTGTGTGTTCTTGCATTCTCTATTGAAAAGCAGAAGTGTAAGATAAGTACATACTTAGAAAATGTATGGAATCATGAACAACAACTGCAAACCTACTCTAGAAGAATTATCACACAAGTAGTCAAACTTAGAATTTACTGTTATTTGAGATATAGTAGAGTAAGAAGAAAATTCTAGGGAAAGTTTTGGCTAAGGAAAGACTTGGTACTTAAGAATGTTTATTGTGACTCAGCTCTTTTTCCTGGGAATTGACTTAGAATGTACAAATTACAACCTGTAGTTATTTCTCCAATGTAATGTATTACTATGAGAAAAGACAAAGGAAATTAATTCTCTTTCAGGAGAAGATGGAAGCTAGATCAAACCATATGCAACAATTGTTAGGTTCAAAATTTGAAAGTAGACTTTGTCCATATATAAAAACGAAATTGATTATCTGGAAAGTACCTATTTTCCTACTCTCATAAATCGTTGCATAATTTATGAGAACAATACTAAAGCAAACCAAGCTCAATGGAGGCGAGGAGGACCACAAAGACACAAAAGGAAAGAATTTTTCAACAAGAACAAACCTTATCAGCATTCTTCTCAGGCAACCAAAAATATGTCTAGATAGAAAAAATTTTCTCCTGTCAATATTTCTGATATTGTGAACCCTGTCAAATGTTTTCATTGTGGAGGACCTCACCTGGTAAAGAATTGTACTATTAAACCTATCACCTGCTACAATTGTTGTAAGATGGGTCATTACTGCAATCAGTATAGAGAACCCAAGGAGTCAAACAATGGAGGCAATACTAATGGATGAAAGAACAAATGGGAAGGCTCAAGTCTAGAGGCAAAATTTTCACCATAGGCGATACTGAAGTTGTTTAATCTTATGACCTCATCCAACCTAAATTCATCATAAACAGTCACCTCATTAATGTACTATATGATTCTAGTACTACTCATTCTTTCATATCATGTAATTGTGTGAAATATTTAAAGTTACTTATCTCCTTGTAAGGCACAGAAGGAGCGTAAAAGATGAAGGCGATGGTGATGGAGAGGTGATGAAGATCATAGTAAGAGGCACAAAAGGAGCAAGAGACGAGGGAGTGGAAAGGTGACAAAGGTCAAAGTAGAAGGGGTGAAATAAGCATGAAAGGCAACAGAAGGGAAGGAGAACTCGATGTGGTTGAAAATGGTCATATTGGTCCTTTATATGTTAGTGTGTTTTTATACATTAAGTTTTAAAAGATTAATTTTAATCCTTTATGTTTTCATTTTTATCTTTTATAAAAATATATATGCAAGTTCGTCCCTTCCATACCTGATCTTTGTGAGGGTTCACCTCTACACACATTTTGTGTCATTCGGAAAATTATTACGTACAACTACAAATGATTGTTACGTTGAAGATGAATTGTGTCGTAAGAAGTGTTGGTGGTTATATTGAATGTAATTTGAAAAATTAATAAGATTCAAATAAAGATAGTAACATTTTTAGTTACTATTATTTTAATCTAATTGCTTTAAATTTTAAAGTTTTTAAAAACTAACAAGATACAAAAGACTAAAATAAAATTTTCAAAAACATAATGGATCATAATGAAACTTTTAAAACTTAATATACCAAAACGAAAAAACATTAAAACATAATGGAACAAAATTGAAATTTAGCATAAATCTTGCATATACTAAGAAAAAAACATAAATCATATATACAAAGTTTTATATTAATATAAAACTAGTTTATATCCTGTTTATGAACACTAAAATTGAAATATATAGTTTTAAAATATTAATAATAAACTCAAAAAATATTAAAATGTGGTAAATTAATTATTTTTATTGTTCAATTTTAACTAAATAACTACAATCAACATTATATATAAATACAATAGGTTGATAAAATTTACATTAAAATCCATTTATTGATGGTATAAAATTCATATAAATTACACTAACATAATTTTGATTACATAACTAAGTTACACCAACATAATATTGATCTCTTCATATAAGATGTGATTGGATGACAAAAAAATTAAATTATTTCAATATTGATAATATGTATAAGCAATTATTTTTATAATTAATTATATTTACTCAAAATTATTTTAAAATAATTAATTTTGTTTTAATGTAAAAAAAATATAGAAAATAAGTGTAAAAAAATTAAGAAAAAATTGTTAAAAAATAATAATAAACTGCAAATCTTGAGATTATAAAAAAATTATTTTTTAGAATTAAATTGTGATGCTAAACAAACCGATTATTTTTCAAAACAACATTTTTAGGAAGGAAAAAAAAAAACAAGTTATAGATCTCATTTCCAAAAACATACACATTCTAACAAAATACTACCTCGTTTTGATGCATGAATTAATCTCCATAAGAAAGTGAATTTTTTTATAAGTCAAAATAATTTTATCACGAAAGCATTTTTAAGTTAAGAGCACAAGGTGTGTCTACTTAAAAAGAAATAAAATACAAAGTTGCTGAAAAAAATAATAGCAAGAAGAAACTAAGCACACAAGGTAGACTTCATAACCTATTCAGCAAACGAATGTGTTGTGATTTTTGACACCACTCTCAGGAACTCAATTGAGCTGCATTGATGAATGTGTCCATAAGAAAGTGAATGAAAAGTGAAATTTGCAAATTTATTAAAAAAGTATAAAATTCTGAGTGATCGTTGATGATAAATAGTTATGTCAGTGTTATAAAAATCGAATCCAGTTAAATTGAAAATTGATCACCGTAATAGCCCAATCAACTCAATGAATTAGTCAAGCAAGAGAATTAGATCAAGCTAGTTTGAGTCACACGATTTTTATAGCAAACATTTAAACCGTTCAATCGGATCAGTTTGAAATCTTTTTTTCTTTTTGTTTTTAAAAAATTGGAACAAACACTATTCTATTTTACAAAATTATGACTTACACTACTCTTTATACTAAATGTTATTTTAATAAGTGTTTAACACATGCGATTAATCATAATTTTTTATTTACATAACTTTTAATATTAATTGATAAAATAAACAAACTTACTATATATAAATGGTTCTGATTTGTTAATGTAAAACTTTTTACAATAACAGTGTATAATTTTTTTTCTCTTCTAATAATATCATTTGTCAAAACAAAAATTAATTTGTAGAAAACAAATTAATTTGTATCTCTCAGGTCTTATTTCATCTTTTGAAGTAACATTCACTCTCTCTACTCTCTTGAATGTCATGTTTCCAAATACAACCTTCAAAACTTTTTTTGAAAACATTTCACATGCAATAGTCTCGATTTTAGTTTTTATTTGATTTATTTGAACTTTAACATACAATAAACAAAATAATGTTCACATACATCATTTAAAAACAGTCTCTATTTTAGTTTTTATTTGATTTATCTGAACTTTAACAACAATAAACAAAATAATGTTCACATACATAATTTAAAAACTTAACCTGAGAATATATTATTTGACCGGGTTGGATTAATTATCAGATCGATCACTATATATTGTTACTCAGATTGACCCAATCTGAACATTGACTCCATCTAGTACAATATATGACCTCATCTAGTCATTTAATTTTTTTAATTAATCAAAAACTTATTTCTAATTTTATTAATTACAATATTTTTTATTAATATATTATCAACTATATTTTTTTTAATTATTTTATATTTTCTTTTCATGTTACAAATTTTGCTTTGTTATTACTATGTGATTATTTATTTATTTTTTATATTACATAATTAATTTGTTACATTTAAAAAGTGTATATACTTTATTACTTCAAATACTTGAGATTTATTATTTATTCAATATGTAATAATTTGTAATAAAATTTAATAAGTTACTTAAAGTACAATATATAACATAATTTAATTATGTTAAACATTTTTAAAATTTTTTAATATGGACTCATGATCATTCAATTCAACCACTTAAAATTCAAAACACTGCCTAAACCAATTCCATGACCGATTTAATTTTTATAACATTTGTTATGCCTTTTGTCAAGAGGACAAAAGCAAAGTAACTTCCGTTTGCCGCAAACATTCAATTGGGTTTTAGCCTCTAGAAGAGGTAGCCATGTAACTTCACTTTGCAATGACGTTTAATCAATAAGAAAAGACTAAAAACAATAATCAGCGATAAGATAGAGAAAAATAAAATCGAAGTTGTTCTCTTTTTCAACATGATAAAATATATTTTAAAAATCAACCATCAAAGTGCGAAAGACATGTTCTAACCAACAAACTATTAAAAAATGTGGATATTTGAACAGTCTGCAAGGGTGTACTTTTGAAATCAGTAATTCACCAAAGGCAGGACAAACCTTTTATTTAATATATATAGGTTTTTAAAGATAAACCATATCTAAAAATTAAACATGAAGTTGCATATGACTCGTAGCACAAAACATCTAATTTCAGGTAACTGATTTTTGACCATCCGTACGCAAAAGCTGGATGAAATCAAAGACATTTTGTTTCCAAAATCACCGGTCTTTAATAGCTTCCACCACATCAATTATTCCACACATGGTCTCAACAAAACAATAAACAGCTTAGTCCTAAGCAACGCAAAACGTTAATTGAGTAAGTAGTAAGCATTCTTTCAATGAAGGTTGCTAGACAAAATACTTTCCGGTGTTGCCTTCAAAGAACATCTAGTCTAGAATAACTGAAGATACTAACCCATACTATATAACTAAACAGGCCTAACTAATATCTAGATAAATGCTAACTAGTGACAACAGGTTAATTACCACAAAACGATAAACAGCTACCTGATACATGGCTTAAATTCATTTGATCACTCCAGCCATAGGAAGAAAAAATTAAAAAGATGAGTAAACTGGTAAGATAAAGACATGCACCCAACTATGGAATATAATAGCAAAAATAAATACCCCATTCTAGCTTTTCCGACGCTTCTTTCCACTCTTGAGCTCACTTCCTTGTGCCTTCGATGAACTTGAAGCCTTCCCCTTGGTTTCTTCTACCTCTCCTGCTGAAACATCTGAGTTCTCATTCTCAGAATCTTTTCTCTTCAATAAACCAGATTTCACCTTGCCAGTACCATTAACATCTGTCTTTCCACCACTTTTGAGAGGTTTTCCTTTGGAAGTGGAAGTTTTTGGGGTTTCTTGCTTCGACTTTCCACTTTTTGTAGCTTCTTGCTTAGACTTAGAAGAGGATTTCGGCATACCTGCGTCATCATCCTTGGATGCACTAATCTTGGAAGTATCAGTGTTTTTGGATTTAGTACTCGTTTTTTTAGCAGCAACAATAGATTTACTGCTACTACTTTTAGGAGTGGTGTCCTTAGATTTTCTACTAACTTCATCCTCAGATTTGTTAGTTGTCTTGGAATCTTTGGATTTGTTGCCATCTTTGGACTTGTGGCTAGACTTCACAGATACACCCTTTGATCTACTGGAAGATGCTCCACCGCTACAAATTTAAGTAAAAATTTAGACATCAAACAAAAGATGGCACTGAAAAAGATAAATTGATATTCACCAACCTTCTAGAAGAAGCATCCATCTTTCCTTGCTTGGTTGATTCACCAGCACTTGTTTTCCCTTTCTTCTTTTGTGGCCTGAATATCACAACATAAATAACACAAAATAAAGAAACAGCTGGAAAGCACACCATGTATGCCACAGCATCAATGAGAATCACAAAATATGGCAAAAAAAATTACATGTCCACTTGAAACCTCAAAACAAACAGAAAACATTAAACAATCTACTAACACATCTTAGTTGATAAAATTCAAATCAATGCAGCACATAACTCAATAGCTTCATTCGGGTAAGGTAAACAAGTAGCCGAAATTTAGCTCTTTTCCATCTATATAGCAATTCAAGGTGATAAATCAGTCTTAAAAAGTTCCCTGAAAATTAAAGATATTAATCATTTTTATATTTTAAAATATTTCTTGTAGCACTCAACACAATTTATCAAGTCCAACTGAAAATTCACAACCCTTATTCTAGATTTTCAACAACAGCTCAATAATTAAAGGCCACAGCCATAATTACAACTGTTGGAGATCCCACCTTACAAGTCAGTTTTGTGAGGTTGAGATAAACCCAATTACACCATTTCTAAAATAGAGTATCAAAGCATATCCTAACAGTTTGTTGTTGTTGGGTTTTATCATGCCAACCACTATTGAACCATCCACAAATATTAAACTCCACACTCAAGATGTCTAGTCCTCAACGTGAGGGGGATGTGTTGGAGATCTAATATCGACAAGTGATATAGCTAAACAAGAGTATGTAATGAGATGTAAACCTCACCTTACAAGCCAATTTTGTAAGGTTGAGTTAGACTTAATTCTACCATTTCTAATAACAACACAACAGCTACTCAGGACTGACCAGAAAAAGGAGGGGGGTATTTGGGAACTATGCCATATGACAAATCATATAAAAACCTCCAAACTAAGGGCCGAGACATATCATCATTTACAAAATACATATTTGAAGGAAGAGAATGTTGAGGTTTTGGGGGCATATATATCATGGTAGCTTTGTTTCAAACAATGTATCCAACAAATCAGTAACAAGCACAACAACAGCACCAACACACAAATAAGCCAAGAACCACACATACACAGAATTTTGGCAACAGTGCAACATCAGAATATATGCACACCCCATAAAAACATGTGTGGAAAATGTAGGATAATACAGCCAAAAGAAGTATCTACAAAAATCAACATTAAGAATATGCATCACATACATATCGGCAGAAGCATCAAGACTTGCATGATCACTTCGTTCTTCCTGTCCATAGAAATAGTTGCCATTAATTTAGACTCATCACTCAGAAAAATTGGTGTAAAAAGTAAAAGGTGCAGACAAACCTCATCTGCATCTGAGTCAGCTTCAATGACCTTCCATTTTTCTTTCACAAGATTTAATACTTCTTCATCACCATCATCATACAAAACCTAAAATAGAGAACAGGTATCATAAGATAAAATAAGGTGCATTTGGATAAGCTTTGAAAAGAGTGTTTTTATGCTATAGCTTTTCTTTCACATGCTACTGTTTCTAGCATAAGAAAACTAAAATGATTTTCTGTTTCATTGTTCACGTTTTACCATTATTTTCAAAAAAATCTTGCCAATCAACACCTCCGCCCCTGCATATAACACTCTTTCAAAATCTTTCTTGCCCTTCCTTAAAGACCCTTTTAAAGATTTTTGCATTAATTATTTATTTACCAGAATAAACTTAATTACATTACAATTTTAGTAGTAAATAAATAAATGAAACTATAAGTAATAATCCATTCCATCTATATAGTGGGAATTGAAAATGACTAGCAACATTAATAATTAGGTGCATAGAGTGACATGATGAGTCCCAATAATCTCAAGGGTAATTTTGGAACAATAATATAAATGATTAACAAATTTAGTGCTACTAACTACACTAACACTTATAATTCCCATGCATTGTACAGACATAGGTAGAATGTTAAGGGTTTAATTTTTTCAATTAAAAAATGCATTTTTCATTTTTTCCTTAAAAAAGTTTTAGATAAATTGGCCATACTAGTACAAGTATGTTATATTTTTTCACAAACTGAAACAATACCTATAAATTCCTTTCTTCCCCCCCCCCCCCCAAAAACAAAAAAAAAAACATACAAATAAATCCAAAAATGTACTCCTAAGATATTAATCCATTTAGACTACCCAAGATAATTAAAAATGAGCAGAGCAACACAGAAGAATAGAAAGCTTTTCTTCAAATCACCTTGTGCTTCTTTTTGGCAGAATCAAAAGAATCAATAACACCTTTGTAAAACCTATAACAGAATATGTGTCAGTGGAAATACATAATAAATATTCTATTGCATCAAAATGAACAAGAAAATTGATCATATATAGAATTTGCACAATTATGTAGCCTAGTTTGAGGCTAACATTCTATCATCAAGCTATTTCACATCAATGATTTCTCACACTAATTTTACATAAGGTACCTAATACAATTTATAAGAAGTAACTTGTATAATTGCAAAGTTTAACATACAAACTGTCAAAATAAATTAAGAAAAAAGCACATAGCTAATAAGGGAAATCATGAATGCAAACCATCAAGAGAACAATAACATCAGCAAAAAGGTTTACATAATTATACATGTAGTAATTGTGACTAATAAATACAAATATAAAAAACATAGCAACATTTAGTCCAGATTAAGAAGCCTAAAAACCAAATATTACAATTTAAATGTAAATGCAAAACGGCATAAAGCCCTTCCTAGCTCTGTTAACCAATATTTCCAGTGAGGGCATGTAAAAGTTGGAAATATGCTTAAGTACTTACTCACGATCCTTAGGCCACCAAACTTGGACTCGTAAACCAACAAGGTTTTCACCATATTCCTTCTTATTAGATTCCTGATACATCAGCCAGATAAATAGCATTCAGCACAAAAGAATGAAAATTCTGGAATTGGCAAGACATAGCTACAGAAAGGAATTTCACAAAGGAAAAGTTCCCTATTGATTACATCTTTGAAATTATAATAATATAATTTAAAATACCATGGTGAACAGGATACATACATTTTCTTTTCCTGAAGACCATTTCCTTTTTACATTTGTCTTGGGGGTCTCCTCCGAATTTTCATCTTTAGTTGATTTAGTGCCAGACTTTGGAGAAGAAACCATTTCCTAAACAATTAAATGTTTTACTCTTAAAAAGAACAAAGCAGAATAAAATCATGTAGTATGTAGCAAAAATCTTAACAGAAGCAAATAAGCAAGCACTGTATAAAGCATAAAAAAATACCTTGTCCAGATCCATAGCAGATGATTTTGCTGCATCTGCTTCAGCGTTACCTTTTCCTCGCAAACCCTTTTTCTTGTCTTCCATCTGCTTCGAAGAGGATGGACCACTACCCTTTTTGTTTTCATCAAGTTTCTTGGTTGAGTGCTTTTTGGCATCTGGATCGTCAGCTGCTCCACTTACTTTTTTCCCGGAATCTACCACACTAGATTTTTTCACATCAGACTTTTGAGCAAGTGCCCTTTTCACTGACCGCCTGGCAGGTTTGGCTTCTGAATCACTAGCTCCCCCAGACACCTTTGCAACATCCTCCACAGCCATGTCTTTCACCAAGCCATCTTTCTTTTTGGTTCTTGGATGTTTCTTCGAACGATTATCATCATGGAAGCTATCACTTGGTGGAGAAGCAGCAACTTCAGATTCATCGTTGCCTGCCTTTGGTGATGAAACCTTGGCATCAATTTCTTGGTCATCTTTTGAAGGTCCGGCCACTTCAACAGAATGGTCCTCGGGAGGGGAACTGGGAGCTTTCTTGCTGTTTCTTTCATTGTCAAGCATTTTCTCAGTTTCTTTCTCATTAACATGGCCCTTCAAAGGTTTTGTTGATTTAGTTGAAGAACGTGATTTCTTTCGTTGTCTCTTGGTAGCTTGTTGTGGCTTTTGTTTACTATTGTCAACTTTTTCAGTGTCCAAATCATTTTGCATCTCATGACCAGATGTATTCAAACCTTCAGATGGATTAGAACAATCAGCATGTTCTTGGTTTTTAATCGGCTTGCAATCAACTAAAGTGTTATCTTCTCCAACACATGCAATACCATTGCTCATGACCGTCTTTGGAGATTTATTCACCTCAGGATTTTCTTGTTGAGAGGATGTTACTTCCCTTGAATCCTTTTCAACCATCTGATCAAACCACAATCAACATGTCCAAGCATTCAATTCTGGAAGAAAAAATTTAGCACAAAACACATAACACAGAAGCATAAAGGTGGGGGCATACATGTGTTGACTCATCCAGTGATTGCTTTGCTGACTCACTTTTATCTTCCTGAAATCAGAACAACCAAAAGAGAACTTCAACTTTCTCATCGTTAATGTTTCAAACATTAATTTGACAGACACCAACAGAAAACTTACCACATGCTCACTAGTAACACATGTATCATTTTTTTCCAAGTCATCAGAGGTATCGTGGCATATTGAAGCAAGTATTGTACTATAATCATTAATGGATATAGCCAATGAATTCACCGTTTGAACCAGGTAGGGCTTAAGCTTGGTTGCACAACTTTCAAGGACCCTCTCCCCCAGTTTTTGGGCAATTGGGAAAACTTCCTAGCTCACAAAGATTATCAACATCAAGACAGCAATAAAATTTGAACAACTAACGTAAGGTAAAGTTCAAAATACCAACATACTAAAACTAATGAAATTGTAACTATCAAACTACAACCTCATTGTCTTTCTTAATGCTGGCCAGGAGTGGAGAGAGCAGATCTAAGGATATATCTTCACTTTCCTCTAGAACAAGGGTCATAATTGTTTCCATGGATGAAAAAACATTTTCTGGATGATGTTCCCTGAAATTTTCAAATGGAGCTAGTTAGAACGATGAACTCGTACCATTCCCACCATTAACTATTAAGTGTTTCCAACTGTCTAGAAAAAGGCATTTGTATGTATGTAACAATTTATGTTGCACGGCTAAAAGTAGGACTATTGCATTTTGGGTTCAATACAATACATAAATACAAAAATTGTTTAAAATAACAGGAAACAAATAGGGCAATATATTAAGTAAAATATAATAATATTTATATAATGCTTGTTTTATTAATTTGATTTTTTATATGTTCAATTTTGTTTATATAGCTGATATATAGGTTATTTGTTATCATTGTATTTTTGTTGGTCTTGCAGAAGCTACAAAAAAACATATTGTAGCCAAATTAAAATATAAACGCATGATTCAAGTAACAATATTGATACATTCATCATTAAAAGAAAAAATGTACACAAAAAGAGTTAAAGATAAAGGTAGATAGATTCTAATACAAGGGGCCATACTATACATGTAAAAGTTATCCACTACAGGGAAGATATGGATACATAGTATAATTAAAGTATTATGCATCAGAATATAAAAATATGTGAAAGAAATTAGCAATCACACAAGTACATGTTTACAAGGTATTAAGAAGGAAAAAATAAACACATTCACATAGTTCACACAGATTATCTAATAAAGGATCAGAATAATAAAATCATGTTTGAAATATAATTGTAGATGACAAAGTATTTGAAGTTATGATGATTATAGCCTTGCCTTATAGCTTTAAAGAAATGCTGAAACATCTCCAAGATCAGGGCATCACATTCAAGGTCCAGCATAACCACACATGATCTTACTTTTGCAACAGTTTCCAAAATTGCAGTCCTCTTTGCATATGATCGACTTAATTTATCATGTAAATTTTCAAATGAAGATACTATTAATTGAAAGACCTCCTGCAACAAAATGTCATTCATAAAATTCAATTGATTTATTAATGTATTTCGTAAAGAGCTCCATTCATATATTGTAGTAAAAAAAAAGGTGCCCACCTTCATTTGATCATCATCATAAGGAGCATCAGGTGCGGTGATTCTTGTTATTTCACTGATGCAGGAAGCAACGGAAACTTTCACATCGTCATCTGAGTGCTTTAAAAGTTTGTCTGCAATCAATGCTTTTAATGATGGAGAGAGGGCTTTCTGCATAGAGTCCGTCGGTGACTGTTCAACCCTTGATAGGCAACTCTCCACTTGCTGCAGTGCAAAGGAAAACATATATAAAATCACATTAAAGTGTTCAATACATTGACCAATTAGGACTATGTTTATAGACATGCATATCTTTTATCATAAAGGAATTTCTCAGTTTCACCTCATTTCAAACTTCAAAGTCATGATGTACTTTGAATTCTTTAGCTAACAATAAAACTATAAAATCAACATTTATTACAATTGCCTGAATTCAGAAATTTGAAATCAGAAAAATTCTCCATCACTTAGGAAGCTAAAGAGTGCCTAGGTGACAAGAAGTAAAATAATGCTGGCCTTTCCCACAGCTTAGTTATGCACTCAGCTGTGATATATATATATATATATATATATATATATAGATGTATATGCTAAATGACCCACACACCCCACTGTTCCACAGCGATATTAGTCCGTATTTTGTGATATAGTTTTCTTCCTTTGCAAAAAATCTTGTTTTAAAAAGTAGTATTCACAAAACCAAGCAGTGTGAAACACGTATATGAAAGAAATGGCACAACTATAGTGTAATTTTAACCATCTATTCAGAAGATTACTAATAGCTATTAAACTGACTAAAGAAAGTAAATATAACAAACCTGGCGAATGAACATGATTTGTATGAAATGTTTTCCATGTGACTTAGTACAAACATTTTCTAAGATGAAGAAATTTTAAAATTTTATTGCAGAACATAACTATTTACAGGAAAATAACAAATGGACAGATAATTAGTTTTTTTTTACACTTTGATATTCCTTCATTTAACTTCTTCCAATGAAGTCCATCTCCAGTTCTACAATTAAGGATTCTTATGGTTTGTGAACCAAAAGTCCACTATATCATATCAATTGAGTATATGCATTGCAATTTTAGTAGAGATGCGAAGCGTGCGTTATGGCAATAAAACAGGGAAAAGATTTCTAACTTTAAATATATGAGGGCCAATACTACTAAATCATGGGAAGATTAATGAGCGTGTGACACCCAAGATACAGGCAGTATGGCTAAAGCATCAGGTGTTATTTGTGACTACAAAAAGACCTACTAAAACTCAAGAGCAAGTATATGGTACTGCACCAAACAAAAATGTCAGAGTGACAAAAAAGCCAATGTTAAGATGGATGTATGGTCTAAAATAATAAAAAAATAAAGATAAAAGACAATACAAAATTATTTCATACGAACAGAAATTAGTGTGGCACCAACTAAGAAAAGACAATACAAAATGATTCCATAAGAACAGAAATTAGTGTGGCACCAACTAAGATAAAAAGGATAGGAAGCAGATTAAGGTGATCAGGACATGTACAAAGAAAACCCCAGGTGGCACTAGTGAGAAAGGAGGCAAGGAAGGTCAAGAAGAAAATTGGAGAAATTTTCAACCTAGTGCTGTTGTGTTATTACAGCACATCCTCTTCAGAAATCTTTTGATATTATTATTAATGTGTACACATGAACCACTAAGCATTAGCCCAAGCTAACACCCCTAGCTCTACATCAAATCCTTGAACCAACATTGACAGCTTTTGTGCCAAGAACCCTTCCCTTAATCACAAACCTCTAAGTGCACAACACCAAACCAAAAAAAGCCAAGATGGACAACAAGATAACAAAAAGGTGGAGGATGAGTCTTGCTGGATCTGGTGTAGATGCAGCAGATTGTGTGGTGCTCCAATAACATGGGAGACAACCATTACTACAGTGACAAGCTAGTGCAGCCCCTTTTCCATAACCACTGGAACCAACAATAATAATTCCAACACTAGATGAAAACTAAACAAAGCCTATCTCAGGACCTAATTCAATTTTCTTTACCTACATCCTCTATTTCCTGCATCCCTGACCAAACAATAAAGAAGAAAACTATCGATTATAATCAATTCCATCACATTAATAATATTACCAATCACCACTTACCAATTAGAACCCCATAACTTTAAGGAATAGAGAAAAATAGCATAATATGACATGATTATATTACATTAGGAACTCTATTATCACACGTTAATAACATGTACCCCACAGTAGTGTCCCATCACAGCCAAACCAATAGAGGTATAGAGGTAGTAGAATAACAATTTGAAATCAACATTCCGTGTTCTCATTTTTTCTCTCCAAAATCTCAAAAAAAAAGTTAACCCTCAACACAATTTTCAGCAACGAGTTGAATTTCGAGGCTGTACTCCAGTGGTTAATGCATGCTAGATTAAAGAAATGGAAAACAGCAGCGACATGCACCAACATGTATCATCAAGTAAATAAAAAGAAGACCGAAAAGAAATCTAAAAAAGAACGAGCAAGTGCTTAAAATAAAATCTGAGGAGCAGAAAAAAATGAAAAGGGGGAAAAGGGTTATTACGTCTAGGAGTAGGAGGAGTTCGTCGGCGGAAGAGGGTGGATCTAGAAGCTTGTTACCAGCGTCAAGAAGTTCTTCTTCCAATTCCTTATCAGAAGACGCTGCTTGTTGTGCCATCTCTGTGACTCTTCTTTCTGATCTTACACGGATTCGCGCCAGTCTGTTCTGCTTCACTCCATCGATGCCCTGAAAAGGTTCAATCGAACGGACTAGACAATACAACGAGGAGATTAGGGTTTTCTTCTATTTTTTTTCCTTTTCTATTCTTTTCCCCCCCTTTCCTGCGATAAGAGAAAGAATAGAGACGAAGCGACAGAGAAAAATCTAAACGTGAGAACCAAATGTTTGTTTTAGAAAATTTTTGAAGAGGAAAATCTGAATAAAATATAACGGAACATGTATATATATATCTGAATTAATAAAAAAAAAGTCTACGTAATTAAAAATATGCGCCAAACCAACAAACAGTGTATTTCAGTATATATAATATATTTATATTATTATTAATTATTATTAATTTGAAATAACTTTTGGTTTTTAAAAACAACATTTTTCATTTTGATCTTTAAATTTTTTGCTTTATTCTTTCAAAAAAGAATGTTAATTAAGATATAATTTTTTTTATAATCTAAAATTTATACATCATCAAAAAGTCAATAATCCAATATAATTTTTTGGATCAACTTTATTTTTATTACTCATAAACTTGGCTAAGGTAATAAATAAATTATTTTAAATATATAAAAATTTAAAAACAAAGCTTGTTATAATAATTCATAAATGATTATCAGGTCGTACTTTTCTTATCACATATAAGTGATTAAATCGTAAAAGATACTTAATTTCGTAAAAGATACTTAATTTAATATTAAAATAAAAAATATTTTTCAGGACAAACATATTTTATAATAAATACTTTAAATATGATATTTAAAGTAAATTAATTTTTTATTTGATAAATTTAAATTCATAAACATTGACCTCATAATATGATATTTAAAATAAATTAATTTTTTATTTGATAAATTTAAATTCATAAACATTGACCTCATAAAAAATAACAAAACATAGTAAAAAATAGTAAGTGTGGACTATGTTTTATGTTTTGTTTGTACTTCGTAATTTAATACTAAAGTTAATTTGGATGTTTTAAATGAGAATCTAGCTCGCGCTGCTCGGATTTCGCGCGCCTGTGAATTTGAGTTGATATGCAAATGGAATCCGTCCCATATTGATAAATATTTTTAATTTTCTTATCATACACGTATTTTTTCCTTAAAATAATAGGACATTTAATTTAGTCTGTATAATTATCATAATTATAATATAAATATTTTAAAATTATAATTTATATTATATTTAAATTCATATTAAATAGATTTTTGGTGAAAAATAGTTTTAGATACATATAATTATATTTTCTCCTAATATCTAAAAATTATTTCCAACACTCCCCTTAAGATGGTAAATAAATACTCATCATCCCCAACTTGTCTACAAGATCATGAAATCTACCGAAAGATTCTTAGTAAAGATAGTCGTTAATTAGAGTCTTGTTGGGACATAATTTGTAACTCGGAGACATCTATCTATGTTGCCTTTGATGAAACGTCTGTCAATTTCAATATGTTTAATTTTGTCATATTGTATGTGATTATGGGCAATGCTAACGACTAACTTGTTGCCATAAAACATCTTCATAGGGATATCTATCTTGATTTTGATATGTTTTCATCCAAATTCCTTCACATATACCTTGAGCGAGAGCTTGATATTTAGCTTTAACACTAGAGTGGGATACTTTATCTTGTTTTATCCTTTCTGAATAGTAACCTCTTTCTTGGGCTTGACTTTGAGTATTGTAGAATTTTATCAACTGCATGTCTCTCTTTCTTGGTCATGCATAAATTGACTTATCACACTAATTTCATAAGCAATGTCTGGTTTTGTGTGTGATGGATACGTAACTCAATTCCCTACCAATCTTTGATATTGAGTTTTGTCTATAGAAAAGTTAGTTTCATCTATAAAAGAGTTTTCTTCACGTATAATTTTATGATTTTGTTCAATAAGTATCCTTAAGGGTGTACATTCGAGTTTTCCTTGATTTTTTTAGGGGATCAAGTATATATTTTCTTCTTTGAGATATAAAGATTCATTTCTTAGAGTAGGCAACCTCTATTCTAAAGAAGTACTTAAGTTTTCCCAAGTCTTTCCTTTCAAATTAGGCTGTCAGTTTCCTTCAAGATCATCTTCTACAACAATCACATCATCCACATAAACAAGAAGTACAATGATGATTTTACCATAGGGAATGTTTTATGAATAAGGTATGATTTCCTTAACTCTGTATACATCCTAAGGAAATCATGCCTTTTGTAAGTTTTCCAAACCATGTCATGGACATGTAGGTCTCGACGGATGACAAAAAATTTTTTAGAAATCAAAGGAGTCGCTACCAAATTTATTAAGAAAACATAAAAAAGAATCTTAAAAAGAAAAAAGTTGTCGACAAAACCAAATTTTTTATTTAGGAGTCAATTAGGTGTAAGAAAAGTATTAACACCTTACAATGTTCGTCATAAAGACGATTACCTCTGATTAATTAAGAAAATTATCTATCTTTTAGAATATTTATATTATCCTAAGATAACTATAGTAAATAAAAGTTATAAGAATTTATTATAATCATCATCATTATTATTAGAGTTTAATTAGTATGAATTGATAGTATAAAAAGTTTTTACAGTGACATTCAATCACTACCCTTCATTTATGGTAAGTTTGTTTATTTTATTCATTAATATTTTAAAAGTCATACAAATAAAGAGTTGTCATTGAATGACAATTTAAAACTATTATTAGTGCATAGTGATTAAACCCTATTATTATAGTAGCCATATTTTAATACTTTTAGAGAAAAAGAGGGTTAATATTATTATTTATCTTTTTAGCTCAACAGCATTGATATCTTGCTCCTGCAATGAAGAATCAGAGTTTACACAGTTATACTTAAGTACATATATATCGACAAATTTTATTTTTAATTTTGGGGCATTAAGCTTAGGATTTTTTAATTGTCACTACTCATATATCCTAAAATTTAAAATTGACAGGATGTACACCCTAGTCAATCTATTAAAACATTTTTGTCTTTTTAGATTATTTTGTTTTTTTAGAAATTTAATTTTGACTAATGAATTTATCTTTTAGATATGAGATTTAAGACAATAAATTGTCACAACTTATTCCTTAAAATCTTAAGATTAAAAACATGACACATCTAGTTACTTGTTTTATCCATATTAAAGAAATATTACAAATAAAAATAGTAACAAGAAAGTTAAGATTTTTATTATAAATTACACTTACAAAAGAATTTTATCATGGCTAAAATTAATTAAAGAGGAATTTTCAGCTCATAAAATTGTCACGATTTATATAAATTTATTTATCAAATATGTAATTTAAGACAAAAGTTGTCACAACTTATACCTTAAAATCTTAATATTAAAAATATGTCACATCTAGTTAATCCTTTTATCTCTATTAAAGAAATATTATTATAAATTATAATTATAGAAGAACTAAAATTAATTAAGGAAGAATTTTAACACAAAATTGTCACAGTTTATATTCTCTTAATTTAAAAAGGTAAAAAAAGCATCACATTAAACTATAAGTAGATAAATCTAAACATTTCTATGAAACAAAATTTATGAATTTTCTTTTTTATGAAATAGATATATGAATGAAATATTGTTATTATTTGCTTTAGTGAGAACTAAATTTTTTTTATACTCATTCGTTAACTAGATAAAAGAAAGTATGTTAAAAAGGAGAAGCGGGATAAAAGATATTAGAAATAAAAAAACTATTAAAAATAAATTGTTAAAAGAGAAAAAAAATGGGCTAGGCTCGTGTGTTCCCTTAAATAAGGAAGGAAAAAATAAATAAATAAAAAGGCAAGTGATGTGCCTACTCCTAATAAAAAAACAAAAGGGATTTAAGATCTCTAAACTAAAATGAAGGATGCAGGCAAGAAGGAGAAAGAGAAAAAAAAAAGGGAGGTGCAGTGCAAGAAGAAAGAAAAGATGAGAGAGTTTAATGACTAAAACAAAGCAACTAAGAGGGAGGTGAATTAGATTTTAAAACTTTTTTCCTTTTTAGCCTTAAAAAATATAACCTTATTGAATTTTGGATATATGTTAAATCATATTTGCTTGTAGCACTTTTAGATAGGATAGAATAAGATCTTTTTATAAGAATTACATGCAAGAATACACACATCTAATTCACATCATATTATAATTGAAATTATTTATTGAATTTACCAAATCTTGCAAATATGTGAATTTACACAAAAACAATTAAATCACAAAGAGAGATAGTAGAGAGATATAGAACACACAATAAATTATACTTGTTCATCCAACCTTAGCTACATCTAGTTTTTCAATATGTAAGATAACTCGTCTTGAATTCAAATACATTAGAATCAATGAGTTAAACAAACAAACTCACAAGGACATGATCACACATATGCAAATCCTAAAAACTTATCAATATTTTATCCTAAACCATGCAAAACCTATGCACGAATTTAACCAATCTAGGAAGCCTACCTAGATACACTTTATTGCAATAAAAAATGCAAAGAAAAAACAAAAGGTTGATGTCACCTAAGAAATTTAGTTAAAAAGATATAGTAGTTTCACGTTATCAATAAATATCAAAGTTCAAGTGTAGAATATCTTTGATTTTTTACCAATCTTGATTGAATCTTTTTGAGCTTTTTAGGGAAAGTTTTAAGAGTTTTTCTCTTCTTTGAAATCACGCAAACTTTTCTCTCAAAAGGATTTTCGAA
Organism: Psophocarpus tetragonolobus; assembly: GCA_037954015.1. Taxonomy (NCBI): domain Eukaryota; kingdom Viridiplantae; phylum Streptophyta; class Magnoliopsida; order Fabales; family Fabaceae; genus Psophocarpus; species Psophocarpus tetragonolobus. Next base: position 16,681,079 of record CM075688.1, read on the forward strand.
TTATGGGTGTTTTTGGACAAGTTTCAAGTTTCAGCTTTTACATAAAATGTTCTAAACTTTATTTTAACATATTAAATTGAACATTTAATTGATTAAAATGTTCATAACTCCTTTTTAGATTAGTCAAGATCAATTTAATTGATTAAAACAAGTACTCAATAAATTAAATCATTTTAGCACCTGTTTTAGCCAATAAGCACATATTAATCAATTAACTTCAGTATTTAATTAGTTAATACTTTCATTTAATCGATTATGAAGTGCATTTAATAGATTAAAACAACAGTTTTGCATTTCAATCAGTTAAATTATTTCACAAGTCAATTTTTTGCAACATTAATAAGATAAAACTAATTTTCCAAAACATTTTTATATGATTATCTCATTCATACTTCTTATGGCTAATCCAAGTTAAGAATCATTCAAGATTAAGATAATTTCACAATAAATCAATAATATATCTATCCTATATGGATGCAAGATATGTATCACAGACATTTGAGCAATAAAACAAGTAACATCCATTCTAGGTTATGCTTAGAGTTCATAATCCAAACTATAAAAACCACCAGTACAATTTATCTTCTTCATCTTTTGAGGTGAGATAAGAAAGTGAGCAACAACTCCAACAAACTCCGCCTTTTTAATGATGACCAAGCAATACATATATATACTTGATTCATGATGAGCAATCTGTAAAAGAATACAAAAATACCTTTCTCTGCTCCCTCTTTGGGCATATAAAAAAGATTATAGAGAGAAAATATTTTTGTAGGGCAATGATTAAAATATGAATGAGTGAATGACTTACGCATGAGTAGTGATAAAAAATTAGAGCACATGATCAATTTTACTAAGCTGAAATTTCCATTGATTATAGAATAACAATGATTACATCCCAAACCATTTTACCAGCAACATTACTCATAACTCATTCGGATTTCAACATAACATAAACCAACAAACAAAGACATAACAAAGAAAACATAAACAAAAATAGGATGAACAACACATAACACTATTCAGCAAATCAACACACACACACATATTCTAAGTGCCTAAGGGTTGGCTTGAAATTCTTAGTCTTTCTCTTCATCATTTTCACCGAAGTGACACTTTTAACAAGCTTCTATAAAGTCCAACCTCTCATGCATGTTTTGCACAAATTGGCTCTAAAATTCCTTATTCGCAATATGCTACTCATATAGCCTTTCCAATTTGGCTAAAAGAGTCTTCTCGAAAAGAGTGAGTGAACTTTCTTCCAAATCTTCCTTATGAATTTCAGCAGACATGTGTGCATAGCATTTGTGGTAGTTATGTTTTCAATGGGGTGGGGTTTAACTGTGGGTGTCCTAATTTCAACTGTCATGTTCCCAAACACAATTTTTTCAGCTTCACCATTTGTGATTCTTCTTTTTAACCTTTGAAGTGGGTCAGTGGTATCATCCTTGTATATCTACATTTCATCTTTAAATTTTAGACTCATATGACGAAATGCCTTGCTTTTCATAACATGGTAGCAAGTCATAGGATATTTTGTCACTTTAGTCATATCAACCTTCTAGAAACAAAAAACATGAGACAAAAACACCCCATAAGACAAACGATAATTAGGCAACCTCTTTGCCTTCAACATATTCTCCACAATAATTGCAACCTAATCTATCATCTTTGTGGTGTCCTTCAAAGCATGAAGCATAATTAAATCATCAGTAATTAGTTGTGCATGATTGCACTTGGAATTAATATCCAAGCAATGGCATAAACAAGTAGTCTATCATTCATCTTTCTATCACTAACTCCGAAGTACCTAAAAATATTCATTCTTGGTGGGTTCCTGAGATAATTTTTGTAGCTGACTTATTTCTTAAAGTTTTTTACTCCTCCTATCATGTTGTGTCCTTCCTTGAGGACTTTAGCAATCTTGTCCCAAACTTCATCATTCAAAGTGACCTTAACTCCTTTGACCATAACAACAATTTCACATTTATAGATTTAGCACTATTGTAGAAAACTCGTACAAGATTAGGGTAGTAGGGTCATTGCATCCCTACGAACGTTTTCGGACCATGCCTTATCAATAGTTCTTGAAACACGAATTCTTCATCTCTAAACTGTTTCAATTTCACAAACTTGTGTGCCACGAGTTTCCTCTCAGACTAAAAAGTATCAAAGTTTGGAAACTCTTCTTTATCTTTTATCAAAACAGGATTTGCTTTAAGCATTTCTTCATCTTCAACAGGTGGAGGATCATTTCAAGCATAACTTCTCATAGACATTTTCCCAAGGTGTTTAACATAAGTTGATGAGTCCATGGAAGAGGAGAAAACTTAGAGAAGGCTAAGGTTTTGTGAAAGAAAGTGAGAGTGGGTGAAGGAGTAAGTGTTAGGTGAATAGCTTAATTGATTAGGTTTTACTTGAAATAGCATAAAATTCAAGTAAAAGAGCAAAAGCAAAGTGTACGAGTAGTTTAAATTGGCGCAAACATTTAAAAGAGTGTGATTTCGCAATGTTTCAGAGATAGATTATGTTTTAGTCGATTATATACTAGCTTTATTCGATTAGATTGTACAAAAAAAATATCATTTCACAGTTGATGATATATTTAATCGATTATCACCAGGTTTAATCAATTAACACAGAATCTAGTGCAAAAGCAAGCTAAAAAACAAGGCATTTTAGTCTATTATATACTTAATTTAATCAATTATTATAAAGGTTTATGATTTTCCAGGCATGAGACTTCTCATTTAATAGATTAAATTATCGAGTTTTTCAAAAGTGTAAAATTTTCATTTTGAAAACATGATAACTCAACACTATAGTCCAATATAACTTCAAGTATAAGTATCAATCCACATAATTTTCAAGTCATAAAGATCAATGATTCATAAACACATACATAAGTATTAGGAAATACCAAGCATCAACTCACATGCTTCATCTAATATTCCTAATTCATTTATAATTCTGAAAAATTTATCTCTAGCTAAAGGTTTTGTAAAGAAATCAACAAGTTAATTATGTGTATCTATTTCACAATCACACTTGAGTATATGATATCTCATGAAATGATGTCTTACTTCTAGATGCTTAGTTCTAGATCACATGATTCGATTTTTTTTCTTAGATTTATGCCACTAGTATTATCACACCTAAGAGGAATATGGTCAAGAATTATACCATAGTTTTCAAGTTGTTGTTTCAACCAAAGAATTCGAGCGCAATAGCTCCCTACAACTATGTATTCAGCTTCAGTGGTGGATAATGCTACACGCACTTGCTTTTTTTCGTGCCATAACACTAGGCATTCCTAAGCAAATGACATGTGTTGCTTGTGCTTTTCCTGTTAACTTTGCATCCAGCATAATCTGAGTCATAATAGCTTACTAAGCTCAATGATGCTTCTTTGGGGTACCAAAGTCCAATCTAGAAGTTCCTTTGAGATATTTCATTATTCTTTTCACTACAACCAAATGTGAATCCTTTGGTTGACCCTAAAATCTTGCATAAACACAAACACTATGCATAGTATCTTGTCTACTTATAGCTAGATAAAGCAAAGAACCAGCCATACAATGAAATTTAGTTTCCCATACACGTTTACCTTTTCATCTAGATCTAGGTAACATGATGTAGACATTAAAGTGGATCATTCTTTTGAGTTGTTTATGCCAAATTTCTTTAGAACTTCACTGAAATACTTTGTTTGGCTAATAGAGATTCCATTTTTTCATTTGTTTGACCTGCAGTCCTAAGAAGTAGGTCAATTCTCCCATCATGGACATTTAAAGCTCTCCCTACATAATATTAGCAAACTCCTTGCATAGCAAATCATCAGTGGCTCCAAATACAATGTCATCAACATATATTTGCACTAACAATATGTCATATTCAAATTTCTTAATGAAAATATCGTAATATCTGCTTTGCCTCTAGTAAACTTTCAATTAAGAAGGAAATTGGAAATGTTTTAATACAAAGACTTAGAGGTATGCTTGAGTCCATAAAGTGTCTTTTGTAGTTTAAAGACATGATTTAGATATCCATGATCCACCAACCTAGAAGATTGAGAAATATAAACATTCTCTTTTATAAAGCCATTAACAAAAAACACTTTTGACTTTCATTAAGTATAACTTAAAATCCATAATAGAAGCAAAAGAAAGAAGAAATATAGCAGCCTCAAGTCTTCCAATTGGGGAATAAGTTTCATCAAAATCAATTCCTTCTTCTTGACTATAGCCCTTGGCTACTAAACGAGCTTTGTTTTTTGTGATAAAACCATTTCCATCAAATTTATTTCAAAAAAACCATTTGGTACCAATTACTTGTGGACGTTTTTCGCATAAGATCTCACACATCATTCCTTAGGAATTGATACAGTTCATCTTACACGGCCAAAACCCAATGTTCATCAAGTAAGGTATCTTCTATAGATTGAGGTTCCAATTATGATAAGATTTAGACTCCATCAAGTTTATCTTTAATTTCATGACCTCCTTAACCCTTTTAAGTTGCCCAAGGAAAATGTCTACCCAAAGTCAGAAAAGAAATCATCCACTATTTAACAAGGATGAAGTAGTTGTTGAAGCTAACTCTTCTTTGTTTAAAGACGAGGAAGAACAACAAAACTTTAATACATTCTAGTCATAGAGGAAGTTGGTTGCCCATAAGTTCATGGAACTGAAATGGTTTAGAGATGAAGGTTTTGTTTTTTAGGAACTCTTTACTAAACATGGCTTGAAAACCTTTTTAGGAATGCAAGGCCCCTACTATGCAAACTTGGTAAAGGTATTTTACAGTTTTACTAAATCTATAAATGGTGAAATTGTAGCTTCTGTCAAGGGTGTGAAGATAACCCTAGATGATGATGTATGGAACAATACAACTAAGTTTCCCAACGATGGAAGAAAAGTGATAGAGGGAGTGAAAAATTTTAAGAAGGGTATTGTTTATAGAAATTGTCTCAAAAACCCTCAAACAACAAATATGTTTAGATATTTTGGAGTTGGGAACATGAAGATGAATGATAGGTTGTTGACATATGTTATTGCTTGGATACTTATTCCAAAGGGAAGTAATCATGCTTAGTTAACCATGAACAACTTGATAGTACTCCATGCTTTTAAGGATGCTATAATCACGATGTTTGGGCTGAAATCATAGTGGAGAACATGTTGAAGGCAAAAATGTTGCCAAATTATCATATAATCTATGGTATTTTTCTTTCAAGAGTCTTTGACTACTATCATGTGGATATAGTTGATGTAAAAAAATATCTCATGACTGTTCACCATGTTATGAAGAACAAGGATCTAAAGCCTATGAGTCTAAAACTAGAGGATAATTTAGTTGATCATATCTATAGAAAAAAGAGAAGTATTTATGAAGTTGAAGCTAAGAAAATTATGTATGGAAACACAAGTGTTGAAATTATAACACTATTTATTAAGCCACAAGCTGCTAAAGACATAGCCACCATAAGTACTAACCAACAAGTGTCTCTAGAAATTAACAAATAAGAATTTGGTCAAAAGGCCACTTACTCCTTTTGAGAAGACTTTGCTAGTTAATCTAGACAGGTTTTATGAATGGCACTTAGCAGACCAAGAATTTCAAAGCAAATTTTTTCAGAATATACATGAGAGGTTGGATGATATAAAAGCTTGTCTGAAGCACCACTTCAGTAAAGAAGATGATGAAGATGAAGAAGAATAAGATGACAAATAAATGTTTTCCACCTACCTTAGGCACTTAGGACTTGTGTGTGTGTGCTGAAATAATCTAGTTGAAATGTGTGTTGCCTAGGAAAATGTGTTTGTTCTGTGCTTAGTTTGTTGTTTGTTATATTAAGTTTGATCTTATTTTATTTTAGTCTATTACTTGTACTGTTGTTTCAATGTTATGGCTATTTGAATGTGAAGTAATGTTGGCTGAATTTGATTAATGTAATGTTAATGCTATCAATATTAATGAAATCTTAGTTTGACAAATATGATCTTGTGCTCTTATCTCACCTCTTAATTACTCATTCATAAAACATTCATTCATCCATTTCATCTCTCTAAAAATAAACTTGCAAAATTGTTTTTTTTTTCTACTTCTCTATAATTCTTTTTTATATACCCAAAGAAGGAGAAAAGAAAGGTATTTTGTATTTTTTTGCAGGATAATAGCTAATCATGATTCAAGTCTACACAAGGAAATTGCTTGACCAAAATGATTGCTTGCTCATCATAAAAAATTGGGAGTTTGTTGGAGATTCTTTCACGATGCAAAAAAGACCAAGGTAGTTTTTATATTGTTTAGTTTTTCTGAACTCTAGAAATTTCCTAAGATGAATGTTATTAGTTTTATTGTTTGAATGCTTGTGAAACATTGCATGCATCCATATAGGTAGTTATTATCATGATTCATTTAAATAAATATATCTTTAATCTTGAATGATTCTTAAACTTGATTTAATTATGAAAGCATTAATGAGATTATGACCCTTAAAAGTTTTGAAAATCAAGTTATATCTCATTGATGTTGTAAGATGTTGCTTAGAATTGCATTTTGAATTAATTTGATGGGTTAAGATGCATTGTTGTTGTTTTAATCTGTTAAATTCCTCATAATTGGTTATCTGCACCATTTACCGATTAAATGCTTATGTTAATCGATTAAATTGATCTTGCTGGCTTAATCTTGTGTGAAAAATGATTTAATTGATTATTTACTTGCTTTAATTGATTAAATTGATCTTATTTGATATGGAATTGAGCTCAAAATGTTTTAATCGATTAAATATTTTATTTAATATGTTAAAACAGAGTCATGAGCATTTTATATAAAAGGAAAAAATTCAAAACTCTTATAACAAATACATACTTTGAAAATCAAATTCTTAGAGTGATTTTTTGAGATTTCAAAGAAGAGAAAAAACTCTCTAACCTTTCACAACAAAGCTCAAGCAAAGATCAAACAAGAACGATCAAGAATCGAAGATACACTTTATTTTGTTTGAACTTTATTGTTGATATACTTATGCTGCAATATCTTGTTTGATTTCATCAAGTGATATCAATCTTTTTCCTTTTGTTCTTATGTATTAGATTGCATAAAGGTAATCTATGTAGGTTCCTAGGTTAGTTTAGTTCATGCATAGGTATTGCATGGTGTAGAGTCAATTATTGATAGGTTTTCAACTTGCATATATGGTTTCATGTACATGTGAGTTTTGGTGTAAAATTTTATTGATTCTAATGATATTTTCAATCCAAGATGGGGAGTCTTGAGCATTGAAAAACTGGATGTAGCCCAGGTTAGGTAAACCATTGTGTTGTGTTTTGTTTCTCTCTATCATATCTCTCTTTACAATTTAATATTGCTTATGTATACAATTCGCTGATCTAATTGAATTATAATAAATTCGTGTATGATATGAACAGAATTGTGTTTGCGCATTCTTAATAGTGTAATTGGTAAAGAAATCAAGTTTCTAATCATTCTAAAATTTCTGCAAGCATTGATTCAACAATATATCTTCAAATTTCTTAAAAATCTATTTTTGAAAGTAAAATCAGAAAAAAGTTTTTAACAACCAATTCATCCTCCCCTCTTGGTTGATTGTTACATGTCATTAAACCTTCTCACAACAAATAATGATTGAAACAAAAAGGATATATTAAAGCCTTTATCACATAGTTGGTTGATGCTTAGCAAGTTATGTTTTAAGTCATCTACATACAACACATTTTCAATGAAAATAAGGCTCAAGTTACCGATTTTTCCACTGCTAAGAATTCTTATTTTGTTGTTATCACCATAGGAAACATATCCTCAACTTTATGCTTTGAATCAGACAAACTAGGTTTTGTCCCCTGTCATGTGCCTTGAGCAGTCATTATCCAAGTATCGTTTTTCAACCTTGGATCTGTGACACACCTACAAAACACAATTAATGAGAGGATTGAGGTACCCAAACAATCCATTTAAATTGACCAAATGGTACACCATATTTTCTTATTTGACAAGTGTTTAATTTATGACCTTTCAACATGCAAGAGTGACATTTAATAAAAGACGAGGTTATGAATTTATTGCAAGAGAAGAATTTGTTAAAATACTTCTTTACTTTTGGTTTTCCAAAACCCAACCCAACTATTAGACATAAGTTCACTTCTTCATCATCACTGGATGTTTGACTTGAGGAGCTACTTTCATTATCCTCCCATGTGATGTTTGCCTTTTTCTTTTTGAATCCATTTTTAGCTTTTCTTTCGTTGGATTCTAGCTTTTTCAGATATATAGGGCAATGTGACTTTATATGACCTTGTTTCTCGCATTTGAAACATGTGTAGGTAGTAGTGTAAGTTCAAGTTTATTTGCAACCTTTTTCTGACTTTTACCCTTTCCTTTTTGTTTCCTTTTGATGAATTTTGAGAACCATTTGACAAGGAGGTTGAGTGCTTCACTTTCAGAATGATTTGAAGACTTTTCATCACTTTTTTCCTTTTGTGATGTCTTAAGTGCAACACCTCTCTTCTTTTTGTTGAAATCTTCTTTATCTTGAAGTTTTTTCAGCTCAAGTTCATACTTCCTTAGCTTCCCAAAGAGTGTGACTACATTCATTTTCGCTAAGTTGTTTCATTTGAAAATAAAAGTACTCTTCGCTTGCCAAGTCCAATTTAAACTTTTCAGCACTTTGATGTTAAGTTTTTTTTTCTCAAAAACTTTTCCAACACCAATAAGATGATTTACGATGTGTGTGAAACTTTTTTGCACTTTTGAAATTAATTGTTCAGGCAACATCCGAAACATCTCATTTTCTTGTGTGAGGGTATTTTTCCTATAATGTTTTACATCTATGGTTCCTTCACAAGTTACCTGCAGCATTTTCTACATTTCTTTAGAAGTAGTATCTTGAGAAACATGGAAAATTCATCAAGAGTCAATGTAGAAACCAATATATTCCTAGTTCTTAACAATATTGTGCACATTTGTGTTCATATAAGGTCCAATTGTTAAAATATTTTTCAATCTCTTTATCATCTATTCTAAGAATAGTATAAAGAGATTTTTTTCTACAACATCCCAAACACCTTTTTCAATTAATTCAATAAATATCTTCATTTTTATTTTCCAAAATGCATAGCTTTCACCATTAAAAAAATATGGTCTACTTATGGAAGCACCTTCTTTGATTGTTTATAGCCATAAGGATCTCTTTGAAAAACTTTTGAATGACTCCCAAAGCAAGCTTTGATCAACAAATGAGAGAGTTTAATGACTCAAAACAAAACAACCAAGACTCCAAGATGGGGTGAATTGGTTTTCAAAACTTTTTCGTTTTTAGCCTTAAAAAATAGAGCCTTATTGAATTTTGGATATATGTTGAATCATATGTGCCTGTAGCAGTTTTGGATAGCATAGAATAAGATCTCTTTATGACAATTACAAGCAAGAATACGCAAATCTAAATCAAGTTTTAATTGAATTTGTTTATTGAATTTACCAAATATTGCAAATATGTGAATTTACACAAAAACAATTAAATCATAAAGAGAGACACTAGAGAAACAGTTAGAACACACAAGAAATTATACTACTTCACTCAACCTAAGCTACATCCAATTTTTCAATGCGCAAGACAAATATCGTCTTTGATTGAAATCCACTAGAATCAATGAGTTAAACAAGCAAACTCGTAAGCACATGAACACACGCATGCAAATCCTAAAAACTTATCAAGATTTGATTCTAAACCATGCAAAACCTATGCACGAATTTAACCAATCTAGGAAACCTACCTAGATACAATTTATGCAATAAAAACATAAAAAGAAAAACAAAGGGTTGATGTCACCTGAGAAAGTTAGTTCAAAAGATATAGTATTTTCAGGTTATGAACAAATATCAAAGTTTAAGTGTAGAATATCCTTGATTCTTGAACAATCTTGATATAAGCTCTTTTAGCTTGTTAGGGAAATTTTTAAGAGTTTTTTTCTTCTCTGAAATTTGCACAAACTTATCTCTCAAAATGATTTTTGAATTATGGGTGTTTTTGGAAAAGTTTCAAGTTTAAGCTTTTATATAAAATGTTTCCAACTTTATTCTAACAGATTAAATTGAACATTTGATCTATTAAAATGTTCTTACCTCATTTCCAGATTAGTCAAAATCAATTTAATCTATTAAAACGTTCTTAGCTCATTTCTAAATTACTCAAAATCAATTGAATATGTTAAGACGTACCTAGCTTCTTTCTAAATTAGTCAAAATCAATTTAATCGATTAAAACAAGTAGTTCATCAGTTAAATCATTCTCAACACTGGTTTAGCCAACAAACACATATTAATCGATTAACTTGAGTATTTGATCGATTAATACTTTTATTTAAACTATTATAAAATACATTTAATAGATTAAAACAATATTTTTGCATTTCAATCAATAAATTACTTCACAAGTCAATTTCCTGCAACATCAACAAGATAAAACTCATTTTCCAAAACATTTTTATATGATTATGTTATTCATGCTTCTTATGCCTAATCCATGTTAAAAATAATTCAAGATTAAGATAATTTCACAATGAATCAATACTATATCTAATCTATATGGATGCATGATATGTATCACAAGCATTCGAGAAATAAATCAAGTAACATCCATCCTAGGTTATGCTTAGAGTTCATCATCAAAATCATAAAAGACCATTAATACAATTTATCTTCTTCATCTTTTGAGGTGAGATAAGAGAGTGAGTATCAACTGCAACAAAAGAAGATGGAAGGGTCCCATGTGCTTTCAATGACATCACCACCAGAGGCTGATTCTAGTGTCATCTACAACATCGAAAATCGTTTTTGATGGTGGCCAACATTTGTAAGTGAGTTTTCCCCTTTTGTTTTTCCTATTTTTTTTTACCAAGTTTAAAATACTGGGAATAGAGAAAAGAATATGGATGGAACCTATCATGCTAATATCATGCTTTTAGGAACAAATCTTGCAGACCATGTTTTAAGGAAGCTTGTTGGTAGCTGCTTGTTGAAAAGGCTACTAAGAGGGTGGCTAAAGTTGAACAAAAGACCCTCCATGTTGCTAGCTTGCAGATGGTAGATTATAGGAGATGTAGGTTAGGTGGCCTCATGCAGAGCTTCCCTTTATTTGTTTTTATTTTATTTATTTATTATTTTGTTATTGGATTTTACACAATTGTTTATTCTATTGGTGATTTTATTTTTTCATTTTATTAGTAATGGTTTATAGTTGTAATATGAAAATTTGAAATTGGAATTAAACTAGAGAGAGTATATATGTGTGTGTGTGTGTAAATAGACTTGATATTAGGAAAGAAATAATTATGGATGGTTAGACAAAATTGGGTACTGACACACGCTCTTGGAAATAGCATAAGACCATATAAGTCCTTCTTCAATCGACACATCTTATCTTTACCGCTATGAGCTTCATATCCTACAGGGGTCTCCATGTACACTTCCTTTTTCAAGTTACCATGAAGAAATGAATTCTTCACATCAAATTGGTGTAAGTCCCAACCATAGTGTGTTGATAATGCAAGAAAAACTCGTATTATATTCATCCTTACCACATGAGCAAATGTCTCTGCATAATTGATCCCACAGGTTTGAGTATAACCTTTGCCACCAATCGTGCTTTGTATCATTCTATTGTTCCACCTGCCTTATGTTTGACTGTAAATATCCATCTACATCATGTTGCCTTTTGGTTTCTTGGTTTATCAATAATTTCCCAAGTCGAGTTTTTTTTTCTACCACATTCATCTTCTCTTTCATGGCTTGCGTCCAATGTTCACTTTGCATGGCTTCTTAGACTAAGGTGGGAATATGTGTGTTATCAATAGCAGCAGTAAAATCTTAATGTTGAATCGAGAGATTATTAGTGGAAACATAATTGGAAATAAGATATTTTACATAAAATTTTTCCCTTTCTCACTACAATTGGTAAATTATCAATATCACTTACTTCCTCATTGTTATCATCTAGTAACCTTGCCTCTAGATTAAACAATTATGTTTGTTGTAGAGACACAATGGGTTGATCCCTCGCTTGATATTTTATTCCAAAAAACCTATCTTCTTCATCCTCATTAGATGGTTCTACTATATTAGTTGTATTGTGATCATGTAGGTCTAAACATCTAGTTAGGAAGGAAAACTAGAAAATAGTAAAAAAAAGGGTGACTCTTCTTCAAGGGTTCTTTCCTCCTAAATTTGTGATTGAACAAAAAAAAATATAATGTTTCATGAAATGTAACATCCATGGTAACAAAGACACAACGACTCTAGGGGTGACAAAAATTGTACCCTTTTTATTCTATGGTTGGCTAATAAAGACACATTTTAGGGCTTTAAGGTTGAGTTTACTGTGATTGGATTATGAAAATGGACAAAGGCCACACAGCTAAAAACTTGACAAGATAGACTTGACACTAGGGGAGACAAAGGAACAAAAGTCTAAAGAGACTTAATGAGAGTAATACCATCTGGAACACAAGTGGGTAACCCTGTTAATGAGATAAGTAATAGTTAACATTGCTTCCCCCTAGTATGTATTTGAAATAAACATTTGGAGAATAAGGGTTCTAGCAACCTCTAGGATATGATGATTCTTTCTTTTTACAACCCCATTTTGTTAAAGAGTATTTAGACATGTTAGTTCATGGATAATACCATTATGAGACAAAAATCTTGAAAGCTCATGATTCACATATTCAGTCTCATTATCTAATCTAATTCTTTTAATACTTTACCCAAATTGATATTGGACAAGATGGAAAATTGAAAAACAGTTGACAAACCACATATTTACTTTTCATAATGTATGTCCACGTGACACGAGTACAATCGTAAATAAAAATAACAAACCATTTTGCATTGGAGATGAATTCAAAGATAGGACCCCAAAGGCCCAAACATCAGAATGAATTAATTCAAATAGAGAATTACTTTTATTATTACTAATGGGTAAGACGCACGATGGTGTTTCGATAGTTGACAAACATCACACTTAAAGGACTCAACAAAGTTTTTGTTAAACAAATGAGAAAATAAGGACTTTAGTAGACTGAATGGAGGATGTTCAAATCTTTGATGATGAAGTGATAAAGATTTGTCCTGGTCAATATCAAACAACTAGTTTTTCCCAGATTTTGCAATATAGGGATTAACTTAGGTCATCTCTCAAGGATACAATTCATATATGGTTTAGATTCTATAAAAAAACACAAAGAATTTGGGGGGTTTTGTGTGGGATTGAAAAGAAACTTACAGAGCAAGAAATCAAATTTAAAAAGATTTCTAACAAAGAAAACACATATTCGAGGTTCCTAGTAATATGCTTGAGTAATCACAATTCTAATACATTCATGCGAAATTGCATCAACACGCAATGGTAATTCAATCCAACCAGGTCGTGATCGCAATCTCAAGATTCTCATGAATTTTCAGAAATCTAGCCAGTTGAATTAGGTTCTCAATCGAGCTTCTAGCCTCTTGCAATTCAAATCGATCCCTAACCAATTCATATCAAAACCTAATCAAAATTTTACACGAATTGAAAAGGGAAAAGGAGCAATATAACACAAGATTTACAAGGAAAGAAGAAAACATAAAATATTGAGATTCATACTCTTACCGCGCAATCACATGGGAGACCTCAAATCGATTAAGAAATTAGCCTTCCATTGAAGCTTGCATGAGAAGGAAGAAGAAAATGGAGAGAAAAATAAGCTTGTATGAGAGACTATTTATATTGTATCCCCAAAACTTCGAGAGGAAGCTATCTAAAAAAGAAGTCTAAACTAAATTGGGCTAAGGCCCAAATGAAATTAGCCTAAAATAACAAAACTATTAGAAAATAAAACTAAAAACTTACAATTAAAGAAAATTTTAAAAAATACAAAATACAATATGTAGACAAATACAAAAATACAAAAACAATTAGCCTAATGCAAAGTTCAATCCAAAAAAGTTCACTAACCTGCAAAATAAGAGAAAATATATAAAAAAGGTTTAAACGCATCCCAACTATAAAAATGAACTAAAATAGAAAATTAAGAAACAAATAGAGAATTACAAGAACTAAAAAAGATATAAAATGTGTATAATAAAATGTTTTATCATGAAGTTATATTTGACAGCATGCCTATGCAATTAATGTAACATATATAGTTACTGGTGAGAATTGAATTATTTTGATCCTTAGATTTCAAGATAACCCACTTTGTTCTTTAGCAAGAAAAATCGTCTTCCTCGTTACAAGGTCCTTAAAGACACAATGAGAAGAAAAAAATGTTACTAAGTAATTCAAATCTTCAGTGAGTTGTGTACAGAGATGAGATTATTGACATATTTTAGGACATGTAAAACACCTTTTAACACAACAAACAAGCATAGTGTTATATTGCCAACTTCATTAATGGGTACACTATCACTATTTGCAATTGTAATGAGTTGTTCTCTAGTAGTTTTGGTCTATGAGATAAAACACTCTAAGAAGGGAGTCACGTGATCTGTTGCCTTTGAATTAAGAATCCATGTTTTCTGAGACACAAGGCTTATGACATTAAAGGAAATCTCACATTTCATGGACATGGTACATGAGCCATAGGGCTTCCTAATTGATTCAACAATTGTTCTAAAGTGATCGAGCTCATCTTTGTAAGCCTTCATCTCTAGGGTAGTGTTGAAGCAATTGGTAGATCCAACTTTTCCTATTTCGAGTCAGATGATACCACCTATGACAATGACAACAAGTAGGTTTCGCCAGAGAGTGGCATACCTTTCTGGCCTACCACCTACCTCAACGAGGGCAACGAGAGGAATGATGAAGGCACACCCTTGTTTTGTTGTGCGTGTGAAAGCAAAATAGAGCTCTCATGATTAAGAGCTCTGATACCAACTTGAACTACATTGGAAGACAAAAGAAAAAGAAGAAATAAAGACTAAATACAAACAAAGAAATAAATATAAAATCAAATAAAATAACCTTGAGATATTTTATCCTAATATTTAAAGATTGTTTCGAACATAACTAATTTAAATTAAGATATATAAGGTTGTTCTTAAATTGAAACACATGGAAAACTTAGAAAATAGAATATGTAAACAAAAATAAAAAATAACACTTTAAAATCATTCAAATAGATTTTCCTTTATATAAGAAGTTTCATTTAGGGGTTTTTTATATTGATTGGAATCACCTCCTCAACATAACTCTTTGAGTAACATTGACTTAGTTGTTTGTTATTTGTATAATAATAATCATTATTAATTTTTTAAAATTCTTACATATGATACTAATTTTTCATCTACAATGAACATATGTGTTTGAGGTGAAATGTTAGTTAATTTATTTAAGATGAATTGTTGGTTCAGAATCGAACTTCTAAAAAATGTTGATTTTAATTTGACTTTCATTCTATATGTATATGACGAAGTGTCCAATGTTGGACACTAAGAACATTTTAAACGAAAGTAACCTATTTGAGTTGCTTCATACATTGAAAATTGTGTTAAGTGGTTCCTACAATATCATGTTAGCTAGGGCTGCTCAAAATATCTTTAAAAAATAACCATAACTAGTAACAACTAGTTATATAATAACCGATTATTTTAATATGGTTATAAAACTATAACAACTAGTTATATAATGCAATTAACTTAACTTTATTAAAGAAATGATTATGGTTACAACTTTTGTTTTATAAGGGGTTATTTTTAGTTATTGTAAAATTCTTTTAGTTTTAATTTTTATATTCGAAAAAAGTTTTGGTTAAATTTGGTTTCATATTTCTGATTATGACACAGTCCATACATTTGTTCCAATGACCACATTTCTATGGAAAATGTGTTGAAAAGGAAAAACTTTCGTGACATTGTCAACACCTATCTAAGAATGGTCACAATAAGTGAAAATATGTACTAATAAGAAAAAAACAATGCCTGCACTTATATGAGATAGGTCACATCATCATAGAAAATATGTTGAGTAGAAAAATTATCTCTGACATCGCTCATGCTTATGTGACAATAATCACATCCACATGGAAAAAACATTGAGAAGGAAAAAATTGCGTACATCTCACACCTTGGTGGAGGTACTCACAATCCTGTGAATAATGAACGAAGAAAAAAAAGTTACCCATGAACTTCTAACCTCTTTGTGACAAAGATCACAACGTTGTGGATAATTTATAGAGTAGAAAAAAACCTTTTTAACGTATCTCACACCTCTGTGTCATTAACTACATCCATGTGGAAAACATACTAAGTAGAAAAATAAATTCTAAGAATGATTTATTTCAAAATTAATTATTTAATAGTTATGAACAAATAACTAGTTAAATAACAAATATCTATATATTTGATTATGTAACTAGTTATAAATAATAACCGGTCATTTATAACAATATCTAGTTATAATAAATGATAACTAGTTATGAGAGAATGATTATAGTTATGGTTATTATAACTACTTACATATATGATTATTTATTAGTTATAATTAGGTTATTAAAATAACTTACCCACGACGGACCCTAACGCGAGCATTAAACATCTTAGAAGTAAATTCACTCCAATGGTAAGAAACTCTATGAAATTCACCTTTTATTTTTTTTTTCATTCTTTAATTGTGTTAGATAACCCTCATATTAAATACAATATTTTAATGGGAAGTTTTTTTCATCTTTAATTGTGTTAGCTCTGTATGCTAAATATATTATGTTGATATGAAACCTCAATTTCAAACAACTGGTTGTGTCATGTAGATGCAATCTAATGGCAAACAACCATGGTTTGGGTTGAAGAAAACCATGAAGAAACCTCCCACGGGAAATGTTGTAAATGCTCTAATATGTTTAACTTTTCTTGAGATCATCAGGTGCTATAATAGAATTGAGATGTTGTACATGATACATTGAATTGTGAGTATAGGTTGAGAGAGATATATGAATTCTTTAGTGACTGTAGGAACATGCAATTACAGTCAAATGGTTAAAATTTTTAATATTTTATATTTTTTTATTATAAAATTTATTATTGTAATTGAAATTGTATTAGTTATACATGTAACTTCAACGAATTCATTTCTATGCTGAAAGACATTTCAATGCTCAAGTTCATAACAGTTTCATGTGAGTTATAATGTGTATTAAATATATTTACTTATTATATTGATAATAATACATACGGGAGATAAAGATGTGGCTGATCAAAGTTCTTTCATTGAAAAAAATTGTTTTGTATCATTAGAATTGTTTTAATTACTAATACTGACTAATTTATTATGAGTCCCGCAAGTTCATCATATGTTAATAACTCAAGCCTAACCTTTTAGATGACATTATAATAAAATTAGATATGGTAGTTATTCATTATACAACTTTTGAAAAAAATAATTAGAGGGCATACAAAGAAATAGAAGAGAAAGTAAAAAGGAGAGTAAAACATATAACATTCTCAAGACATTGATAAGCAGCAATGAATTTATAATCTTAGACATATATTGATATTGATTACAGGAATTCTCAAAAGTTTTTATATCAAGCAAAATATTTACTCTATTTTCTTGTGTTACAATCATTTTTTTCTTTTCAAATGATATATTGTAAGAAGAAATAAGGAAAATTAAATATGGATGTAAAAGCGTAATGTTAAATTATTAAAATAAAGCTGTGATCCCTTTTTATTTAAATACATTTAACAACACCTTTTAACCATTGTAAATTAGTTTTTCTTCCATTTAGATGAATAAATTATACTGAAGAGGAGATAAGAAAATATAAAATAATAATATATATTTCTTTCAATTCAAGATAACTTGTCACCGTTCTATTTTTAATCGTTTTCCTTTTTATTAAAAATGAAATACAAAAAATATGGTGATTGAATTTGATGCAGTAGAGTTTAATTTTCTTGTATTGTCAATGTATTTTTTTTATATAATATCATCAAATTAAAAGATATTTTTTTTATAAGTCAAAAAATTCTATCAAGACATGTGTAAGCACAAGAAGTGTATTTTACACCGATGAATAAAATCATCCGTAAAAAAACAAAATGTAAAGAAATCGCCCAATACAATAGGTAGGGTTCAACACTTATTCAACTTAAGAATGAGAAGTGATTTTTGATGCAATACTCCACTCTTGCAAAGATAGTTGAACAACTTGAACTAGCTCCTCAAGGTCACCCACCTAAGCTTTGAATACTATCACGTTTTTTACCTTCCATATGTGTCACATCCCTGCAAACCACACAAGACTCCAAGCTTTCCTAAGCTCCTTTGATCCATCAACCAACCCCAAAAATTGAGAATAGTGCCCCTAACACTAGATGACAAAATTGTAGATCGCCCCCATCAGTTACATAGTGCTTTCCAAACTCGAATTGATATCTCACAAATGAAGAAAATATGAGTCCTAGACTCCTTGGTTATTCCACATAATGCACATACCTTCTCCCCGAGTGGAATAATTCTTCTCTGCAGCAAGTTACACTTTATAAGTAGTCTATCCGCGTTCAATTGTCAAACTAGAAATTGGACCTTTGAAGGAGGTCCAACCTTCCATATCAAATTAAAAAAGTGATGAGATTGTTGGGTTGAATCATCTTTTAGTACCTTGTAAGCCGACGCCACTGTGTACAAGCCAGAATCATCCCTATCCCACACCTATGCATCTGCCACCCCCTCTCGCACCACTACCCTTTCCAAGCTCTTTGACAACTCCTCCACTAATTCCTCCTCCCATACAAATAACCTGCACTGCCATGACCATTGCCACCCACCTTCTACACTTCTCATATCTTTTACAGTCACATTTTAATTTTCTATTAACTCATATAATCGATCATATCGAGTACTCAATAATTGTTCACCTACCCACCTATCTTTCCAAAATAGAACCTGACTACCATCCGTAACCCATGACGTATTGCCCCTGACCACCATCCCAACCATCCTTGGTTGATTAATTCAATTGAGTTCAAATCATGCCATCACCTAGAGCACCTTCGATCTCGCTTTTCCCAACCACCCATACCCAACCCATATTTGCCTCCAACAACCTCCCCTACGAACAACTCCAATCCACCCATAAATGCCACTTCCAATTTCCCAATAAAGCAATATTAAGAGCACTCAAATCCCTCACCTCTAACCTGCATTTTCCTTTTCCCGACATACGTTTTCTCATGACACCCAATTGACTTTTCTTCTCTCCCATGAACTCCCACATAAGAATTTTTTAAAAATAGACTCGAGGTGAGAAATAATACCTTTTGGTGTCTTGAAGAAAAAGAGGAAGTAGATTGGCAGATCATACAATACTAATTTAAGCAACATCAACCTCTTTGCTGTAAAGAGATGTTTACTATCCCATGAAGCCAATCTTTTGGTGGCCATGTTCACCACCGGGGACAATGTCGCTAAACGCAAAGGATCAACACCAATAGGAAAGCCCAAATAAGAAAAAGGAAACACCCATAGTTTACAGTTCAAAAGAGTTGATGCTCTATCAAGCCACCTTTAAGATACATTAATTCCAAGAAGTTGGCTTTTGCATAAAATTTATTTTCATGCCCAAGGTCAATTCAAAATTTTGCATAAGAAACAGAAAATGTGACAATGGATCACCTCTTTCGAAGCCCTTTGGAGACACTAAACTCCTTAGTAGGGCTACCATTTAAAAGCACTGAGATCTTAGTTGTACTAACATACTTTTGATCCAGTTGACCGATTTCTTCCAAAACCCATCCTTTTTAAAACATACCACAAATATCGCCAACTCACCGAGTCATATGTTTTTGCATAATCTACCTTAAAACACACTAAGTCTTACTGTTGTTTTCTAACTTCATCCATAACTCATTCATGATTACACAAGGTATGATCAATGGTTAAAAGTGGTTTACATATTAACACATGTGAAGTAAATTTAAAATAAATATTAATTATTTATAGGATAATCCTAGATAAACTTGTTCTTAAAAGATTTTCTTTTTAATATATTACAAAATAATAAATATATAAAACGATATGGACAATTGAACATAAATTTCTCTTATATCATGGACTTGCTTGAAACATTGTTCAATACTAAATATAAGACATTTTTTTTACAAAACTTTATACTAACTTATAAGGCACCTTCTTTTCGATATAATACCAAAATGAATGTTGAACATTTTATTATTATTTTATGTATAATTTTTTTATTAATTTGACAAATAAATTTTCTTTGTATTAATGATGGTTTAAATATATTTTTGGTTTTTATCTTTTAATTGAATTCATTTTGAAAATTTCATCTTATAAATAATATTTATTTTATTCTTTTATCTTTAAATTATAATTAGATCAATGATGTTGTTTTAAAATATTTATCTTTTTAACTCGAGGCTAAGTGGTGTGAGAACGTAATGACACACTCCTCACAGAGGAGAGGGCACCAATGTTCCTACATTCAAGAAATGACATGGTTAAGGTCACTTGTTTGAGATATTGTCCACTTTGAATGTATGACTCCTCACAGTTTTGCCCTTAAAAGGTGTCTCGCGAGGTTAAAAGAGGATGTTGTTTATAAACGATCTTTAGTCTTGATTTTTAAGCGATGTGATACTTTGTACATGTACTGGAACACTTAATAATAATATATTTTATAGTTTTGTAATTGATTATGAAAATTCTTATAAAGACTTTGCAGAATGATTATGGACAAGTGACAAAAAAAATGCATTTCACAAGTATTAGATATTGTATATTGCATTTATAAAAGACTAATGTTTGAAATGTATGCAAAAATTATGGTTATGAAAAAAAATAATCAAACATATAAATTTTGTTGAAATCAACTGAAATGAATTGAAATATGTTTTTAGCAAAGGAGAGCAAATTTGTTATGACCGAAATATGTTGTGACTAGTATTAAGTCAAATATACCTCAACTAAAGTTCATAAAAAAAATCATATTTAAAATTAATTTGTTTTTCAATCATGAACTGGTTTTAAACCATTTTAAAGTATCAAATATAATTTGATTCAATTAGATGATCTAGAATTTCAATCCAATATTTCATTTTAATTGATTATCTTACTTAATTAAAGATATGAATTTAAATCCAATCTATTTAATTAGATTTTTAAAAATCTAGTCCATCTCACCGTAGGATTTCCACTTTTTTATTTACAATATTCAAATACTATTTATGGTGGTATTAATACTTATATACATGAATAAAATGCTAAAATCCTGATTCACAGTAATGTAATTATAGTTTCACAATATATTTAACTTATATATTAATATTTAATTTGGAACATAATATAGATAACGGCTAAAAAGGAGCAATTATGTACGAAGTTAATAATAGTTGTAATAGACATGATAAAAAGTTTCAAATGATTATAAGTAATTATTTAAGTATAGAATCATTTTTTATAGGATACCCCGAAAAAAATTCTGAGGAATTTTGAAGGTTTTTGAGAAAAAAATAATAGTATAGTCTAGACATTTTGTTGATAAGTCATTCGATACAGAAATATTTTTAAAATTACGAATTTGACAATGCTATTTTTTTATGTCACTTATACAAAAATAAAATTTTATGTAAAGATTTAGAAAATTTTACATTCAAAATTAAATTAATATGAAATTTTGACTAAAAATTCCTCAATTAATTCAAATAGTTAAAAAAGTATTATAAATTTTAATTTTAATTCATAAAAATGATCAATAATTCTATTATAAGCATCATTGAGTAAAAAGTATACAATAATACGTAAAAATCTATACAAATGGTATAAGGAAACAATAAATTTCATTTATACAATTGTTCTCTCTCACGCATCAGCCAACTGCCAAAGCATTTATAGTCATTGAGTAATCTTAATTAGGTTTGTTTTATTTTTTAAAAATTACCTTTTATCAATGTGGGAGAAAGTTGAATATAATTGTGAGTTAGTATCACTTTATATCTTTTATCATTAATCGATAATCAAATGTATGATTATTATTGTATCTTATCATATCTATATGGTTATTTGAATAGTAATTATGTGATATTTAAGTTAATCAGAAGAAAAAGTTCAATTAAGAAAAATTCATGCTTAGCTAAATTATAAATTTGTCGTTTTATTAAAAAGATTTACACACATCAACTCTTTATAAAACCTTAGAAAAGATTATCAGAAAAATTTCCTTAGAGATCCTTCCACTAAAACTTATGGCCATAAATACTAATTCAAGTATACATTCATTTCTTTCTAAATGTAGAATATTGATTTATGTCACCTATAATTTATGTTTAATATAGAATTACTTCATATATATATATATACATATATATTTTGATATTTTTGTCAAAACTTTCATTAATTACGAGTAAGGTTACAAATGTGGAGTCATCTCTTTCTTATATATAATAATTTAATGCATTTTTCATAAATTTTGATAATAACATTAGTAGGGGATGTGGAGTGGCATCATAAAACAATAATAGATACATGTATTGTCACCTTTGTATCATGTCACCATGTAAGGGAAACCTTATATGATGTTATTATCTCAACCTTTGAAAGCCAAAATATTAATATAATTTGCAAAGATAAAATTTAAAACTTTATAGTTGTCTAAAAATCAATTTTAAAATTTAAATCTTAAAATATATTAAATAGATTCTAACAATATTATTAACAAAATTTAATGTTAGATGAACATTAGTAACAACAAATGAAGAAGTGAGGAAAGATAGTAGATTTGGTCTTTATTGACCTATAAATATAAGTTTGAAAAAGATATTTTTAGAAAAAGAAATACCAAAAAAACCAAACGGGTGCATAGCGAAAAAAAACCCGAAATGAGAAGGCCCAAACATAATAATGGAGCGATTGGATGAATGTTATTTAAAGAGAGAATTGGAACCAATAAGAAGCAGGCACGTCATGAAACGTGGCACGTGTTGGATGGGGATTGGTGGAAAAGATGTCACGTAACGCGGTGGAAGGTAGAAGAAGAAAGTAAAATGGCGTGTCCTTCCCGGTGCGTGCAGAAAAGGTTAGAGGTTTGAAAGAGAAATGGGTGGCATATTTACAATTAGAAATTAGAAGAAAGCATTGAGTGAATGCGCTATATCTCTCTCCTCCGATCAGAACAGTAACCCTAACCGTGGCTTCCTCAGGGTCAGGGACGCAGAGTCTCTCTCGGAGAAAACCTTCTTCCTCCGCTTCTTCGGGTTCGACCCGGATCGTTTACCGGGAATCCCGGAGCCCCTCGGAATCCGATTTTCCGATCTGGCAGCAGAACTGGTTCATCGCATTGCTCTTCCTCATGGCTCTCGGATTCTTCGCCCTCGCCCTCTTCCTCTTCCTCACTCTCGACTCTGACATCGCTCCTTCTTCCACCGCCTCCGCCTCCGCCGCTTCCTCCGAAGGCGTCGAGGTATAACTCTTTCCTTTCCTTAGGGTTACGGATCTCCCATTTTTTTATTTTCTCACTGCTTCGCTTTTAATCACACAGGTGCAGATTACTTATGGCACGGTTCTCAAGCTTATGCACGAAAAGACCAAGTTTCGGTTGCATTCTCATGACGTCCCCTACGGTTCTGGCAGTGGACAACAATCCGTTACCGGTTTCCCCAATGTCGACGATTCCAATAGTTACTGGGTATTTTCTTTATTGTTTTCTGTCATTAAAAGAAACCTAAGGTGATATTTATGCTTTCAAAACTGAGTTTAGTTGTGGTACACATTATAAATTTTTACGCTCATGACCTATTAGAAATTAACGTAGATATAACTTGTAAGGTAATTATTAAAACAATCAACAAATTTTCAATTATATGGCAATCTATGATTAGATAACAGTGTAATTTAGTATATTGTAATTAAATTTTTATAGCTTTTTCTCTGCGCCATTTTTTGGTCTTGAATTTAGATCTGTGCATTATTTTTTAGATCGTTAGACCTCAGCTAGAAACTGCTGCTAAACAAGGTGACTCCATTAAAAGTGGTACAATCATTAGATTACAGCACATGAGGACAAGGAAGTGGCTGCACAGCCATTTGCATGCATCCCCAATATCAGGCAATCTTGAGGTGAGCGATCGTTATTAGTTGTTTTGTTTGTAAACGATATGTGTACTTTTAGAATTTCCGTGATGCATGTCTCGAAAATAAGCTAATGTTGTTGTTGTCTGTGGTATTTTTATTGCTTTTATATCTATGATTGTAAATAAACGAATGTTGAGATGTCTATGGTACTTTCTCCAAGTCCCTCATCTATGGTCAAGGCCACATCAACCAGTACTGTACTAGTGCCTTAATTTTTTGCCACCACTTTAGTTGCTCAGAGACTTTGTCTACAGACTACAGATCACACTTCCCATTTAACCTTCAAGGACCAAACGGAGGGTTCTTTCTTTGTATTATTTCCCATTCCTCATCAAATCACTGTATATAAATGGAGCTCTAATCTATTAACAATAATATCTTAACTAAAACTGGAATATTTTGATTGATTTTTTCCCAATGGTTAAGATAATATCTTAACTCCAACTGGAATATTTTGTGCTATATATATCATTTTAAGTCCTTTTCATCTCTGAAGTAATGTTACTTCCTATGAAATGTTACTTCCTCCCATAGCTTTGAGTGAATCCATCCCCTTTTATTACTGCCCATCTTTGTTATTTGAGCATTCGCATGATCTCATCTGTACATTCATTTCTTAGTCATGTTCCTTTCTGGATAACAGACTTAGAATCTGGATAAATTAATTGTGAACTTATGTACAGATTGAATGTATGTTCTCTCTTAAGGAACTTATGTTAGACCCCTTTATTGTGAAATACACTCTTCAATTTTACATGAATTTTACATTTTATACATCCATTATCTCAGACAATGAAAAATACCCAGGTTTACGTATCTTTTTCCTTTTAATCAATTTATATTTCTTCTACTCCTGCTAATTTGATGCCTTGTATGTAGCGTAGTACCATTCTAATGATACATCATATAACCTGAACCATATGTTTTTAAAGATTCTCTCCATATTTCCATTTTTAATTTATTTGTTTTTGGTCACAACTGGTATAATATTTTTCCAAATTTGTCCTTTGGATTGAGCTTTCAAAACCAAAAATGGAAACGACTTACCATAGCACCTTGATGTAACTGAGTAACTCTTAATTCACTTATGTTTAATCAAATATTATTTATACCAATGCTATAAATTGATTTACCCCTCTATGTAGCTGACACTATCTGGTAGGGAGGGATAAGAGTTGGTTGTGGTAATATAAATCAACACTTACGCAATCAGCTACTGTTGATTAGCTATCTCATATTCTCATCATATATCTGTCTCCCTCCTATTGACTGATGCAAGGAAGTTTGACCCTGTTAAAATCCTTGAACCATCAGAACATAAATAGAGACAACCTTATTGCAAATGTAGATTTCTCTTCTATTATCTTTGGCTTATTTGCATTAAAATTTGCTTCTGATTAAAGTTAAGCTTTTGATTGACAAAATTAACCTGTTTTAGACTGCCTGAGAATGGGATACATAAATTTTGAATTGAAAACAGGTGAGTTGTTTTGGAGGAGAATCTGAATCTGACACTGGGGACTATTGGAGGTGAGACCTTTTCTTTTTCTCAATGGATATTTAGATCTCAATATTCTGGAAAATGCTTTACATTGGTTTCATTGTCATTAGGCTTTTAATAGAGGGAAGTGGGAAGACTTGGAAGCAGGATCAGAGGGTTCGCTTTCAACATGTTGACACTGGTGGCTATTTACATAGTCATGATAAGAAATACAGTCGGATTGCTGGGGGACAGCAAGAGGTGAGAAATTGCATGGAATATTAAATTTTTTCTGTTTTGATTGTGTGAATAATATTTTTGAAGCTTAGTGCTTTTTAGTTTGTCAGACACCTATATGTTTTTCATTTGGTTATCAAATCTGTTGTCGCTTAGAGTTTAGAGTGCATATGCAATATTACTTATATTATTAGTAAAGGTATTCTGTAGATGTCTTAGACACTTGGCTATAATTGTCAAGTAGAGTGAATAATGGTGGTGATGGTATATATGGTGAATGTTCTTAGTAACTAAATTGTTGGATATATATATATAATAAACATTTTTCTCATTACTTGTTATATTTATCAGGTTTGTGGTGTTCGGGAAAAGCGTGCTGACAATGTCTGGTTGGCAGCGGAAGGTGTCTACCTTCCTGTGACGGAAAGCAAATGAGTTGATTGGTATCAGATACTTGTTGTAAACGGGTAAACAAGGATAGTGGGAGTGGGTGGCGCCGGTTCTGATGACATGCAAATTTTACTATTGAAGGAAAATTTACGGGAGCATTTTAGGATATAAGAGATAACGGTAGTGATGTTTTGTCATAGATGCACTTTGTTATGTAGTAAGTGCGTGTCCCTTTTTCCCCCCTGCAGAAAACACTTAAGTGTCTCCTGATGTTTGATGTTTTATGACGCAATAGGCTAATTGGTAATTCCTCTAATAGGACTATGAAGGACAAGGTGATCCCATTGTCTATTATTCAATTCAATTAGAAGATAAATTTACGAATAAAAAAATAACCTTTCTGGACGTGTCCCCTTTCTTTCTTTCTTTCTTTATTTTATTTTTAAGGTGGACGTGCTCCTTTTTTATAACGTTAAAAATCACTAAGTAAAGAAAGATTCAAACATGAGAGTATAGTACATTAATCTTTAATCTTTCCTGAAGAAAAAAAGCAGGTTTAGTAGTAGTTTTGATCTATTTAGATCATGTACAATTTTGGTTCAAATTTTTATCTAGTTAATCAGTTTTACTGTTTTAGTTTAAGTAAATTTTGCGTATCTTTTAATTTTTTTCCTTATGAATTTCAAAATTTATTATTAGGTTTTTGTATGATGAGCAATTAACGTGTGGAAGTGGGGAATAATAGAAATGGTTATAATTTATAATTATAATTTATTTACCCTGTAAGTCAATTAAAAATGAGGACAAGGAATGTCTCTTAAATATAAAGAATTTTACATTAATATTTTATTATAATTTTTAATGATAAGTGTGTAAATATTTCATCATAATTTTTAATGATAAGTGTGTTGATTTTACGAAAAAGTTATGATTGATAGTAATATAAACTAAGTAAACTTATTCAAAATTAGCACATTTTAACTTCTAAAACAATTACAAGAAATTTATTATATTTGATAAATATTTATAAGTGATAATTGAATGAACTATAGTTAACTAAGTCATGTTTTAAAAAATAATCCTAAGTGGCAAAAATTTTAGAACTACTACTACACTATATTTGTAGTTAATTATATTTAAATTAATTATTTTTAACAATTTTGATATCGAAATAGATATTTTTAAATGATAACTACTTGAAAAAAAATTATCTTCAAATAAAAATTATAAGTACTTAAAAAATGATTTTCTAAATAAAAATTATAGTTGCCAAAATGATAACTATTAAAATTTATTTTTGTTAATTTTTTAAAATAATATATATGTAACTATGATAGAACTATTATGTAGAATCTATATCTATACTTATTATTAATAAAGACGATATCCTTTTTTTATGATCACTTTTTCAAATATCTATTCTACCCTTATATCTATTTTAAAATTAGAAAAATAAACTAATTTATCATAAGGGAGACTTGAACCTATAATCTCTTATTTCTCAAACATATACTTTACCAATTGACCAACCTTATAACTTTAAGTAAAATATTACTTTAAAATATTGATATCCAACATATATAATTGTCTAATTATATCTATAGTGTATAATATATGATATTATATTATATACTATATCTATACTATTAATAAAGGCAATACTCCTTTTTATGTCCATTTTTTAAAATACCTATTATTAACTTCTTCCTATTAATATATGCTTACATTTCATGACAAATATTTTTAAGAAACATGCAGATACACAGGTGCGACAATAAGTTCTGTTGCAACTCTCCTCTTTCCATTTTTTCATATTCATTGCACATTTGACATATCCATTGATGATTTGACATGTTTTTATCATGTTATCATAAACAGAAAATATTTCAATTAACAAAATATATTTTAAAACATGTCACATAATAATTTATATTTCAAAATATAAAATTTTACAAAAAATATTAAAATAGAAATGCGAATATACAGCGCCTGTGTTTTCGCTAGTTATTAATAAAGGAAATACCCCTTTTGACGTTCACTTTTCAAAATACCTATTCTATCCTTAAATCTATTTTAAAATAAAAAAAAATTGTTATAAGAGGAACTTGAACCAACAACCTCTTACTCCTTAAAGGTAAACTTTACTACTAGACCAACCTTATCATTTAAGTAATACTTTAAAATATTGATATCCAACATACATAATTATCCAACTATATCTATTATTTATAATTATGATATTATATTATATACTATATATTATATAATGGGAATATGATCTTTTGGTGTCCATATTTTTTGACTATTTTATCTTCTAAACATTTTATAATTGTTCTCACTTTTGCTAATATAACTTATCACTGTTAATATATGCACATTTTTACAATTTCTATTTTATCACAAATCAATCTTCCTTAAACATAATTAATATATGTATACATTTCATGATAAATATTCTTAATAAATATGTAAATATACAAATGCGACAATATTTTAAGTTCTATTGAAACTTTCTCATCTTTCCATTTTTTCATATTCATTGCATATTTGACATATTCATTGATGATCTGATATATTTTTATCATGTTATTATAAACAAAAATATAAAATTAACAAAATATATTTCAAAACATGTCACATAATAATTTATATTTCAAAATATAAAAATTTACAAAAGATATTAAATTAAAATCTTAAGATTATTATAACATATTAAAATAGAAATGCAAATACATAAACGCGATAACGTCTGTGTTTTCGCTAGTATAGATAATGGGATCCAAATTTAAAATTTTTACAAAATTAAATAATTACAAAATTAAATAGTTACAAATGAAAATGGTAATAAATCATATTTTACAAAATAAATTATCTTTTAAGAGGATTTCTTCCTTTTCGTTTTTCATCTAACCAAAAAAATAATCATTTTGAATCATTAAAGAAAAAGAAATATTTTTTTCTTCTTGATCACAGTTTCTTGTATATCGTTCTCTTATAATTATCCCATTGGCATTGGCCTCAACAAACCACTAATTTCAACCAACAACCCAGACCTCAAGGAGCAAAAGGACAAAATTTGATAGATTTTAAAGTAGTTATATAACCACTTTGAAGTGGCTATCCTGCCAGTTTTTTTTTCTTAATTAGTTTAACTATCCCAACCCCAACTCTACAAAAGACGGGAAAGATTAGGGGAGTAACACGAATCTGAATTTCTAATCCAGGAAAAATTTAATCCCAACCCTATCTAGCTACTCGGATATTATCCTACTAGGTTAAAGACTTCTGAAATTTCAATATTAACCCTGCATTAATATATGGTATATCTATGCCAAAAAACTGGCATTGACACACAAATACAAACATTAAATAGCCCGAAATGTTTGGTATAAAATGAAATACTAGTTTATATTTTTTTTTTAAAGGCAAAATAGCATGTATAATATTCATGTGACTGAAATTAAGGGTTTTAATAACTGCTACAAAATCTCAAGAAATAAGCATATGTATCAAGACATGTCATGAGACCTATAGAAAACAATCAATACACACTAGTGGACCCACCGTCCTCGCACAAGAACCGTCCACTCAATACTGTTACTACATGACTAGCATACGTTGTTATTACATAGCTTGTATACATATTAACAAATTACTCCATTAATAAAAAAATCTACAACTTTTATTAAAATCAAAAGAATACAACAAACATTTTTATAACATAATTTTAACCTACATAATTTTAACCTACAACTTTTATTAATACTGGTTTATATAATTGGAATTATATACTGTTTCATGAAAAGGAATGCATGAAGATTGAACAAGAGCCAATGTCGTATTGTATGGAGACCGTTTTTTTGTTAGCTCTACATCAATGAATGTCGAATGTGTATAACTAGTAAAACTGATCTATAACAATGTTTCACCAGCTGTTCTTGTCTGAACAATAATTGTTATACACCTTTTATTTTCCAGTTTTTATTTTTTTCTTTCTATCATATCGATTATTTTTTTCTCTCCATCTTTTCCCCTGTATATAAAGGTAAAGGGTACAATGAGTGATGGTTATCCAGTTCCACTATAAAAGTCAAAAGAAAGAAAAGAGGAGAATTTTTAACTACAGATTGTGGATTATGGTATTGTGATGCATGGTGTGGTCACATACCAATACCATGAACCATGTAGGAAGTACAGCTGCAACGCTTTAAATTTCAATCCACATGGAGTAATAATAGGGACGGCTCTCCAAAGCATAGGGACTGTTTCTTTGGTTAAAAAAAATTTATTTTTCGCAATCATGGCACATGTTTTAACTATGCAAACTTAAATATTTAAAGAGAAAATTTTTGTTATCCATAATAATTTTAATAGATTTTTATTTTGTAGGAAAATAGACTCTTTCATTAAGTTGAATCAACCAAGTTCAATCTTCCCCAAATAAAATAAAATAAACCAAGTTCAATACATCAAGATGTACTAAATTGACAACCTGAATTGGGACCTCTCCAAGCCAAAGATGTTGCCCCAAAAACGATTCTATATAGACTTTAAGTGGTTAAAATTTGTTTATATGGTGTATGAATGTGAACGTGTACGTTTTATCATTTTAGTTTTGCAGTCTGAAAGTAACATACAAAAAACAAGAGTTATCATATATATATATATATATATATATATATATATATATATATATAATTTATACATCCGATCAATATCTTTGATTTGTTTTTATCTCTCTTATTCATATTTATATATATTTTCTTTTTCTTTCTCTTGCTAGATGTAGAATAACATATGAATATACATCTATAGTTTTCAAAGAACAAATACTTGAGTATAAAACAACTTTTTGTCTTGTAATTTTTTTTTATGTATAATAGACAACACAAATAAAAATATAAAATTGACTAGAATATTTTTTTAATATTAACTATTCAATAAAATTTATATTATTTATATATTATATTTACAACAACAAAAAAACGTAATCTCGTGCTTATTATAGTTTTTCTTATCAACATCATACATATATATTATTTTTAAACAAAATTTTTATAATATAATCAACTATTAAGGTGAAAGAAAATAATAACAATCATAACAACTTTGATACTGAACGGATTTTATATTAGGGAGTAGAAATTTTTCATCAAATTTTAAATTGTATTTTCTCAATTATCAAATGAAGTAATATTGGTTCTATTAAAAAATTAGAAATTCTCCAAAAACGAGAGTATAGAAGAAGTTACAATACCCTTTTTAAAATTGACATGAGATTATGGGAGAATAATCGAATAACGGGGAAGCAAAAAGTGGGGAGAGAGAGAATAAATTGTAACTATTTTTATACTTACAATAAAATACTGCTATGAGATTTAGTGGTATTAAGCTGTTGTTTTGTGCTGTTTCACTATCTCTATGTTGTTCCATAATAATTTTTATGATAAAAATATGTAACAAGTTATTCTGAAAATTCTGTATTCTTACTACTTGTATTAATTTATTGGGGAAAAAATTGTTTTGACACTTTTTTTAGAGTTTGAAGTGTGTGTATAATATATATATATATATATATATATATATATATATATATATATATATATATATATATATATATATATATTCTCAAATTGACAGTGGTGTGAAGTATTCACCCATTGTTAATAACAAATATCCAGTGAGAAACCTAATTGCCCATCTCTAGTGAAGTTTTTATATTTTCTCCATCCATATAAGATTCGAATCTAAAACCTTACTTAAAAGGGACCGAGGTTAATATAACTAGATCAACAACTTGTTAGTATCTATAGTATATATATTCCTTATAACTTATTCGGTTCATGAGAATTGGAATTGGAGTTCACATGATGAAATTGTTTTTGAGCATCTAGTAAGGGAAAAATCATTTTAAAAATAAATGTTTATTATATTATTTGTATTTCTTCTATTTTTTAATTTTATTCAATTAAATGAGTAGTGGATGTAAATTGTAAAAGAGAATGTAAGAAAATAAAAATTCAAATATGAAAATTGATGTAGAGTACAGAAAATGGTATTTTAGTTTTTTTTAAATGGTATTTTTTTAGTAATTAAAAATGGTATTTTAGTTGTAAGGAAGTACCATTAAAAACTATTCAAAAAAATAGAAACCACTAACTTGGCCTAACTAAAATATCTTTAAATTATATGTCATAAACGATCAAATATATATTCGTATAACTTGTCAATTATCCATTTAATTGATAGTAAGGGTGGATGTAACAAAAAATTAGGAGAGATAAGACAGTGTCAAAGTGTTTCATCTGACTATTATGTATATTATTTTGGATCTTATAGTTTTAATATCAATAATAAATTTTTTACTTTTATTTTCGTAAATAATAAATATAATTGATAAATTAATTACACTAGAAGAAAAACACATATGAAAGTACTAATTTTATAATTTTTTGAAATCAATTGGAGAAACATTAACAATTATCTAGTAAATATAACTACTTTTGAATCTAAAACATTTCTTTAAGATTATAACATAATTTATTTTTTAATTTTCATTTACTAATATGGATTTAAAATTTTGTAATTATTATAAGAAAATTCAAAAGTTGTGGTAAACTAAAATGCGAATCACTTGAACCCACCACATGTGACCGCCAAATTCACAATAATAACGCATTAGAAACAGATTAATATTAAAAAAAAAAAAAAAGACGTGTTGGTTCATAATGGTTTGAATTTCAGCTTTAGTTTACTTCTTTAGCTCAACGCTGGTGTGGGCGATGCAAAAGTGTAGGAAACTGAACTACAAATGAAGGTTTCAGTTTGCAAATGAAAAAAAAAAAAGACATTGTTTTTTATCGGCTTCAAATAACCTCGGTAATTTTCACCACATGCATGCAATAATGCAGGTCTACAAAGCACACCAAAACCTGACCCTCTCTTGTCCACGATTATTGCACATAAAAGTTACGTCGGTATTGCAAATTTTGGATTCATGTTGTATCATGATCAAATTCACGTTAGAAATATCAATCTTCACATGTTTAGTCCCATTTTGATGAACTGGTTTTGTGTTTTTAATTTTAAATTGAAACAATTTTAGATAATTCCTGCTTTGAATAAAAAATATTAACTGAATTTTATCATTAATTTGTTTTTGAAAAAAAACTAAAAAATTATTTAAATTTAAAATTAACTTCAATTGAAACTAAATTTATGAATACTCACAACATAATCATTTATCTTATGATGGGAAAATATTTTTTGTATAGACTATGTTTGGTTAAGTAGAGTGAAAAAGAAAAAGAAATCAATTATATTCTTATTTGATTCATATGGATATGAGAATTTTAAAGTTAATTTTTTAATCTTTATTATATTTTAAAATATATACACAATGATATTACAAGTTCTCATTATAGTATGGACGCTTTTGTAATGTGTTTTCTTTCTAAACACTTTTTTCGTACCCTTTAAGTAAATATCTAATTTATTTCTTTTTAAGTGTGTTCTTACATTTATGTGAGATATGTTACATTGTTATGGATGAATTTCTTATACCTCTTCTAGCATGCATCAAACAACTTTGTGGGTTGTGCTATAACCTTGGGTGGATTGTAATGCACTTTTTCTTTTGTTGTGTCTCTCACGTCTACACATTCGTGAGTAGTCACAATATTATGATTCATGTCATACTGGGAACAAAATCCTCTGTACAAGTTGATGTCTCATTTCCTGTCTCAATTAATCCGTAAACATTATGTCTTTTAATGAGTTATATAAAATATAAAAGAATTTATAAAAGAGAATTCATTAAATGACATGATTGGTTGGACAGGGAAACACTAATCTGAAATTGAGGATTTCATTCCATCACAAGGATTTGTATACACCTTTAATTTTTTGTAACTTTTAAGAAAAAACCTTATGTAAAAATATAAGAATCCACAAAAAGAAAGAACACTTGTATAATTATAAAAAATTAAAAAATTGAAGACAATTTAGTAAAAATATATCAAATTTATTAATAGACTTTTTTTTTCTTCAAATTTTTTTATATTGAAAGGAAGGCTGGAGGCTAAAATGAGGTAACCAGGGATTTTGTTCCCTTCATTCCCCTCTCTCTCCATCTTAAAAATTAAACAAAACATAGATCTTTTTAAAAATTTTCTTCCCTCCATCTTCCATGAACCAAACAGGGTCTAAATGTATTTTATTTTTTATTTTTTAACCAACATCACTTTTAAAAATAGTATTGGTCCACGAATGCTATTCATGCATTGTGTGCTTGCTATTCGTAAAAAATAACAACCGTGACTCATGATAAAATGATAATATGTTCCGGGAGAGAATTCAACTAGAATAAATAATTTATTTTTAAGTGAAGCTGAAAATTATATATCAAAATTATTCGTAGGATATTAAATTAAAAAAAATTTAAATATTTTTTAAGCTAAAATGAAAGTATTTTAAATAATGTTGAGTTTTAAAAAAATCATAAGTAAGGGATTTTTCTTTAAAAAAGAAGAAGTAAATGACAATTTTTACCTTGTTGGATTTAAATCTAAATCTAAATATTAAGATAATGTCCACTCCTGAAAACTTTTGCTTTAAGTCTAAATACAAGTTAAAAAAAAAAAAGAAGGATAAACACGTTTTTAAGATATACAATTATTCCCTAAGAAAACATACAATTAATTGGATTTTTTATCATTTTAGGAAATTTTTACAAAATATATAATAAAATAGAGAGTTTTTGAAAATATTTACTAAAATAAAGTTTTTTTTGGTTTTCCAATTTTTTTGTCATGTTTTGGTGGAGTCAATAGAGCTGGCTCAACTAAGGACAATTTTGTCATATTAATTTTCTTTTGTTACAATTTTTTTTAAATTAAATTGGTTGTGCCAATTCAATATTGACAATCAGTTTAATTTTTGTACATTATATAAGTGACTCCCATCGGATTAGGTCATTAGTATAGATTATTTTTTCTTCGACTAAACCGGTTTTTCCAACTCAATGTCGACAATTAATTTATTATTTTATACTATACAAGTGCACTAACTCGGATAAATTGGATTTTTTTTTTACAATAAGTAGTCCAACCTCATTTGGAATCACATGTGCAAAAGAAAAAAAAAGTTACTTATACTATGTTGGTGAAACAAAATAGTTGAAAAAACTTTATATACTTACCCTAACTTGAGTTGACATCACTTATACACAGAAAAAAGATAAATTAAATTGTCCACATCAAGTTAGCACAACCAATTTAATTTTAAAAAGAAAAAGCTCAATTGGCCTAGCATGAGTTGAAACAACTACTTTAAACAAAAAAAAATTATCCAAATAATTTAACTTGAGTTAGACTTATGCCGAGAAAAAAAAAAGGTTTAACATGTTGACATAAATGAGTTGACCCATTACCGTAGGATAAAATTTTTTGGTTGTGACTGCTCAGTTAGTTCGGCCCAAAAAATTGGAAAATGAAAAAAAAAAACTATTTTAGTAAATGCCTTTCAAAACCTTTTTTTGTTTTTATCACTTGAGTTGTGATATATATATATATATATATATATATATATATATATATATATATATATTTAAAACCTCCTAACATGATAAAAAAACCCATTAATTCCTTTAAAAAATATATACAAATAATTTATCTAAGTAAATTTAAGTTTATTCTTATACACTTTTTCTGGCCATCAGTTTAGTATAGAAATCCATAATCACATAATTATTTTGGGACTAAATTAAACCTGAGTTCAAAATTTAAATAATATTAAAATTTATCCAAAGTATTATTATGAAATCTACAAAATCATCCCTTGTTAAAATGTCCAAAAATGTCACTCCTAGTCTCCTAACTTCAAGACTTGAATTCATACCCTAAAAAAGGACTTGAATTGAATTTAGAAAATAAAAATTAAGAGTGATTTAATTTGTAATTCAAATCTAACTTGGGGTACAAAATAATTTTAGGCTGTAATTCAATATTTCAATGCTTGAATATTAATTTGTAGATATATTTATTAACTTTTTAAAAAAAAATTGAGAGAATTTTAAAAAATTTTCTTAAAAAGCCTATATTAAGATTAATTTTTTTATAGGAGAAAATATTATAAAGATTAGAAATTAAACACTTAATCTTTCATTTAAAAAATTGCTTTTATATAATGTGAAGACATCAAGATCTTACTTTTACAATGTAATTTGTATAGATTAAGATTTGATACGTGATAAAAGAGAAGTGTAATGTTTCATCATTTAAACACTTAAATCCATTTGATAGTGCATAATGGTGATATTTGTTGTGTCACTAGGATATGATCATAAAATCCTATATATCTCTTATCTATTTTGTCACTATACCATAATTCTTATCTCCAAAGAGAAGCTCGCAACACATAGGATAATTTTTTTTTCTCTTTCTCAATCATAATTTTTTATTTATATGACTTTTAAAGTACTAATTAATAAAGTCAACAAATTTAAGAGAAATGAAGACTCATGTTAAAATAACTATCATAAATAATTACATTCTATTATATAATTAATTTATTAGTTTAATCTATATGCACTGATATTCAATTACAAACCTTATGAAAGGATTGTTGACTTTACTAATTAATATTTTAAAATTCATATAAATAAAAATATGTAATTAAATGTTATTGTAATATTCTTTTACACTATAAGTGCATACT
This sequence comes from Psophocarpus tetragonolobus, assembly GCA_037954015.1. NCBI lineage: Eukaryota > Viridiplantae > Streptophyta > Magnoliopsida > Fabales > Fabaceae > Psophocarpus > Psophocarpus tetragonolobus. The sequence goes on from CM075688.1 coordinate 16,718,047, forward strand.
AATTAAAATCTTAATTTAATATAGTTTAATTGATATACACTAATGGTGTAAAAGACTTTTACACTGTCATTCAATTGTATCTCTTTATTAGTAATCGATAAAGTCAACAAAAAACTTATCATAAATTAACGATTGTGATTGGATGTAAGTGTAAAATTCTTTAAACCGTGAATGCAATACCAATTAAATTCATTTAATATTATCCATTGTAATAGTTACATACTATATATTATATTAAAATTTACCTAATAATGTAATATAACTAATAAATTATATATATATATATAATTTTATTATAATATTTAAATAATACTTAATCTTATTATAAATAAGACATATAAGGTTTTTATATAGTATATAATATAAATAATAACAATTATATATAATAATATTTTATTATATATTATAATTTTATATTCAGTATATATTTTTATATTTATAATAATTTTGTCATATAAATTTAAATTATATTTTCATTAAAATATTATAATTTAAATATTTTTATTCAGATATTAAAATATTAATTACAATTTTAAATTTTATATAATTATTTTATAATTTAAAGAAAAATATTTGCATAAATTAAGTAGTTTTTTATATAATTTAGTTAAAATTATATTTCTCATAATTTGTAAAAGAATATAATTTAAAAGTTAATTTTTAGAATTGAAAAATTATATGTAATGTTAATGAAATAGTAATTTTGTCATTTGAATATAGTTTATATTATATCCTATCTTACTCTTATTCAATATACGTCAAACATGATGAACTATGCTCTCTTATTGTATTATATTCTCTTACCGTATCATATTAGTTTCACAAACGGACCCTTATTTAAATACAAATTAGCTTATCTAAAACATTTGAGCATACTCTTTATAGTAAGTTATTAACTCTGAGTTAGTGGCAGAAATTGATAGTTTCCTTTTCAAATGAAAAATAAACTCATTTATAGATATAATCTTAAACTTTCTCTAATTTTGATGATCTTTTTTATTTGACTGGACACAAATATATAGGTATGGGTGCTATCTTATTTGCTTGGTCAGAGACGAGATAAATTTTACTGTCTTTACTAATTAACTAAAGTACGTTTAGCTGTTTTATATGTCTTTTTAATAATTTTTTAACTTTTGGCAATACGAATGGGGACAGATATAGCCAATACTTGACCGGAACATAAATGAAACACAAATTCTAAAAAAATCGAATATTCAAAATAGATTTCAAAATCAGATAAAAACAGAAATAGTGAAACTTGTTCATATTGCGCAACATCCCGCCCTATTTCGTTGCGATCCTTGTGTCATATCATTGAGTGTGATGCAAATTTTCTCTCTACTTTCTTGCCAAGTTGCAATCCAACTATAAATCACTGTAGCTCAAATAATAGAGGCACACGTTTGGAATATCAGGCTCAGAGTCAAGCTAAAATTTCAAAAAAGTCAATGAAAATGGACGCTATTGCCTATTTGTGATCAAAAGGGTAACTTAATTAATTTAGTGCCCAAATTACCACATTGACGTTTGAATGTTTTCAATGATATTCAACCAAAATAAAGCACCGGACAGAAGATAACATTACATATGCTGTAGACCCCACAACGAATTCAAGGTAACACGTACGTAACTACGTAGTGCAGAGAAAATGCAACAGGTCATTTTTCCATCCAGACAGATCCAATTTAACATTTAGATATGTGGCCTTCTAAAAGAAAGCTAATTCATTGAAGCATGTCACGTGGCATTAAACGAATTCTCGGTTATTAATGAATTTTTTATCTGACAAAATTTATGACTTGGGTCAACAATCTCACTGAAAATATTTAACAAATCGCATTCATATCAGCTAATCCAGATTCCTGAAAACTACATAAAATTTGCAAACAAACCGGGGGAAAGATTCTCAAATAGAAATTGGTAGTGAATAGTCCCTGTAAATGACCGACACACCATTCAATTTATTAACTCCAATTAGAAATAATCAAACAAATGGCTGTGCCAACTGGAAGACAAAAGTGTGTCTTGATTAGAAAGCGACTCTATGAAGGTAGGGATGCTCGTAAAGCAACCCTAAGATTTTCCATTTTTTCGTATCATGCCACTGATAGGGAGGCATCAACAAGCAACAAGTAATGCCATGGCGATCAATGTCTCATTTTCAATTTTTTAACAGTGAGCTTTAAATTTTCACTTTCGATAGAATACTCATCACATGCTCAAATAGCTCACGCCAAAGAAACAGTGTGTCCTCAGCAGATACCCAAAAAACAACAGAATCTAAAGCGAGACAATTGAAGTAGAGATTATTATTACTTGTATAATATGTTATCAGTGCTAACAAATAACTAAAAGAAGCAAAAGTCCTGGAAACTAGAATGTGATGGTTTATTTGATTGATTATTCTTCAAAATGGCAAGCTCTTGGAAGTGGAAGTGGAAGTGGAAGTGGAAGTGAGTGAAGCAAAATGGGAAGATGGAACGAAATCCTGATGCAAGTTGGCCCTCTTGACAATTTTCATCATATTACTCTGCAAACTCTGCTGCACTAATTGTTTCACCGCTTTCTTTTCCTCACTTTCCCCCTCCGCCAAACACTCTTTCCCTCCTCTGGAAGAAGAAGATCCACAAATAGGAGCAGAGACACCCAAGTTTCCACCATAGCTTCCAGAAACCTGTTTCCCCTTATCCACCCTCAAGCACTCCAATATTCTGGAGGCCCTCTTCTGAGCCAGCGTGGTTCCCACAAGCGTCAGCTCAAGCAGCGAAGACACAATCCCGGCCTCTATCATCACCCGCCTGTCACCGTACGCTTTGTGTGCCATAATCATCAAAACGTACGACGCCTTCTCTTGACACTCTGGCGAATCCGTCCAGCTCAATACGTCCACAAGAATCGGAATCGCATCGCTCACACTGCTAATGCCTTTTCTACCCTCCGGAGTTGACACCAAATTGCTCAGAATCGCCAGACTCCTCTCACTCACTTCCATGTCCCCTATCCCGTTCACTAATAACCTAACCAAATCAGTTTCCAAAACCACTGACACGTTGCTCTGGCAGATAGAAAGATTGTACAAAGCTCTCAGAGCGTCTTGCTTCACTTGCGATTTGGAACACATTTTACTATCATCTAAATTCTTTAGGGTTCTAACTAGAAACGGTATTGCACCAGAGGATCCAATTATCGGTTTATTCGAATCCAACGCGCTTAATCCTAGAAAATTCGCTACAATCGCTTCAGACACCGATGAATCGAAGCCACTTGATTCGATAATCTTCAGCATCTTGTGCACCGCGCCAATTTTCACCATAGCCGCTTTATTTCTGCAATAATTGAATCAAAGTCAAAATTCACGTTTATTACAGTGAAAACGAATATTTAGGTAAAAAGCAGTGGTGTGATTCGAATGAAAATGCAAATAACGCACGCATCGTTGCCGATTCCGAGATTGAGTAAAGCATAGAGCGATGCGATTTGAGAATGATCATCTTCCGAATCAAGCATTCCAACGAGCGGAGGAATTGCTCCGAGCATTGCGAGATTCGCTCTCGTTTCGGCATCTTCCTTCGCGAGAGACCTCACTCTCGCCGCTGCGATTTGCCGCTTCGTGAAGTCTTCTTCACGCAGCTCCTTCACCACTTGCTTCAGCTCCGCCAATGCCTCTTCCTTCTTCTTCTTCTCCTCCGCTGCGTTCAGCAGATCCGATAGCTTCTCCGAGCACTCCTCCTTCTCTGTGTGGCTCGCCGCCGAGCTGGTGTCACCTCCGTCGCCGTCGTCTTCCCCGCGCTGGCGATACCGGTACCGGGAGGTGCCGCCGCAGCTAACGGCGTCGAAGATCATGCGACGGAGGACACGGAAGTGGCTGCCGGCGGTGACATTTTTTGCAGAGTGACGGTGGTCGAGAGCGAAGGATCCGACGTTGTTCCGGTGACACTTTGCCATTCTCCGGCGACCTACATTGCAGAGAAGATCCGCGCAGAGAGAGAAAGAGAAGAATGAAGAATCCCTTTTTGTGATGTACAAGAAGGTTTTATTTTAGATTTTGTTTGTTTGGTTCTCTTACTATGAGAGTGTTGAGTAAGTAAATACTATTCTGCTATAGTACCGTGTGCACGTTGTTGTGTCTCTTTGACTGTTTTTAATTTATAGTTGTGACGGTGGTGGAGGGAGCGCCAAAATTAGTGTGTGGTTAGAAGATGATTTTTATCGCTGTTGTGTTGTGTTTTAAAAATGAAATGAGTGGTAACTTCATTTCATTTTCGCATTCATGGAATGATAAGGAAACTGATCATCATTTCAGACAAAGAAACTACAAAATCGGAGACCCATATCCCTTATATATTTCTCCTCTGCTTCTTTGCGTTTTGTCTTTTCTACTATTTATATCATCCATGTTTCATTCTTTTTAAAAATGATTTCTTCTCGGATAAGTTGATTCCATTGCCATGTAATAAATAATAAAAAAAGTTAAGTCCCAGTGACAATCTCTTTCCAACCTTTTTATAATGAGTATCACTTTTGTATATAAACACTGGTTAAAATGTTATATTTTTCACAAAATTTTCATTTGCATTGTGTTCTTACCATAAGACCGTGGGCTTGGGAATACAGCAACAGCTTCCTTTGAGATATTGTTTTGCTTTAAAACCCTTACAATCTTATCATATTTGATAGGTGAGTTAACGACAGAAAATGCTATAAACAACTATTGAACTGCATTTCTAACTTATGTTTAAATGCTATTATTTGAAAACACTTTTAATTATTTAATTAGTATTTTTTATTTGTAAAAAAAACACGTGCTGGAAATTTTATAATATTTTCCACTTTCTCAATATAAAATTAGTATCTTCAAGAAACTTATTCGTCTTTTTTATAAAATAAGTGAAAAAAAAGCAACGATGTATAATTGGTAGTTTAGTCTAATTTATGAATCAACCTAATTAGGTTGGATTGAGTAGAAAATATGTTTTTTTAGCAATCTTATAATACCCTACCTTAATTTGTTGCGTTGGATATTCGAGTTGAGTAATTAAAAAAGTATTTTAGAAATTAAAAAATAATAAAAGTTATTATTTTTTAGTGTAACCATACTATTAATATGTTGTAGAACAAATTTGTGGTTTTGGATTCACGGTGTACGCTATAGTTAAGTCAGTTATGTCAATAACTACTTACCAAAACAGCTATTATTTATATAAAATTTAATTTAATTGGGTTGATTGATATATTGGTTTAGCTACATGTGTTTTTTTTATAAGCTAAAGATTTTATTAAAAGAAGAATGCAAAGAACAAGAAATGCGTTTCGCATACACATTAAAATTCCATGTAGAGCAAATAACAAAAATGAAAAAGATTCATTGAATACAATAAGTGAGATTTACATTCATTCTGCAAATGAGTGAGAATTAAGGTTGACCACTCAATTCCACTCCCACGAACTTAAATGGATCGCTTGAATAATTTCTTGGACATCACCTAACTGAGCTCTAAATACTGTCACATTTCTACTTCTCTATAAATGTCATATCCCTGCAAACCACACATAAGACCATGTTTCATAAATCTCTTTTGACTCGGCCACCAAACCCAAAATTGGTAATAGTGAGTTTGGATTCCTGTTGAAAGAATAGTGGATATCCTCTACCAACTATAGAGTGATTGCCAAACACGACTCAATACCGTGCAGCTGAAAAAAAGATGTGCCTCAGTTTCCTCCGTGACCCCACACAATCCACGAACTACTTCATCTTATTGAGTTATGCTTCTCTGCACCAAGTTATGCCCAATAGGTAAACGATCAGCTTCTAGTTGCCAAACCAAAAACTGAACCTTTGGAGGAACGCCAACTTTCCACAGCATGTTGAAGTAGTGATGAGATTAATTTAGTAAGTGCTTGTTTGACAATAGCTTTATAAAACTATTTTCAGTATTTTAGTTTTTAAAACTAAAAAACCTGTTTGGATAGTGTTTTCTGAAAATAGTTTTTGAAAACAGTTCTGGTAAACAGAAACAAATGAAAGCAGTTTTGCTTTTCAGTTTTCTATTTTTGTTTTGAAAACTAAAAATACAATCAGAATATATTGTTTTTTGCTTTTCATTAATGAAATTCTAATAAATATGAACAAGTTTTTCCATTTTTACATCTTCAAAAAAATATTCAAATAAAACTTGTCAAACAAGTTTTTTTTTCTTTTCTTTCCGAAAACAGTTTTTGAAAACTATTCTTAAAAACTCTTTTCAAAAACTAAAAACTAAAACCAAACCAATCAAGCCCCAAGTCTCCTGACAATATCTTGTACATTGAAGACATCGAGTAATTGCTAGAGCCATCTAAAAGCCACACCCAACTATCCACCACTCTTCTCTCACCACTACTCCTTCTAGACTCTCTGACAATCTGACCACCAAATCTTCTTCCCAAGCAAACAACTTTCGTCTCCATGACCAGTGTCATCTTGCCCCTTAGCCTCACATCTCTTTGACAGATGCCAATTGATTATCTGTTATATCATACAAACGACTAAAAGTAGTACTTAACATCTAACTCCCCCACCACTGGTCCTTCCAAACACAGAACTTGACTTCCATCCCCAATCCTATGCTCTACATTACTAGACCACTAGTTCCCTCTCCTATGACTCTTTTGCTTAATAGAATGTAAATCCTTCCACCTCCTCGAACCATTATGACCAACTCCATCCCTAAGCCCTATATTCACTCCATACTTCGCTTGTAAGAGTCTACCCCACATACAACACGTTCGACCCTCAATTGTCATTTCCAGTTTCCCAACAACACTAAATTGAAAGCTTTAAAGTCTTTCAACCCCAATCCCCTAATCTTTATCTCGACAGACCTTTTCCCAAAGACACCCATGTAACTTTTCATCTACCACTTGAACTCCCTATAAGAAATTAGAAAAGATGGACTCAAGTAGAGAGATAATACCTTTAGGTGCCTTGAAGAAAGATAGAAAGTACATTGGTAAAGTATACAACACAAATTTTAAGACCACTAACTTCCCTGCGATGAAAATGTGTTTACTATCCTAAGAAGCAAGTCTTTTCTTTATCACATTGACCACTGGAGACCACGTAGCCTTTTGTGAAGGGTCAACACTTGTAGGTAATCCCAGATATTTCATCGGTAATGTCCTTACCTTGCAGTTCAATAAGCCTGATACTCTGCTCAACCATCCTTTTGCCACATTAATCCCAATAAGCTGGCTCTTATGGCAATTCACCTTTAGTCTCGATACCAACTCAAAATTTTGCAAAATAGCTATGACTACCTTCATAGACCGCCAATCCATCTTTGCTAGTAATCGGTGTCAATTGGAAATTGTAAATGAGTGAAACTCTGTATGTGACTCCTAACATCATACCCCTGCTGATGCATGCCTCCTTTGATATTTTTCTAGAGGTTTTCTTCTTTGGTGAAATGGTTTGTGGAGAGGTAAGAAGTGAAGTGGTTTTAGGCGCCACTTAAGGTAAGCCTAAGAGGGAAAGTTTGCCACAAGGGATGAAACCCTTGATAAAAACCTAAGGAATTCTCAAAGAGAGAAGAAGGGTGGACACTAAGAGAATTTTGGCCAACTCAAGGTTTTTCCATTCAATAAAGTGTAAAAAATACAAGAGTGTGAAGGAGCACATTTTTATAGAGGGAGCTAACCTCTTGGACAAGTCATGAAGGAAATGAAGGGTTAGGATTAAAAGGAGTCATCCAAGGGAGGAAGATTGAAGCCCAAAGTCTAATCAATCCCCTCCTTTAGATGAGAATTGGTGCCCAAGCTACCTCATCCAAGGGCCAAGATTACTCCTTTATTAGTTTTGGGTTTTATTTAGAAAAAGAGGGTGTAGTTATCAAACTACCCCCTTATTTCTTAAATAAAGGCCCAAAAGTTAATCTTACCCCTTCTTATTACTAAGACATCTACTAGAAAATTAAATGGACTAATACATGTCCAAAATAAAATCCTAGGTTCCTAAAAGAAAAATTACAAGTAAATAAGTCATGACTTGCATAACTTGATGGTCATATGGAGGTGAGATCTTCCTCCTTCTACTCTAGTCATGTCTTCTTCTATTCTCTTAGCCATGACCCTAGTGATAGGGCTCTTGCTTGGGGAGAATGCATCACCTGCCATAAATGTCTACTCTGAGTCTCACGAATCATTTAACTCAACCCCTCAACCACTAAAAGGAATAAAAATGGAGACAAAGGATCTCCCTGATGAAGACCCCTGAACACAACAAATTCTCTTTAGGACTATCATTGAGCAACACTAAAGTCCTAGTCGTGCTGACGCACTCCCTGATCCACTTTATCGACTTCCAGCCAAAAGTCCCAAATCCCATCCTTTCCATAACATACCACAGGTAATGCCAGCTCATTGGATCATAAACTTTTTCAAAATTAACCTTCATGCACACTAGGTCGGACTTCCTTTTTTTCACATCATCCATCATCTCATTCATAATAAGCACACTGTCTAGAATTTATCCACCTTTTGCAAACGTTGATTGATTCTCATATATGACCAATTGTATAACGTTTCTCAATCTTTTAGCCAACACCTTTGCAAGTATATTGTACAAACATCTATGAGTGAAATTGGGCGATAATCTCTAATCTTTCAGGGATTAGGTTTTTTAGGTAACAAAGCAATAAAGGAAGAGTACGCATCTTTCACTAACTTCCTATTCAAATAAAATTCGTGAAAAAATTCTAGGAAGTCTGATTGCAATAAGGACTAAAACTCTTTAATAAACTTAAAGTTCAGACCATTTGGACTCGGGCTTTTGCAACTATCACACTCTCATACTGTCTTTTTTACCTTTGTCTTAGTGAAAGGCCTCTCCCATTCACCTTTTTGTTTAACTAACAATTTTTTAAATAGTAGCTCGTCCAATCAAGGTCCATGCTGCTCACCCTCAAGGAAATGATCTTTAAAATACGTTTTTACCTTTCCTTTTAGACTGAGAACCCCTTCCACTTCACATATGTTAAAGTCAAGACTTAAGTGCTTCCTGTGTGTCATTAAGGCCTGGAAGAATTTTGTATTAGCACCTCCTTCCTATAACCACTTTAGCCTCGATTTCTACTTACCAGAGAACACTTCCTAGCCACCACCTTTATAAGTTTCTCACTTATCCCCTAAATCTCTGAGTTCCTCTCTGTTAAGACCCCTTTCCTCATTTAATTGTTTATTCATGTGCTCCTTTACTTGCTGAATCAATATATTTAACAATATCTCTAAACACTTGCTGATTCCACAATTTTATCTTCTGTTTTATGATTCTCAACTTTTCCTTTAGAATAAACACCTTTCTGCCATCAACACTTAACTTTGCCCATTCTTCCTCCACAAAAGGCCTGAACCTCCTATCACCAAGCTAACAATTAAGAAAACAAAAAGGCTTCAGACCCCAATTAGTTTGCCCTACAGTTAGCATCACTAGACAATGTTCTAACACGTCCCTAGGTAACCACTGCTCTATATTTCCCCATACCTTCAACCAATCTTCAGTGACTAAAAAACGGTTCAACCTAATCACAGTCTTCTCAGCATTCCTATACCAGGTGTATTTCCTCCCCTCATACTATTACTCCTTCCTCAATAAACGAGTTGAACAACACCATTTCCTCTATGTGTGTATTCAACTCCACCCCTTCCTTTCTACCACATTTAGGATAAAGTTAAAATCTTCCAATATGCATTCATGCCCTTCGCCCCTCCCCGCCTTCCAAGAGATGATATATGACCAACATTGTCTCTTTCTCACAATATCACATGACACATAAACATTGACTATAGTTATCAGTTCCTCCTTCCCCACTCACTTCCCCCTCACCCGGTTAATTAGGGATGAAAATCGTGCCCACCCCACAGTTACCGCCCCCTCCCTATGTTGATTTTGACAGGGAAAACCCACCTTGTTAGTCCTCGTGCCTATCCATGCCCTCGTCCCCACCTAAGAAAATCGGGGATGGGGATGGGGTGGGTTTGTTGGTCTCTGCCCCATCCCCGCCTCACCCCGCTTATATATTAAACAAAATTTATGCATATATTTTTAATCTCACATGTGTGTGTACAAATCTATACCTCTATCGCCTATTAAAACTAAAATATAATTAACAACTTATCATATAATTTATTTAATAAATTATAAGTAAATTTAAATTATAAAAATAATATAATAGGGTATCGATACCCGACAAAAATGGAGACAGATGATTAAAATTTCAAACCACCTCTTTTACACTTGTCTTTGTCCCTGTCTTACACTTTCCAGAAATGGAGATTGAGAGGACTAAACCCATACCGGTCCCATCCTATTGTCATCCCTATTGTCAATCTTTTCCATCTTGTTTTCTTAAAAATAAATCATCCAAGACTTTTATTTACCTATCAACTTCTAGAGTTTCCACTTCTTAATCCGCACCCAACCCCCTTGTATTTAGGAGAATGATCTTCATGATACTATATTGGTTCCTCTCCTCCCAACCACCTCCAAAACTCGCAGTCTCTGGATCACCCACTCCCAATTTGTACTTGTCCGCTCACTTGTTGACCTAACTCTCACATCTCCTTCGCCACTATATCCACCTCCTTTCGGGTGTGAGGCTCCTCTTGATTGTTAGTTATCCTCTGCTAACGCTACCTCACTACTAACTTGTAACCGCGATCTGCGCCCTTTTAAAGATGAATTGGGACGCTGCTTCACATTCTTTCTCTTCCTCCCTCTTCCCACTCCTTTCTGTTGACCTTCAGCATGTTGTAGAGAGCCCGTAAAATTCACGGGTACCTCCACCAACCCCTCTCTGCTAGTAGGAGTTCCAACAGTGTCCTCCACACAACACCCTCAACTGTGCCAGCCTTTACCTCCTTCTTCACTCCCATATTAATAACACCCTGCAGATCATGTTTTTCCCCTGCCAGATAGGTGGATTCCGCATGGGGCACTGACGTACACGTTTGTTGATGCGCAACCTCCCATGAGACGCCGGCCCGGGGCTCATAATGCACGTCCAGGCTGTGAGACTTGGCAGTGATAATCTCGAAAGATGGATCATTATCATCACGGTTGCACCTATTAGCCTCCACGTCCAAAACAAGAACACATGAATGAAATAATGGCACCTCCACGTCCTTTCAGCTATTATCATGAACTGCACCAATTCCTGCTGGCAAAACCGCAGTCTCTACTGCACTGCTATGTCCATCCATGCCACACTCCTTGCACAACAGATCAGCCTTCGGGTCCCTACCCATGTGCACTGCTACCTCAAGGCCCAATCGGTGATCGCTATCAGCACGCCCCATCTCCACGTGTTGAGCCATCAACATAACATTGATCAACTGCTGTTCGCCACTCCCTTGTAGCACTTCTTGCTTGGGTTAAGATACACACACTAGGCCCATTTTCCAAGTTGTTAGTTGAAGATCATTTGGCACGTGGTGCAGTCACCAAATCCGGAAGAATATCTGTAACTGAAGCCGATTTATCCATATTACCTACCACATCGTTAACGTTCACATCTTCTCAAATGCCCAACGAAAAGTGTTATGCACTGCCTCCATAACCGCATCATTGCTACCCCGCATAGCATATTCAAAATTTGACTCTTCGTGAGCTTTCCACCGCCGTAACCATCATCTGATGTCCGACATCTTCTGATAATCTTTCGCCAGGTCCACAGAGGAATGGATTTCTTCCACTAAACGAATTGAGAAAATCACGGTGGTAATGTTGACCCTAACAACCTCATTAACTGGTTTCCATTCCGAGGTACAGATCAATATTCCACCCACCACGTACTCCAAGAAATCCTTACCCTATGCATGCACTGGGATACCCTTACATCGTACCCACACATACGTTCTTTAGCCACATCTGTTGGCATCCACATATCTGTACCATCGTCACAGAGGTAATACCTTCCTGGCACAACCTCTCTTGTAGCACATAAACCATCTCCAGAAATGAAACACGTCCTACATAACAGCGCATTACACCGTCCTTGGTGCCATCATGAGCTCTATCTTCCTTCAAACGGCAAACCTTTTTAAAGCCTTCCGTCTTAGGGTGACTGCCACCTAGTGTCGGATCCACCGCCTCAACGTCCTGACTCCGCTCTATGCGCCTATATCCACGCAAGAACCTCCGCATATTCATCCGTACTTTATAAGTGCCTATCCAAATTGTGTGATGCAATCCACTCATAATCACTTCAAGAGTTGTAGGAAGGTGATGAGGTGAGGAATAGAGGATAATGACACTACTTCTAAAAAGATAAGTTACGGCTGAAAAGCTTGCCACAAGAAACCCTTGATAAAAGTAATTGAAGGTTTCTCTAGGGAGAAGAAGACACTCAAACAAACTCACAAAATATGAGAAATGTTCCATTATTCAAGTGTAAGAAAGGTGGTGACTATTTATAGAAGAGGTATGGGCTTCTATGAGTTGGATGTCCAACTACTAGTGATTAGGAAATGATTAGTTGAATTAACCAAGTGGACAGACCCATCATACGTATACAAAAAGTAAATTATGAATAATTGATTTTTTTTTTGACAATATTATGTTTTTACACAAATAAATTCATGACAAAGTTTGTTTTATTTGCTTAACAAAGTTATTTTTATAATTTCTACTTAATAATTTATTTAATATTTTAATTATTATAATTATTTTTTATTAATTTATATGAATATCATAATTTTTAAAATAAAATAAAATATTGGCAATTGGTTGACCAAAACAGGTTGCCAAGCTAAAAATAGTAGCCTAGTGCGCCAAATTGAGGGTGGGCTGGCGACCGACCTGCTGAGCCCAGCCTGTTTTGCTATCCCTAACATGCCCAAACTCTTTCACAACAAAACACCTTTCAATCTAATACAAAAAGAGCTACAAAAATTGAGCTAACTTTTTTTTGAAGAAAAATTTACTAAATCATGCTTGATCTAAAGGCATGAGAGACATCTCATAAGATTTATTCAAGAGAAAAACTCCTCTTAGATGCTCAATTTTAAAAAGTTTTTAACACACTTTTGTAAAAGCAAAAAGAGGCTAAAACCTATAAGAAATTAATTTGACATTTCAAGGACTAAACAAGACTTTTAATGACAAAGACTTAAGAGCACATAATTTAAAATAAGCGCCTAAAAATAGAGAAAATGACACAAAAATATAATATGCTCCGAATTTAAATTGACAAAAACTACTAAACATAACATAATTAGACAATCAAGAATATCATTGAAACAACACATAATGGTAAAATGAAAAAGAGAATTGAGATGAAGAAGAAGATGATATTTGAAAATTAAAAGAAGAAGCTAAGAAAGTGAACTTTTAGAAGAAGGCTCTAGATACCAAATGGTGCAATCTTGGATTGCCACTCCCATGATCACTTCAAGATGTTCCACAATTGTAAAAGATATAGGTGATGAGGTAAGGAATGGAGAATGATGGCGTCACTTCTAGGAAGATAAGCCAAGGTTGGCAAGTTTGCCATGAGGGAAGAAATCCTTGATAAAATCCATTGAAGGATTCTCTCTAAGGGAGAAGAAGACACTTAAGAAGCTCATAAAATATGAGAAATGTTCTATCATTAAGTGTAAAAAATGAATAAAGGGTAGTGGTGACTATTTATAGAAGAGAAAATAGGCTATGGGCTTCTAAGAGTTAGATGTCCAACTACCAATGATTAAGAAAGGATTAGTTGAATTAACTAAGTGTTAATTTAACTTGATCCAAACAAGGCCCTAAAATAGTGGATCTGTGTTCCCTCTAATTTAAATTTGAATTTGAGAGTGTCATGTAGACTTCCTTCAAAACAAATTTGAATTTAAAAGAGGCGACATAGGCACCACCTAGGAGAGAGAAGGTGGTTGGAACCTAATACGGGGGAAAAAAGGGGTCTCACTTGTCTCTCATACTTCATGTAATGCTAAAAGGGTGGGGGAAGAAACTAGGGGTCGTGGTGAACAAAATCCACACGTTCAAGGCTCCCAAAAAAGGTCACTCTTATGCATACATTCCACACAAAGACTAGTGACGCCTCCTTTAGAATAAAAGAAATAGGCCAAAATATAAGGCCTTAAAAGAAACGAACTACACCACCAATGTTCTAAATGGAAAGGGCACAAATTATAAAGTAAAATATTTACAAAACATAGATTATGGCCTAAAATAATCTCTTCATGCTTCATCCAAGCCATGTCTACTATTCAATCCTCTTAGCTAAGAAACCTTTCTAGTGGGATTGCTTCATGGTGTAGGGTTCTTATGCAACTATAGTACATCTTGCACCAACTTGAACGTGAGAAAACCAAAACTTTGACCAAGGTGATTTTTTTGACCGGTATGTAAACATCTAACATTGTTCCCCATCTTGAAAAACCCCCTCTCATGACATGAGCCCTATATTTCTCCGGAAATTTTGTGAAAAAGAAATTGGTTGATCGAAGTGCTCCTTAAATCTACTATTGTTTCCTAATTTGCTTGCTCTCTTCTTCCTCGATCGCACCACTGTCCATGCTGCTTCCTCCCTATGTTTCCCACTCACTTTCTCGCTCTCTATCTCTCATTGAAATTCAAAATTATTATGTTCCTTAATTACATGTATCTTTTACATGAGGGGATAATTTCATTTGAGTCTTATGGAACTGTTATTGACAATAAACTCTGCATATAAGTATTTTACATAATTGCATACTTAGATCTCAAGTTGAGACCATTAATTAAACTTACGGATGACAATCATGTCTGTCCTGCAAGTACCACCCTTTCCTGCCTTGATTTTGATGGGGGAAACCTACGTTATTAGTCCCTACTTAAAAATATCGGGGACAAGAGTGAGTTTGTTGGTCCTCGCCCTACTAAAACTAAAATATATTTAATAAGATAACATATATTTTTTAATTAATTAATAATTTAAATATACTTAATAAACAAATAATAATTTATTTAATAAATTATAAGTAAATTTAAATTATAAAAAACAATATAACAGGGTATCCGCAAGTTTACCCGAATCTGAAAATAGCCGACGGAGATGAAGATTAAAATCTCATACTTGTCTCCTTTATACTCACACTCGCCCCACACTTTCCAAGAATAAGGATGGGGAGGACCAACCCTGCCCCACCCTATTGTCATCGCTAGTTAAATTAGAACAATATCATGCGATTGATTCACATGTTGGTTGATTGGTTTACATGGATTCAAGATTTATAAGTGTAGTAAAAAAACCAATCTAACTTATAGTGAGGTTGGAAAAAAGTTATATTATTTGAATAATTGAATATATATATATATATATATATATATATATATAATCAATCGAATATGTTATAATCTATTTTAATCAGAATGATTTTTTATTTGAGTTTGTTAAAAAGTGGTTCGAAAATAATTAATCTTATTTAGATGCAATAAAAAATAAACTTTTATAAAGTAAAAGAATGTGAAAACAAATTAAAAAAAAATAATAACTTTGTTGAAAAATGATCATTAGTAACAAATTTACATATTCTTAAAATAATTTTTTTTTCAATTTTTAAAAATTTATGAATTTTCAAACACCCAACTTATTTTTTGAAACAACTTATAATCTAAAAACCAAATAATAATTTAAATTATAATCCTTTTCATATATAATCCAACTTACTAAAAGATAATTGGGTTGGGTGAATTTGAAGATTGGGCACAATCCAGTTGTACTCTTAATTAGAAATTAAAAAAAAAAAAAAGTACATAACTGAGAAATGTACGGAAATATTCAAAACTGTTTTCTCTTATATTCAAAATCTCTAGGAAAGAAAAACATATTCGTTTCAATTAATTGAAGGAGATAAGTGAATCATTTTTCACCAAAAAAAAAGAAGTAAATTATTATAATTTTTACATCACCCAAATCATGAGTTAAAGGAAAAATCTGGTGTTAAAGATATAAGATGGAGCAATACAAAAAAATACAACTGATTGATTAAAATCTTTCTATTTCCATGCACCATGACGTTATTGTTTTGAGTAGTATTAACTTTGACCTTTTGAAGAAAAATCTTATGTTTAAACTTTGTAGATGAAAAAAAATGTGGTTGGAAGTAAATGTTATTGATTTTAACTAATTTTAATATAATTTATCTTTTTAATATGTTATAGGCAATAAAATTTAGGTCTGGTGGATCGGCTGTGGAATTTTCCTACTCACATTCGGAATTTTCCTAAGTTGAATTCGGACAAGAAAAAATTATTGGCACCTGATACAGCCATGCTTATTCCTTTTCTTTTCTGATCCATCACCTGCTACCCATTATCTGTTTTCTACTTTTTCATAAAAAATATCCGGCAGCACCCAACAGTGGTTGCAAACTTGATGAATCTCACACACTCGTGCGCCCTGCGTGGTAAAAATTAGTGAGTATTCAACTATTACATACGTGTTTGGATTATCGGTAGAAACTTATGTTTATGTATCTCCAAACTTCAGTTTACCAAAAGCAATCTACCCCTGCTTTTCCGTTGAGGTAGATGCCTTCCAAAATTTGAAGCAACCTTGGTTTGGGTTCTCCAACCCAACACCCACACATGCTCTACCACTTATTATAATTTAAATTCAAACCAGGATTGTGAAGTGATATTTTTGTCCTAAAATTTTAAATTTGATAACTTTATAATTAATCTAACAGTTTATACGCCTAATTATTTTACTATATTCAATCCAAAAGACATATATTAAAAAAAATGGAAATGTTGGGAATGGAGAATGGAGAAGGGTAGAGGGAGGTGAGGAGAAGGAAAGATAGTAGAGACACCAGAGATGAGGATAGCAACTTAAGAAGTGGAATGGATAAAAATGGTAGTGAGATGGAAGGAAGGGAGAAAATTACTTCTGTATTTTTTACGCACTTTCCAAAGGAATATAATGCAAAGGATATGTGGGAGATCTTTGGGAGGTTTGGTAACATACAGTAGGTGTTTATTCCTAATAAAAGAGATAAAAGTAGGCGAAAGTTCGGGTTTGCAAGATTCGTGGAGGTGAAAGAGGTTAAATGCTTGTGGTGAAGTTGGACAATATCTACATAGGGGAAGATAAGCTTTGGGTGAATATTCCAAGATATGGATTATGGGAGGTCCAACGTAACAGCAAAAACCAAGAGGAAAAAAGGAAGACAGTCAACTACGGCCAATACAAGGGACACCAACAAAATGTTAAAGAAACAACAATCAATGGTAACAGGAAACTATCGTATGTAAAGGCGGCGAGTAACTTGGGCAAGGGACAAAGGTTGACCGAAAGGCAAGTGGAAGGAAACTGGAAAAGGGCAAAGTCACATTTGACTTATTAAGTAGAGGTAGAGGAGGTGTGGAGGCTAGAGAAGGCATGTGTAGGTGAAGTTTCATGCAAAGGAAACATATATCAGACTCAACTATATTTAACAGATCAAGGTGTCTATGGAGTTAAAGCAACGCCAATGGGCATTAATATGGTCTTGTTGGAACCAGACAATGAAGAAACATTCCAGGAACAGATAAAGGTAAAAAAGAATGGGCACAAAAATGGTTCAAGGGGATCTACAGGTGGGAACCTGGAAGAATAGACACTGAAAGGAGGGTGTGGGTGAGCTGTTATGGGGTTCCTTTACATGTTTGGGGGGAGAAGTTTTTTAACAGTCTAGTTGCACCCTTTGGGGAGCTGGTGCGAGTGGATGGAGCAACCTTGAGGAAGGAACGGTTCGATGTTGCTCAAATGTTGATATTTAGGAGGTCTATGGAGCAGATTCACTCGATTTTGAGAGTGAAGATTGATGACCGGTATTTCCATATCAAAGTGGTGGAAGAGACATAGGTAAAGGAACATAATCAAAGCTGAGAAACAATTTCTAGTTCGGATCGAAAATGAGCTCATGTCAAAGAGGGGAAGATTCTGAGTTCTATGAATCCTTGGAAGCTGAGTAGATGTTGGCAGTGATGAAGGAGCAGATGTTTGGAGGAAACCAGCGGGCTTCAACGAAAAAGGTAACAAAAACGATGAAAGGGGTAGGCTATAAAGTAGGAGCGGGCTTCACTAGAGAAGTACAAGAAGACAGCACGGTTCATACTGACTGTGATAGAGACGTGGTAGTAACTGCAAATGGAAAGAACGATGTAGGGAGGCTGGAAATAGGTAGGAGGGAGCTGGAAATGCAAAAGCCAGGAGAGCAACGACCTCAAAATGGTAATGAGGCAGAAAATGGAGTGAAGCATGGACAAAGACCAATAGGTAATACACAGAATAAAGTTGGGAATAAGGCTGCAACATACATGTGGGAAATATCGCAGCGGGAAAGTGACAGCTCAAGAAGCATTAATGAAGAAAGACAAAAGGCAATATGGTTGGCAAGTGAAAAATCAAAATGAAATGAATTAAATATTGGATGTGAGGATGGGAGAATTGATGCGACATGTTGGCACGGACAACACAATTGGATTGCTCAAAATTTAAGCGTGGGCCATAGGAGAAAAGTTGTGGATCGTAGGGGGAGTTATGTTCAAAATTCAAGCGTGGGTCGGGGAATAACTCACAGTTGGATAGCTCAAAATAGTGAGGATCTCGTGACAGGTTTAAGGTGGACTAGTAGTGAAGGTTTTGTTGGAGAAAATAAACACGAAGACCAATAAAGCAAACAAACGAATGAAAATGGAAATGAGGTGGTCCAGGAGGAAGAATTCAACGAAGTGTTACAAAGAAAAGGTGGAAAGAGGGAGTCATGTTCAACACAACCATATGATTATAAGAAATTGGAGTATGTAGGATGAGAGGAGGTGTCGAGCGAAGGAAGTGGGCAGAGGAGGAGGGTGACTATTTGAAAGCAAGCTCGAAGACATAGTGTTGATGGCAGTGAATTGATAGGCAAAGGGGCAGAACGAAGATGATGGTCTTGGAAATTGGGGAACGACTTCAAAGGGAGATGAAATGAGTGAACTATGGAAGGCTATGAAGGAAATAGGAATCACTATAAAGCAATCAGATAAAGTCCATATTATAGAACTTAAAAATATGGAGGCTAGGGATAAGGTGGAGAACGGTAGGAGGGAATGGAGGACATCACTAAATGTTTAAATAAAGATCTTGTCATTAAATGTGAGGGGGCTACGGGATAGGGCAAAGCGAAGGAAACTTAGTAGGACTTTGACTGAGCATAAAATTGATATATGTCTATTTCAAGAGACGAAGTGTAGGCAGTTGAAGGAATGGGAGATAAATAAGGTGTGAGGCTTAACGGAGTGTGACTAGAGAGTATTGCCATCAGTAGGGCGAAGTGGAGGGTGTGTAACAATAAGGAAGAAAGGTTTGTTGTAGGTGATATGGAAAATCCAAGGGCAAGGATTCCTAGGAATGGGGTTTAGAGGAAATAATTCGGATGAAGTAAATTGTATGGTAAACGTGTATACTCCTTGCACACTAGAAGGCAAAAGGAAAGAATGGGTTGACCTGTTGATGACAAAGTGCGGATTCCCAGAGGTTAATTGGGTACTTGGTGGTGATTTTAATGCGGAGGTCGGCAGCCAAGAAGTAAAAGGGAGATCAAATTACCATTCCAGAGCAGAGATGACGGATTTCAAACTCTTTATTCAACAGATGGGGCTTATGGATATTCCAGTCATTGGGAGAGGAATTATGTGGATCGCCAGATGGACAAACTTTTAGTAGATTAGATAGATTTTTGTTCTCTCCAGTATTGATGGAGGAGTAGGGGATTATTGCACAAAGGGTGGGGATTAAGGAGTTTTCGGATCATAACTGGATCCTGACAAAAGATAATAAACAAAGTTGGGGGCCGAAACAGTTTAAGTTTTTTTACCACTAGTTGCAGGAACCCAATTTTGGGGAATTGGTGAAACAATATTGGACTTCTGTGCAAAGCTCTAGGTGGAAGATGTTTCAGCTAGCCACAAAGTGTAAATGTTTTAAAGGGACGATTAAAAAGTGGAAGGAAGACATAGGGAGTAAGGATAAGAAATTTCTAGAAGGTAAAGTAAAAGAACTGGAGATGGTCGATCAACAGTTGGTCACATGGGCTCAATTGGATATTATTTTGAGACATGATATCCTATTAGAGTATTGGGGGTAAGCAAGGTGATGGGACTCTCCATTTTGCAAAAATCTAGGGTAAAATGGGCACTAAATGGAGACAATAATACTAAGTATTTTCATAATTGTTTCAAGGTGACATGTTATGCTAACTTTATTTTGGAAATCTAGTCAGAGGATGGTTGGTTGGAGGGAGTTCAAGATATCAGAGGAAAGGTATGGAACCATTTCTCGGACTTCTTTTTGGAAAAAGAATCAGTGAGACCAGTAATGGACGGGGTATAATTTAATCAATTATCGGATCAACAAAGGCCTTTTCTGGAAGAGCCTTTCTCGGCGAAGGAAATTAAACAGGCGGTGTGGGCTTGCGAAGGTGGAAAAAGTCTGGGACCTGATGGTTTTGGGATGAATTTTTATAAATCTTGTTGGGGAGTCATTGGAGAGGATGCCATAAAGGTGGTGCAGGAGTTTCATGAGTCAGGAAGATTACCGAGAGAGGTAACTTATTCATTCCTCACTCTAATTTCGAAGATGGCTCGACCTACGAGGTTAGCACAGTATAGACCTATATCTTTAATCTCGAGTGTTCATAAGATTATCTTGAAACTACTGGCATTGAGACTAAAAAGAATGTTGGGGGGTTAATATCGAAGTGTTAGACTGCTTTTTTTCCAGGTAAATCAATTCTAGATGAGGCAGTGGTGGCGAATGAAATTGTGGATAGGGCTAAGAGAGATAACGGATCTTGTTTCATGTTTAAAGTGGATTTCGAAAAAGCCTATAATTCAGTTAATTGGAATTTTCTGGATTATATGCTGGGGAGGATGGGGTTCAGAAGGAGATGGAGAGGGTGGATAAGCAGCATTGTGATGAATGGTCATATGTCTATCCTAGTAAATGGATGTCACACAACTAAATTTAAACTGGGTAGAGGACTGAAGTAGGGGGAGCCACTGTCTCCTTTTCTGTTTTTGGTGGTAGTAGAAGCACTCTCTGGATTATATAGATCAGTTATTGACAAATGAGGGTACAAAGAGATCAAGGTTGGAGAGGAGGCGAAGTTCTCAATGCTTCAATATGCAGATGATGTATTCATGATGAAGGAAGCAGATTGGAGTACAGTGTGGCACTTGAAGGTGATATTGCGTGGCTTTGAGATGACATCAAGATTGAAGGTAAATTTTTGTAAGATCAATTTTATGGATTAAATGTGAATGACTCTTTTAGAAGGGGGGTCGGTAGTTTATTGAATTGTTTTGTATGTTCACTGCCCTTTAAATTCTTGGGTGTGCTAGTAGGAGTCAACCCAAGGGGGGTGGAGGCGTGGAGGTCCGTTATCGACCAATTTGAAAGGAAGTTGTCGAGATGGAAGACAAACAATATGTCCTTTGTAGGGAGATTGGTGTTAGTAAACTCAGTAATGTCGAGTCTTCTGTTGTATTTCTTCTCCTTTTATAAGGCGCCGGTAAAGGTCTTAAAGATCATAACGTGATTGTAGCAAAACTTCTTATGAGGGGAAAGGAGCAAGAGTTAAAAATTGCATGGGTAAGTTGGGACAAAGTGTGTCGCCCAAAGGAAGAAGGGGGACTCGAAGTAAAGTGTTTGTGAAAGTTCAACTTGAGTTTGCTTGCAAAGTGGATGTGGAGAATTTTAACAGAGGATAATGCAATATGGGGGCTGATTCTGAGAAGTAGGTATGCTGATTTTAATAAATTCACAGAGAAGCCTAGATCATTCACTAATACTTCTTAGTGGTGGAGGGATATAGGGGTATTGATGGAACAAAGATGGAAATACCAAGGTGGGTTGACAATAGTGTGAAGAGGCGGGTAGGAAATGGAAACGAAACTTTGTTTTGGGAACAAAATTGGCTAGGTGGCAAAGCAATAAGTACAGTGTTTCCCAGGTTATATGGAATAACAATAGATAAAGAAATCACGGTTAAGGATAAATGGTGCTCAGGGGTACTAAGCTCAGGTTGGAAATGGGTCTGGAGAGGGGAGTTATTCGTCTGCGAGGTAGAGCTATTACACTCTTTAGAATTGTTACTAAAGAATGTGGCGCTTCAAGAGAGTGTTTCGGATAATATGGAATTGAATTCCAAGTATACACGGAGGATTTTTGGTGGCAGATGCATATAGGGTGTTAATAGGCGAATTGAATGGACCGAGAATGATACAAGTCGATCCACTGGTGTTGCACAGAATGTGGAAGGACAAATTGCCATCAAAGGCTAATGCATTTTCTTGGAGGTTGTTACTAGATAGATTACCTACCATTGATAATTTGTTGAGAAGAGGAGTGAACATTTTTTCACTTGATTCAGTTTGTGTGTTTTGTAAGAATGTCATAGAGAATAGAAATCATTTATTCTTAATGTGTCCATAGGCTCATATGGTGTGGTACAAAGTGATTAGATGGCTGGGGATCTAAGAGCCACTCCCGGGGGACTTGATCCAGCTCTTTCTCTCATCCAACACATGGGTGGCACGTAAACGGAAGAAGAAATATAGGTATGTATTCTGGCTACCGGGGTATTGGTGCATTTGGATTTCTAGAAATTCCTTAGTTTTTGACAAGACAATGGTGGAGTCTTTGGATATTCTGATGTCCATTAAGGTAATTTCATGGAAATGGTTAATCTATTCCTTCGGATTTAATAAGGGTGTATTTTTTCGGATTAGTATGATAACTCTAAGTTGTGTATGCTAAATATGAAATAGGGTATCTTATGTGAATGTGTAAGTGTGATAGGTTGAGTATAATTTTCTGTGGGTATAAACGTTGAAACAATTTGTTTCACCAAAATCAATTAGATAATACAATATTTTACTCTTCAAAAAAAAATATCCGTATCAACAATGGAATATGTCTAAGAAAAACACAAAATTCTTTATAAATTCAAATTCAAATTCTTTTTAATTCTTCAGCAACACTTAGTTACACGTCTTCTCGAGCATATCATGATAGTTGGCTAAAATTCAAATTCTATCTTTTTAATTCAAGTAACATGATAGTTGGCTAATATTCACGCTCCATCTCATATAAATTTTATAATTATAACCTTATTAACATATAATCAAAATAATATTGCAAATTTTAAGTTCTAAAAATTTTTAAAAAAGGATTAAGTGAGGTTTACTTTTATTTACGAATGAATATTCAAGCATTTTGAAGATTACAGATTACGAATAAGTGTAAAAGTAAAAAAATAAAATTGGTGCTTTCATTCAAAAAATAAAAAATAAAATTGGTGCTTAATTGTTTGCAATAAATTCATATTTTATCCAATATCTTATGATGACATAATAGGTTCAAACTCTAGGAATACTTACATGTGGGACTTCTAATTATTTATAAAAATGAATATAATACGAGATGGATTCGGACCCACAAAAATATTTGGATATGGGTGTATGTGCACTATAGTACCCAATTTGCTCACACGCACCTCTAATATATATATATATATATATATATATATATATATATATATATATATATAATTTAATATAATTATATTATATAATATTACATAATTATAATTTTGAGTAAAAAATATTACTTGTATTATAATCTATGATAAATAATATAATTATAGAATAAAAAGAGACATATAATATATTTTATACAATTTAATATGATAAAAATACAATTTACAAGAAAAATTGAGTTATTTATAAAATAACTCTTAATAAACTTACAACATTATCTAATGGTAAAAAAAAATGTTTATGCATAATCATATAAATTTTTTTGAAGTATTTTATAATTTGTTTTATGTTTAATATTATATTTGTTTGTTTTTTCACATTATGTGTAAAAGACATTAGTTTATTGTCTCTATATACATAAGTAAAGTGTGGGTCACAAATACGGATATGAGTATATAGGTAACTAGCGGTGGGGTATAAGGATGAAGATTAAAGTTGCTAATCGCATAAGTATAAAAGCGGGTATGAGTATATTTTTTAAATACGGGTATAGAAACGAGTACTATAATACCTTACCTAACCCCTATCAATTGATATCCCTGCACCTTTTTTCTCATAAATAATTAGTATTTTAAGAGCCCTAAGCCGCAACTATTTTAACATTAAATATTAACACATATTACAAACTTAAATGAGAAAAAGGAAATGCTACATATAAAATTAAAAAAAGCTGTTAATTTATTCCATATGAAAAATTTTCATTATAAACCTTTGTAAATTAAATATCTTTTTGTAAATAATATTTCCTCCATTTACATGTATGAAGGAGATAATAAAAGAAAAAAATAATTTGATACCAATAAAAGATATATATCAGGCTTATTGGTGATAAAAAACATAATTAAGTCTACATATTAAGTTTTTCATGATTTGTATTGTTTTGAATTTTTATTGAGTTTTGGAAAGAGATATGTGAATGATTTGATAAGTTAAAAATTATTGGAAAGGTGTTTGAATTAATAATAATAATCAAAACATGTGCACATCGATGTAGATATTACATATAGGTGTGGAAGATATGCTGAAAGATAAAAGTGTATTATGGTTCGTTTACACTAATATTAAACCCACACGAGTGTAGCGCAGGAAAGGTGTTGAAGAAATAAATGTATATGGGGTTCTCCTACATTATTGTGTAAAACACCCACATGGGTTTAGAAAAAAATGCAAAAGAGGTTCTCTTATAGCATTGTGAAAAATCTCATAAGGATGTGAGAGATATGTTGAAACATAAAATACATCAAGAGTTCATCCACAATAGAATGGGACAATATACAGTGGTGTGAGAGAAACATGAAAAAAAAAATAGTAACCAAAATTACATGAGATATTTTAATGACCTTAAAAATAAGATGAGGAGTTTTAATAAAATATTTATTATTTTTTAATGAAATTTGTTATATTTCTTTTCTTTTATATATATATATATATATATATATATATATATATATATATATATATATATATATATATATATATATATATATATATGAATGAGAGTTAAAATTAAATTTTGTATACGTAAGAATCCTTATTTATTATTTTGTTATGGGTAACGAAATATGTTAAGCCCTACCATTATTAGAGTTGTCTTTAGCTTTGGGTTTTTAAATTTATAAAAATAAAGATTAATTTTGGTTTTAAACTTTTTAAATTTATATAAAATTACATAATTTTTGTTTTCAATTTTAAAATCTTATAATTAAATCTTAACCTACTAAGATTCTTAATCCGCAACTACTAGTGACTAATAATGGATCATGGATATCCCATAACTAACTACTGATTAGTAATATAATTGGTGGTTGTGAGGAGTAATTGATGACTAATGATTGTTAACAATCTATGATGAGAGATCATAATAAAAACTTTTTAAAAATAATAAAAAAATAAAGGAAAGTAAAAGGCATAATTTGAATACGTAAAATAGGTGGGGTGATTGAGAGGGCGCGGGAATAACTGACCATGGAAGAAGGTTATGAATGTCTTGTAAAGGTGGTGAGTGATGATGAAGCTGAAACTTGAAAATCACACATTATTCCATATGATTTGTTGAACACTACTGAACAACAAGAAGGATGGTGTTGAAGGCACGGGAACTGATCCTGATCTCGAAGCACATCACTACCCTGGAATCCCTCCACCGCCTCCACGGCGTGACGGTGACGACTGGACACTCCACCAATCTCTTCCTCGCCGCAAAACTCATCTCTCTCTACGATTCTCTTAACAACGACCTCACTTGGTGTTCCACCCTCTTCCACTCTCTTCCCGCCAAAGACACCTTCATCCACAACTCCTTCCTCAAATCCCTCTTCACTCGCTCTCTCTTCCCTCAACTCCTCTCACTCTTCTCACACATGCGCGCCTCCAATGTCTCCCCCAACCACTTCACCCTCCCCATGGTCGTCTCCGCCGCCGCCCACCTCACGCTCCTCCCCCACGGCGCCTCTCTCCACGCCCTCGCCTCCAAAACCGGCCTCCTCCCTTCTTCCTCCGCTTCCGCTTCCCTTGTGTCTCTCTACTCCCGCTGTGGCCAAATGGATCTTGCGCGCAAGCTGTTCGACGAAACTCCCCTCAGGGATGTGGTCGCTTGGACTGCTCTTATCATTGGCCACGTGCAGAATGGGGCTCCTGACATGGGTTTGAGCTGTCTCTGTCACATGCATGGGGTTGGTGACGACGATCAGAAGCCCAACCCTAGAACGTGGGAGGGTGGCTTTCTCGCCTGTGGAAATCTCGGTGCTGTCAGAGAAGGCGCGTGTTTGCATGGGGCGGTTATCAAAAACGGGCTTGCTTCGTTTATTCAGTCTTCGCTTTTGGCTATGTATTCCAAATGTGGGGTTCCCCGAAAAGCATACCGCTCCTTTTCTGAGGTGATTCACAAGGATCTTCTGTGTTGGACATCCATAATCGGGGTTTTTGCAAGGTTTGGGATCATGGAGGAGTGTGCGAGGTTGTTTAGGGAAATGCAGGATAAAGGAGTACGCCCCGATGGGATTGTTATTGGTTGCATTCTTTCGGGTTTTGGTAATTCCATGGGTGTTTCTGAAGGGAAAGCGTTTCATGGAGTGATTATAAGGCAACATTATGTGGATGATGAGAAAGTTAATGATTCTCTGTTGTTTATGTACTGCAAGTTTGGAAGGTTAAATTTGGCAGAGAGGATTTTCCTACGGTGTCAAGGGAGTGGAGATTGCTGGAACTTTATGGTTTTTGGTTATGGTAGAATAGGGGAGAACGAGAAGTGTATTGAACTCTTTAGGGAGATGCAGTATTTAGGTATTTGTTTTGAAACAATTGGTATAGTATCTGCAATTGCCTCCTGTGCTCAGTTAGCAGCAGTTAATTTGGGAAGGTCAATTCATTGCCATGTGATAAAGGGTTTTTTGGAAGGTAACATCTCAGTCACCAACTCACTCATAGAGATGTATGGAAAATGTGGTAAGATGACCTTTGCTTGGAGAATATTTAATAGGTCAGAAAGGGATGTTATATCGTGGAACACTATGATTACGTCTCATGTTCACGTCGAGCATCATGAAGAGGCTGTAAATTTATTTGATAAAATGGTTAGGGAGGACCAAAAGCCCAATACAGCCACGCTTGTGGTAGTGCTTTCAGCTTGTTCTCACCTTGCATGTCTTGATAAAGGAGAAAGAGTTCACCACTACATAAATGAAAGTGGTTGTATACTCAATTTACCTCTTGGCACAGCATTGGTTGATATGTATGCTAAGTGCGGGCAACTGCAAAAATCAAGAATGGTATTTGACTCTATGATTGAGAAGGATGTCGTTTGCTGGAATGCAATGATTTCAGGCTATGGAATGAATGGATATGCAGAATCTGCTTTGGAGACATTCCAACATATGGAGGAATCAAATGTTATCCCCAATGAAATTACCTTCCTCTCTCTTCTCTCAGCATGTGCCCATGCAGGGCTTGTTGCAGAAGGGAAATACATGTTTGCCAGAATGAAGAGGTATTCTGTGAATCCCAACTTAAAGCACTACACTTGTATGGTAGATCTTTTGGGAAGGTCAGGTAATGTAGAAGAAGCAGAAGCTATGGTCCTATCCATACCCATTTCTCCGGATGGTGGTGTTTGGGGAGCTTTGTTAGGTCATTGTAAAACTCACAATCAAATTGAGATGGGAATAAGAATTGCAAAGTATGCTATTGACTTTGAACCAGAAAATGACAGCTACTATATAATGATGGCCAACATGTATAGCTCCATTGGGAGGTGGGAAGAAGCAGAAAATGTTAGAAAGATGATGAAAGAGAGGTGTTCAATGGGAAAGAAAGCTGGTTGGAGTCTGCTCTGAGCAAAAACTTCCCTTCCATCAAGCCTAAACTTTGAAAAGAGAGAACAGATTAAAAGAAAACAATTGGGAGTTGACCAAGTGCTAATAGGCTTTATCCTCACTAGTTTGCTCCTTTCATGAGCTTGTCATTGACCAATTGGGTTAAGGAAGCTGACATGTTATTATCATGAAATAATTTTTGCATTGTGCTGGCACCCCACAAAAATAATCCACTCGATGAATGCTTTAATTCTGTAACTCATAAGAGTTCAAGCATCAGTTAGCAGAGGCATGTGGAGGTTGACAGGAGGGAGAAAAGATAAAGTTTCCATAAAGGTGGTATTGATTCTGCAGTTTATTTTTCAATTCCTTTGATTTATTTTTTTTTTTGGACCTATACCCTTATCCTAAAGTGAGGCAACCCTTTTAACAGATTAATGAAAATTTTCTCATAGTTTTGTTATTTCCCTCACATTGATGACAAGTTATGAAAACATTGAGGTTTGAACCTTGTAATTTTGTTGTGCTTCAAACCTTACACTTAGAATTGGAGATTAGGGCCTAACTCAACCTACAAAACCAGTTTGTAAGATGAGGACTGTCCAAGCTTTATTTAAGTCATATATGTCTAGTCAATGTAGGACTAAACACTATCCTTGAGGCTGCAATTAAGGAAGCCTCAACATAGGCTGCAACTAAGGTGGGCTAGGGGTGGTAGCAATTAAGGAGGTTTTCCAACAGTTCTACCGTTTCACTTGCACATGTTAAGTGGCATATCATACTTGTCATCCTACAAGGCATTCCTGCAAGACTTGGTTATCCTGCTTCAACATCTATTTTATATGGTGTTTCTTTTGATTGATCTGTGAAGTTATTAATAGTTTTTGGAAGAAAAGGGTTTTTCTGGAGCTTCCATGTTTGTAACCAAACATTTCTGTGGGAATTCTCTTTTCAGGTCATTAAATGTGCTTCAGCAACCTGTGACCATTTTTTCATCCAAATTCTAACGGAAAGTTATTTTTTCAGATAGTTAAACATGTGTAAGAGGAACTTAAGAGAAATATTTCTGATGGGGATCCTTTTACTTGTCCTGTTTGTTTTTGTCTTTACAAATGCAAGGTGTTTGTAGGCAAATGTTTGGCAAGGTAATTTCTCTCTTTTTTCTGAGTTTCCTGTCTTCATTTATGATTATAATTGATATTGTCTTTTGGGTGGACTCTCAGGTAACTTTTATCAGAAGTAGCTTTTGAAGATATAGATGATGAAGATATCATACCAAGGGCAAGGGCATGTATAGGTCTTTTACCATACAACCACATTCTCACATAATGTTTGCAAATGTTAAATGGATTTTTTGTTTTTCAACTTGTCCTTTTAGCCCCACAAAATTTTATTTACCACTACGTAGACCTCAAAGTATATCCTGAACCTACTCTATATGGTAATGAGTACATATCACATGCTTGCCATTTTATGCATGGAAACACTGAAAAGGGTGCCTACTTACATTTATACTTCTTTTTATGTCATTAGGTATAGTTGAGAAGTGGATATGTGATGACTAGCTTTCATATCTTCCTCTTTGCTGAAGTGTATTATTGATTTAGGACAGCCCTTCAGCATGTTCTAAAGCTGTATATGTGAAAAAGATATCATGTCAACTTCGCCACTTGCACCCTTCAGGTTAGGTTTCTTGTTTTCTCAAAAGAAAAGGTTAGGTTTCCTTTCCTTCCTCTCTTGTGTTTTAAAATCGGGTTCATCATGTCAAGACTGTGTAACTAGTTTCATTATCTACTTGGGACTTTTTTGGGTAAGCTTCTCTAGAAACACTTCTAGAAGAAAAAAATACAAAAATAACAGTCTCAAAAGTTTCTCCGTAAGTTTTTTAAAAGATGTGAGACTTTTTTCAAGCTAATATGTAAAAGTTATCTCACATAGCTTTTTTACAAAATGTGAGACTTTTTAAAAAATTAATTTGTAAAAAGTCTCATATCATTTAAAAAAACTTATGTGAGACTTTTTTCTTTGTATATTTTACTCCTAGAAGTGCTTCTGGAGGCAATTATCCAAACAGACCTTTAGTGTAATTCTTGCAACATGAAATTTGTCTATAGAAAAATGAATAAGAGAAGCAGTAAGCCTATTCTGTTAAGTAGGAAAGCAGCATTACTGTAAAGCCATGCTTATGCCTAATGGTATGCTAAACCATACCCAGTATTCTGCATTCGTATCAATTTCTTTTAATGCACGTTACTTCATATCAATATTCCTAATTACATCTATTAACTATTAAGCATTGCTTAAAGAATGGTTTTTGACATTTGCAGATTGTTGATACTGTTGGTATGTTCAGAAAGGTGATATAGAGTAAGCTACCTATGTACACTTGGGTTTTTTTTTTTATCTCCATTTACATAAATTTTTCCATTAGGTTATATATTCTTTATATTCACATGAAGCTGAGTGAAAGTAATAACAGAATTGCCATTCTTCCAATCTTCAGTTTCTAGTTTCTTATTTGGAAATTTTTTATATAAATTTGTTCACTTATTTTTCTAATAACTGATTCAAGGGACTAAAATGCTACTGGCTTTTGACAGTTCTCTGGATGATTTGACTTTTGTTAACGAGTGTATGTTTGTATTACAGTTTGAAAAGTTAAGATAAGTTGAACTTTACTTTGTAAACTCATTTAGTTAAAAATAAGTTGAGTGTAACTTGATTTACGTTTGGATACTTATATTTAAAAGTACTTTATCAAAATGAAACTTGTTTGGATGATATTAATCAAACCCACTTTCAAATATATAATTAATCAAATATTTTATAATATGATGTTATTAATATTTGAATTGATATATTATTATTATTACAAAAATGGTGTTATTCAATTACAATATTTTATATATGATAAGTTTGTTGACTTTATTAATATATGATGAGTTATAATATAAAATTATTTTATACTAATTAACAGTGCATGACTTTTAATGTCTTATTATTATTATTACATTTTTTAAAAATATATGGTTCTAATAATATAAATTATAAATATAAGTTTGCAAAAAATATTAAAATAAGCACATAAAAATATATTTATTATAGATGCAATTTAATCTCAAAAAAATCATTTAATAATAATATAAAATGCAATTCTAGAACTAATCAAACATGGCTCGTATCAAAATCAAGCATGGATTTATTGTGTGGCCTATCACATGGTGTTAAATTTGCTAAGCATAATATAAAGAACTCGCAGAAGTTAAAGAGAGTTTGATAAAAAGTGCTGCAGCACATTCAGGAGGAAGAGAATTCAGTTGTGTCGAACAGAAAAGTAAGTATACCGTAGCTTTGAATTCGACGGACGTTTTCATCATAACTGTATTCAATGTAATGGATAAAAAAATTACCAAATATATGGGTGTGACTTTCAATGCTATGTCAATGGCTGTTTGCACCCCCCGATAGGGTACACAAACATACCCTAACTAGTTTAGTAATGATCTTTCTTAAATGATGAATCTCCTGAATCAAATAATGCATGATACTTACGTATTCATATCAATGTTCCTAATTAACATCCATTAAACATTGCTTAAAGAATGGTATTTTACCTTATCTGAAAGTTTCTGATTGAACTTTTGTCTTAATTTCTCTTATTAGAATTTCGTGTTAATGAACCTATCTAGTTTGTTTGTTGGTTTGGTTTTTAAGCAGTCGGTTGTATTTTCTAACAACAATTAATTAGGCAGGGCTCATAGGAATGATATAAGTTACTGTACACAGTTTGTGAACCATGCTAGTTTGGTATAGGTTCGTAGGCCTTTTATGTTCTTTAGTAAAATTGTTTGATATGATTGAACACTCATTATGGTTACAACTTACATGTCTATGGACATGGATTTGATGTTGTCATTTGGTGCCTGTAAAGGTGTTTTTGAACACTCATTATGGAAATAACTTTTGTAAGTAATGTTCGCATCTTTTCCCTTTTGACATTCGGAAAATGAGATAATACTACCTATGTTATGTACATACTGTGAAATGGTATAGGAACCGAATCTTTTTTATGTACACTCTATTTTGAAAGAACTTAAAATCTTAAAATAGCATTACCTTCAGGTTTTAATACAAATCACAAATATAAAGTTTATTTGTTTGCATTCCAACCAAAAAATAGCAGCAAATCATAATGTTTATGGCTTTTTTTTTCAGGTTATAGCTCTGAACGGTTCTTAAAGAGTTGAGAGTGACTGTACATTGATGATGCCGTCAACTTAAATTTAGATTTGAAACTTGCATAATTTCTACTAGTTATTCTAGGACTAGACGTTAAATGTTGTCTGGATTATTTACAAGCAAAAGAAGAACTATTAATTTTTACTTGAATAGTAATAATATCTATCTCAAGTGGTGCCTAAACTTATAATATAATGATGGCAAAATGACAGGAATTATTTCTTGCTTTTATGTTTTAGTTTTTATTCCTTGCAGAAAAATATATACCCTTTATGCTTTTGTTCTAAATTTATATTTTTAAAATAGAACTGGGGAAAATAATATAATAGAATTTATAGTAAAAACAATCATTTTATTACAAATAAAATATTTGATAAATGAAATAAATCTGATTACTTTTTCAAATATAAAGTTTTAAAAATGAAAGAAATTATTTTTATCAAAATAATAAATTTTTAAATGGAAAATTAATTGTTTTATCCAAACAAGATTTTGAAAAAAAAAAATTAATTTCTTCATGCGAACAAGAAAATTCAAATAGAAGAATTTTCAATTGAAGCAATTCCTGTTTTTAAAATTTAAATTTCTTTATTATTGTAAAATTCTTCATCCAAATGCAGTTGAAGGAATTTGGTAATTTTATTAAAATGAGAAATTTTAGAAACAAAAATTTAATTGCTTTTCCAAATACAAGAATTTGAAAACAAAAATTAATTTCCTTGTTAAAAAACTTCAAAAGAAGAAATTTTAATTAAAGAAATTTTAATTTTTGATATTTAAAATTGTTTAAAATTCTAAAATCATTTGCCCAAGCACACCCTTAAAATTTGTTTTAGAATACTTAAATTATGTTTGATTGATAGTAGATAATTGAATAAAGTAGGATGAATGGATGACATAAATTATCATTGTTTAGTTAGTTTAAATTATGATAAAAGGGAAAGGAGATGAAGTAGTTATTAAAATGGATTTAAAACTTCTAAAAAAAATGAATTATTATCTAACATTATTTAGGGTTACATAATTGCATTTGATTTATAAAATGATTAATCAAATAAGAATAATATAGAAAATAAAAAATTATAATGCATTCTACTCTGTTGTATCCAGTTTCACCGCTTCATTTTGTTCTCTACCATTAATCAACTCAAATTTGCCAACTCTATTCCTGTTCTCTTTAACTTTTCCTGCCCCTTTGCTTAACCTCAAATAGGACTAAAAGCGTTTTATTTATCCATGTGCCATTTGCAAACCTTAAGATACATCCAAGTATCCATTCTAAATACATTTTAATCCATTTAAGAGAAAGATTTTATTTCTTTTGAGAAAGAAAGAGTTTCATTCTGTTAGAATTGGAGAAGTGATGTTGCAAATCGTGTCTATGACAATTTGTAGCTGCTTAAACCCCCTGGAGATTTGCTTATACTTATTAATCACTAAAAAAACTATTGGTGGTTTTAGACCACTGAATTTTTGAAAATATTGAAAATAACGTATGAGCCAAAAAGAACAAATCGAGTCACTTTAAAAAAAATAATTAACTAGAATAATTTTTTAAAAAAATAAGTCTAAGCTAAAGAAAAAGAATAAGATGACCAACCAAAAATAAATTTAACATTAATTATAATATGGTTGAAGAGTGTACAACACGTACTTGGAACGTATCAGAGACATCGACAAACTGTTCTACAGAGGTGGGAAGTGCTTCCTTGGTAAAACCCCCCCAAAAAACACCATTACAGAAGAACTACAGAATTTAAAGGGGTGGGGGAAAGTGTTAACTCTGTTGTTATCTAAGTGAAGCTTTCCGGTGGGCAAATTAATCGTTAACAACCATGGCATCCGCAGCAGGAATGTCCAGCTTCCTAATAAGAAGTCTATTTAGAGGAGAACGTTCTTTGACTGATGGAGTCACTTCAGCATCAACAATGATCGAGTCCTCTTCTTTGAAATCTCCCCTCAGTACTCCCATAGCAATTTCGTTTTCAACCAATTGTTGTATCACTCTCTTAACTGGTCGGGCCCCAAAATTTGGATCAAAACCCAGTACACCAAGAAGTTTAACGGCTTCTTCTGTGTAATGAAGATCAATTTTCTTCTGCTTGAGCCTATTTTTCACTCGCTCCATCTATGCAAGATAAGGAAACATGTATTAGAATGCATCTCCAGCAATTAAAATAGAGTCAAACAAACAGTGTTACACTGTGATGGAAGTCGTAAACCATCGAAAGAAACTTCAACATCATTAAAAGAATAATATGTTTAACAGCTATTAAAAGAATAAGTTTGAAGGGATTCAGTTAATATACCTGGAGCTCCACTATTTTGCTGATCTGTTCAGAATTCAGAGGCTGGAAAACAATATACTCGTCAATGCGATTCATGAACTCCGGACGAAATGTTTGCCTAGCCAACTCAACAACTTGTCTTTTCATCTGATCATAGACTGCAGTCTTATCATCTTGCGTACTTCGAAGAGTTTCAAGTATGTAATGAGAACCAATGTTAGAAGTCATAATCACAACACAATTCGTGAAGCTAACAGTCCTTCCTTGAGAATCAGTGATCCTTCCATCATCCAACAACTGTAACAAAATGTTGAAGACATCATGATGTGCCTTCTCGATTTCATCAAATAGTACCACAGAGTAGGGTCTTCTCCGGACCACTTCAGTTAGCTGACCACCTTCTTCGTAACCAACATAACCAGGGGGAGCTCCAACTAAACGTGAAACAGCATGTTTCTCCATGTACTCACTCATATCAATTCTAACAAGAGCATTTTCAGTGTTAAACAGGTAACCAGCCAAAGCCTTGGCAAGCTCAGTTTTGCCAACACCAGTCGGACCCATGAACATGAAGCTTGCAATTGGACGATTTGGATCCGACAATCCAGCTCTGGAACGGCGAATTGCATCAGCCACAGATTTTACAGCAATATCCTGACCAACCACTCTCTTATGAAGAACCTGTTCCAGCAAGACTAACTTTTCTCTTTCAGTTTGTTGGAGATTTGATAGTGGTATACCAGTCCATTTGCTAACAATCTCTGTAATATCAAGGTCAGTGACCTCTTCTCGAAGTAAAGATTGTCCAGACTGTCGGAAGTCAGTTAGGTTCTTTTCAGCTTCATCTAATTGGCGCTGAAGGGACATTAAAGTTCCATACTTCAGCTCAGCAGCGCGGTTCAGGTCATAATCTCGTTCAGCAGCTTCCATCTCTAGGTTCACTCTATCAATCTGCATATGTTTAGAACATGTAAGGTGCAGAAGTCTTTGGGGGAGGAACTATGGTAATCACAACACAAACTAAACATTACCTCTTCTTTGATTGACCTTATCCGAGTCATAAAAACTTTTTCGTTGTCCCATTGTTCAGCCAACTCTTTTTGCTTCTGTTTAAGTAAACTTAAATCATGTTCAAGCTTACTTAATCGTTCTTTGGATGCTTTGTCAGTGTCATTTTTCAAAGAGAGCTTTTCCATCTCTAATTTCAATATTGCCCTATCTATCTCATCCAATTCTGTAGGCTTAGAGGTAATCTCCATCTTCAGCTTTGCGGCCGCTTCATCGACAAGATCAATGGCTAAAAGGGAAAAAAATAACTTTAGTGAAAGCAACAAACTAACCAGCAAACTCTCCAAGCTATTAACAATCTAAAGGCTGTTCAGAGAGAGAAAGAACTTTTTTTGCTTAAAATAAAATCTTACAATGTTCTAGTTAAGACGAAATTTCTTTAAAAGATTGAAGTTATCCATAAAATAAGTTATTAAAAGGAGTCACATCTTACCTTTATCAGGTAAGAAGCGTTCTATTATGTATCGATCTGCAAGAACAGCAGCTGAAACAAGTGCACTATCTGATATTTTAACTCCATGATGCAATTCATAACGTTCACGCAACCCACGAAGAATGGATATTGTATCTTCAACAGATGGTTGACTGCAAAACACTTGCTGAAATCTACGCTCAAGTGCAGGATCCTTTTCAATATATTTTCTATACTCATTCAATGTAGTAGCTCCTATGCATCGAAGTTCACCTCGTCCAAGCATTGGCTTCAATAAGTTCCCCGCATCCATTGCACCACTTGTAGCCCCTTTTAGTTAGGGAGTCAATGAGCAAACAACATCATATTACTTACTAATTGGTTGAATAGAAGTACAGGAACAAGAAAAGGTGGAGACCATATATGAATCAAAACGTCATTCAAATTGGTTAAGAGAGCATATAATCATTGGCGTTCAACCAATTATGGATCAGCTATAGACACTTAGTATGATTATAGATTTGTAGTGTATAACTTTCTTCCATCAGTACTCTAATATTAGCAATTCCCCCCTCCCCCCAATGTATCCAGCACTAGAAATTTTTTTCAGATTAAGCTGTGTTGGCCGCAGCAATCAATTATTTTGTTCATTAATTGATTATAACCAATAACTAATAACAAATATTCCGGATTTTAGGGATGAGGAAGAGTGTGCACTGGGATGGGTGCTTATAGATAGTGGCCTGAACCAATCTTCTAAACCGTTGTTAATTGGAAACATAAAATTGGTTTCATCTGACATCTCTAAGATGCCATATCATGCAAGAGCCTTTTTAGTTTAAGATAGAACGATAATGCACAGGTGACAAGTAAGACTATCTTGTCATGAAAATCAACAATTTTTTTTGAAAAATGAGGCCAGCCATGGTATCATACCATGTCATGAACCAACTATCCTAAAGGTTTAAGTTATTAGGTGAAGGCATATGAATGGCTATAAATACACCTGTAAAAAAATACACTATTCTTAATGTCAATCTTATAACTTGTAAGGCTCGAGTAACAAGAATGAAGTACCAACCTGCACCTACAACTGTATGAATTTCATCAATAAACAAAATTATTTGCCCATTTGATGCTGTAACTTCCTTCAGGACAGCTTTCAACCTTTCTTCAAAATCTCCTCGATACTTGGCCCCAGCAAGCAATGAACCCATATCAAGGGAGATCAACTATAATGACAAGAATAAAAGCAATTTTATTTTTTAATACAAATAAATAAATAACTACAGCACATGATTGCCTGGCAAGACTGCCTAGGATATGCTAAGCAAAAGTCTAATATGAAGGCCTTGGATACCATGTATGGGAGACTATCCAGAGCTTACAGCTCCAAGCTGAATTTTATTATATTATTACACTTCTGAGAAAATTTAAATTTTGAAAATATAGGAACAATGATATGACTGATTGATTTCATAAGGTTTTCCAATTTCAAGTTCATTCATATTGTCATAAGACTCAAAGTAATAATTGTTAAAAGAGACAAAAATAAAGCTCGAGAAGAGTCAAGAAACTTCCAGATTCTCGGAATGGGAAAAATTAATATTTTTGTAAGACAAATAATTACAATGACAGCATTCTCAATTGATATTTTCCATACCACCTTAAATATATTGTTTTGAACAGAAATATTATACTATACAACAATATACTATATTATCTTTTGATAATATCTCAATTATCCTTTAGGACTAGTTTCTTTATTTCCTTACCTCATAATTTGTTTCCTATCTAATTAGGATTATGATTATTATAAGAGGAGTGTTAGGAAAATTCTCTCAGAAACTTTATTTCTGAAACTCCCCCTATGATTGGTTAGAAGTTATTGAAAATCACCAATTTTGTAGCTTCTTATGGTCATTAAATGGCTCTCTCTCCTAATTTCCAATAAATTCTAACAATCCTAGGGAGAGTTTCAGAAATAAAGTTTTTGAGAGTTTTTCTAGCACTCCTCTTATTATATATAAGGGTTCATACTGTAGGTTTGTGGCCATATCATCACATTGTAAGTGTAGCACATCTGACATTACAATCCTTAGATAATATTATTGAAAATTTCTATTGTCAATTTCCTCCCTCAATACCTAAAAAAATCTCCTGATCTTTTTCTTTTTGGTGAAGAAACCCCAAAATCTCCTGACACATGCTTTGTATTTTGGAATAGCAAGAAAAATCTTTATCTCTATGTGTGTGTGTTTAAGGGAGGGAGACATTTCTACATATTCAGAAATATCTAAGTTATGTTCGGTCTTGAAATGCATAAACTAGAGGAACAAAATAGACCTTATAATTTTGACGCAAGAAAAAAAAGTTTCTAGGAAAATAGGACAATAAAAGGTTTTAGCGGCTTGATTAGACCTTTCTCAAACTCAACTCATATTATCAGTTTATAATCAAGAGAAAAAACAATAGGAGCTCAACCTTTCGATTCATCAATGGCTCTGGAACATCGCCACGCACTATACGTTGAGCTAATCTGCAAAATAACAAAAAGGATTTAGTACAATTGAAAAACAACCCATACAACAAATAGAATATTTAGTCCAGGATAAAAGAAAAAAAATATAAGCTACTGCCACTCTATATCATAGCACAGATATTTTGATGGAAACTGAGATCCAAGTGGGTTGGAATGACCAATTGATGAATTCAAGACAGTTATTTTAAGGAATATAAGCAATATTAAATCACATGTATTAATAATAATTCAATGTTAGTTTTATATTAGAAACTATATGATGGCAATTACATAATAGAACACAACCCCAATTGATAAACTAATCAAATACAATCCTTAACATAAAAATCATACATAATACAGCAACAGATTTTTTATCCCAGAAACTAAAACCTTCTACAAAGAGTATTCTCAACCCACAAATTGCAAATAACAAACTTGCCAAATTACGTATCCTTCTAATAGATATAGATATAATCCTAATACATACTACCATCAGTTAGTTTCCATGAAGAACTGCCATCATACAGATTCTAATACAGAACTAGTGGAAAATTACTAAAATAAGCAACTTTATATCTCATATAAAAATTACAATTTTTTATATCTCATAAAAAAAATACTCCTGATGAGAATGTCCTCCAATTAATCAATGAATATTATTCTTTCCTAAGTAATTTACTTGGAACTTGGTTCACATCATATTTAAACTGTTACACTTTCTCTATATTATTGGAACTACTTGAATATAGAAAAGCTTGAGAGAGTTTTCTCAGCTTTGAATCTTTTATTAAATAGAGATACAATCCAATCTAAAACTCAGAGTGGTGAATACAACTACCACCAACCTCTGACATACAATAATAAATTAAACATAATATACCTCAACTAACAACTAATAACCAACATTTAACATTAATTTAACACTCCCCCTCAAGCTGGAGCATATAAATCATATGTTCCAAGCTTGAAAATCAAGTATTCAATCCGAGGACCCTTTAAGGGTTTGGTTAGTAGGTCTGCAAGCTGGTCATTGGTGCCAACAAATTCGGTCCTAATTTCCTTGGACAACACTTTTTCCCTGACAAAGTGACAATCAATTTCAATGTGTTTAGTCCTTTCATGAAATACCGGATTGGAAGCAATGTGGATAACTGCCTGATTATCACAATAAAGTTGCATTGGAGAAATTTCACAGAAATTCAATTCTTGTACGAGTTGTTTAACCCACACCAACTCACAAGCTGCAACAGCCATAGATCTATATTCAGCTTCTGCACTAGAGCGAGCAACAGTCTTCTGTTTCTTACTCTTCCATGAGATAAGATTACCACCAAGGTACACACAATACCCAGTAGCAAAGCGTCTATCTGTATCGGATTCAGCCCAATCAGCATCACAGTATCCAACAATTTGGCTATTTCCTTTATCTTCGAACAACAGACCTTGGCCTGGAGCCTTTTTTATGTACCTGAGAATACGCATTACTCCATTCCAATGATCAACACAAGGTGAATTCATGAATCGACTTACAACTCCAACTGCAAAGGAAATATCTGGCCTCGTAATAATGAGATATATGAGCTTCCCAACCAGCCTTCTATACCTTTCTGGATCTGAGTATAAGTCTCTTATATCAGCTACTAATTTCTTGTAGGGGTCCATAGGACTATTGACTGGCTTACAATCAGATATTTTTGTTTCCTTCAGAAGGTCCAAGGCATACTTCCTCTGGGAAACTACAATGCCTTCTTTGGATTGAGCTACTTCTATTC
This sequence comes from Psophocarpus tetragonolobus, assembly GCA_037954015.1. Taxonomy (NCBI): domain Eukaryota; kingdom Viridiplantae; phylum Streptophyta; class Magnoliopsida; order Fabales; family Fabaceae; genus Psophocarpus; species Psophocarpus tetragonolobus. Next base: position 16,758,250 of record CM075688.1, read on the forward strand.
CCAGAAAATATTTCAGATGACCAAGATCTTTTGTTTGAAAGTGATTGCATAAGTGTTGCTTTAGTTGAGATATTGTGACTTCATCATTTCCTGTAATGACAATGTCATCGACATAAACAACTAAATAAACACATTTGCCAACAGATTTGTGATAGTAGAAGACAGAGTGATCTGCTTCACTCCTTTTCATTCCGAAACCTTGGACAACATTGCTGAACTTTCCAAACCAAGCCCTTAGCGACTGCTTAAGACCATAGAGAGATCGGCTAAGTTTACACACTAGACCAGACTCCCCCTGAGCAACAAAGCCCGGAGGTTGCTCCATGTAAATTTCCTCATCTAACTCACCATGCAGGAATGCATTTTTAACGTCCATCTGATACAGGGGCCAATGGCGAATAGCTGCCATGGCAAGAAGAAGACGAATAGTAGTGATCTTGGTCACCGGGGAGAAAGTGTCTCCATAATCAAGTCCATATATCTGAGTGTAACCTTCGGCTACCAAACGAGCTTTAAGGTGTTCAATTTCACCATTTGGACCAACTTTAATAGCATAGATCCATCTACAACCAACAGCTTTCTTCCCAGGAGGAAGATGAACCAATTCCCAGGTTCCATTGTGATCAAGGGCCTGCATTTCATCAATCATGGCTTGTCGCCATCTAGGGTGATCAAGTGCTTCACAAACATTTTTGGGAATAGTGATGGATGATAAGGAATTTATAAAGGAACAATAAGATGGAGACAGACGATGATAACTCAAAAAATTGTAAATTGGATGAGGGTTTCGAGAAGAGCGAATTCCCAGGTTCCATTGTGATCAAGGGTCTGCATTTCATCAATCATGGCTTGTCGCCATCTAGGGTGATCAAGTGTTTCACAAACATTTTTGGGAATAGTGATGGATGATAAAGAATTTATAAAGGAACAATAAGATGGAGACAGACGATGATAACTCAAAAAATTGTAAATAGGATGAGGGTTTCGAGAAGAGCGAATACCTTTTCGAAGGGCAACAGGTCAACATGAGTTGTCATCGGCCATAAGAGGAGAATTAGGAGCCGTTGTACAAGAAGCAAACGGAGATGGACATAAGCCATGAGAATCATCAGGAATAATGGGGTTAGCTTCAGGTGTTATGCCATGAGGAGGAGTTGAGGGAGAATGATCAATTTCAGATAAGATAGGCATTGGACTAATATTGGTGCGGTCAGGTTGATGAGACATGTTTGGAGAAATGACAATCTCAGGACTCGAGGAGGGAGAGGGCAAGATCTCTTGGATGGAAATGGAGTCAGGTGTGGAGGATGAGTAGAAGGGAGAATCTTCAAAGAAGGTAACATTTGCAGACATGTAATACTTCTTATTATGAGGAGAATAACATTTGTATCCTTTTTGAAGGCGAGAGTATCCCAGGAAAACACACTTGATCGACTTAGCTGACAATTTATCAAGGCCTGGAGACATATCATGAACAAAACAAGTACAACCAAATACACGAGGTGAAACATGATATAGAGGTTCATCTGGAAATAGGATGGAATGAGGAATTTGATTATCAAGAGAGGAAGAGGGCATCCTATTGATAAGATAGGAGGCAGAAAGAATCGCATCTCCCCAATGATGTAATGGAACTTTTGCATTAATCATTAAAGAGCGAGCGGTTTCAACAAGGTGACAATTCTTTCTTTCGGCTATCCCATTCTGTTGAGGAGTGTGGGGACAAGTGGACTGATGTAATATACCTTAAGAGGACAAAAATGACGAGAGTTCAGAAGAAAAATATTCTTTTGCATTATCACTTCTGAAACATTTGATTGATTTTCCAAACTGATTTTTTATTTCATGAAAGAAGGATACAAATATGGACCGAAGTTCAGACCTTTCTTTCATTAAATAAAGCCACGTGCACCGAGAATATTCATCAATAAAGGTGACAAAATATTTAAATCCAAAAGAAGTAATTCGACTAGGACCCCAAATATCTGAATGAACAGTGGAGAAGGCTGAATTACTTCTTGATTTATCTTTACTTGAAAAAGAAGACCTAACATGTTTGCCTAATTGACAAGCTTCACATTCTAAAGTTTGGATTTTCTGAGTACTAGGAGCCATTATCTTTAATTTGGCAAGACTAGGATGTCCAAACCGATCATGCAACAATTTAGGAGAGATAGATGCAAGACAAGACACTGAAGAGCTAGATTCCAGGTAATAGAGACCTCGTGATTCATGTCCTGCGCCAACCTGCCTGCCCGTACCACGATCCTGAATGACAAAGGAGTCAAGAGTTAAATGTAACTGAACAATTTAAGGACTTAGTTAATTGACTCAAGGAAAGTAAATTGGGACAAGAAGGAATGTACAAAACAGAAGAAAAATTTAAGAAGGGAGAAATAGAAATTGACCCCACTCCTTTAGCTGAAACCTTTGACCCATTGGCTAATGTGACAAGATGTGGAAATTTGGGAGGTAATAAAGATGAAAACAAGGAGTTATTACTAGAGATATGGTCTGAAGCACCAAAGTCAACAATCCATGGGTTTTGACCATCCACAGATTGAGAAAAGCAGGCCGTTGAGACATTAGGTCCAGAAGAAGGTCCAACAAGGCTGTTAGATTTCATCCTCAAATACTCTTGGTATCGTTGATATTCTTCTTCAGACAGTTTCCTCTCTTCCGGCTTCTCAGACCTTGATACATGAGCAGACTTGTCTGGAAAACCATGCAGAGAGTAGCATGTCTCATGAGTATGACCCATCCTTTTGCAATGAGTACATTGTGGACGATTACCTCTTCCACCACGACCTCTGTTTCCACGTCCTCCTCTTCCTCTTGAAGATATCATAACAGAGGACTCCATATTATTTTCAAGGGAGATACCCTCACTGCTCAAGGTAGGAACACGGAGGAGACGAGTAGTTAAGCTCTCCATGGAAGGGATATCTTGACCAGTCAGAACTTGATCACGAATGTGATTAAATGTCGGGTTCATACCACGAAGCATCATAACCATATAGAGGTTATCATGTCGTTTCCTTATTTCTTCTATAGAATCAGCTTCTAAGAAAAGCTTCAATTCTTCTACAGCGGCTTGAGCTTCAGAAACATATGATACCATATCTGAGTCATTTTGTTTTAAGGAGGCTAGCTTTTGAACACAATCAAACAAATGTTGGATATCATTAGAGTAGATATCTTGGGCTTTCTTCCAAAACGAGTAACAGGTTTTGAAAGCTCTGAGGTTACTCAATATCTTAGGCTCCACTGACTGCCATAGAAGAGCACAAAGCTGAAAGTCAAGTCTCTTCCACTGGGCTTGTTGTTCAATTGATCCCTCAATATCTACCTTTTCTAGATGCTCATGGTGTCCTTGACCAAGGAACCAGAGTTCCACAGAAGCAGCCCAAGCTAAATAATTTTTACCATTGAGCTTTTCTGTTGTGATGACGGCAGATCCAGAAAAAGGAAGAATGGGACCAGAGTTGACTGCGGTAGAAGAAGACATTTTTTTTCAGATCTGAAAAAGAGGAAAAACAGAGACCGAGAGAGAGTTTTGATTTAAATCCACTAAATCTTGCTCAAAGTGAACCACGCAGGTCAGCAATGGCTTCAGGAGGCTCCGGCGAGTCAAACGGCACCGGAACGACGGTGAACGGAGATCGTTTGGCCGGCGCGTGGAGCTCACGCGCTTTTTGTTTGGTGAGAACAAAACGGCGCGTGGAGGCGCGTGGAGCGGCGTATGGAGGAGCGATTTACAGGGGTAGAACACGTACGTCGAGGCGCACCTGGATCTGTGCTCACCGGAGAAAAAGTCGCCGGAGACGGCGGCGGACGGCAGCGGACAGCAGCGACAATGGCGGACAGCCTACTGTGTGACTCTAGACGATAAAGAGCAGAATCGAACTTGCTCTGATACCAACTTGAATATAGAAAAGCTTGAGAGAGTTTTCTCAGCTTTGATTCTCTTATTAAATAGAGATACAATCCAATCTAAAACTCAGAGTGGTGAATACAACTACCACCAACCTCTGACATACAATAATAAATGAAACATAATATACCTCAACTAACAACTAATAACCAACATTTAACATTAATTTAACAGAACTTAGAGCAGTTCATTTAAAAGGTACCAATCCAAAAACTTGTTCTATTCATTATTCATAATTCATTATATACATACATTTCGTTGCCAGAGCTCATTGCAATTAAACAAAATGTGTAAATCAAAAAATTCAGTATTTGTATCATGTTTAAGGATACAAAGAACCAAAACTATTGGAGGGTTTAAACCCATCCTGTTCTGATAAAACAGAGAATACTTCAATCCATGGGGAAAGGATATTGTGAAGTGATGATCTTGCAGGCAGAAAATCAAGACATAAATAAACTAATAATTCATACTACTGGTAGTGATAAATTATTAAATTTTGTACTGGTAAAATTGGAGAAGAATACCTATAGTTTAGCTCAAATTAACATACACACAAGAAAAGCGTCAATTATGCAATAACGAAAAATACAAAAATTGTAATAAGAAGTTATATTGAGTATAACACATTTCAAGTAATTCATATATAATTATATTAATATTAGACAAACCCTTCAGCAATTGCAGTTTTCCCCACACCAGGTTCACCAATAATAACAGGATTGTTTTTTGTTCTCCTTGACAGTATCTGGATACAGCGCCGAATTTCATCATCTCGACCTATGACAGGATCAAGCTTGCCACGCCTAGCAAGCTCAGTCAGATCATTTCCATACTTGTCCAATGCCTCATATTTCCCCTCAGGATCTACATACAATTATTTCCAAATAAGAACAAAAAATGTTACAGAAATTTGAAAAACAAAAAAAAAGCAACCAGAAAAGACAACAGAGAAGACCAAACATACAGAAACAAAGTAAAAACAAGGTTAAATTTATACATAAGAAATTTAAGTAACAGTTTTAGCATATTCTAAAAATAAAAATGCTAACAATATGAGCACTAAAACCAGGTCTTGACTAATAACCTGCAAAGTGATCAAGGATCTGGAGTCACACAGAAGCCAATTGAAACAACAGGAACCTTACAAATCAAATAATGACACCAATTTATAATCATTAAGTAGGTTATTTGTCGCTTTTATACTATAACATGTAAGAATCATAAATAATCAATATACTTTACGTAGTCATTCCATCAAACTTAATATTCTTATACTTTTGCAACAATTTGATTTCAAGTTTATTTCTAAATTATAACAATTTTCAGCTTTATTGTAATTTGTAATAACGTAGAACAAATCAAGCGCCCCTATCTCTCTGGAAAAATAAGGAGCCTTAAAATATAGATTTGTACTTTGATCGGTCACTCTTTGACTTCCACGAACAGCCTGTACAGCATCCTTCAAAGTTTTCTCACTAAGCTGAAGATTCTTAAACAACTGCTGCCCAAACCTCTTATCAGAATGAAATGCTAGCAAGAGATGCTCCACAGACACAAACTCATCCCCCATTTCTTTCTTGTACTTTCGAGAATTGTCGAGGAGGGAGCTAAGATTTGAACCCATTAAAGGACCACTAGTGTCACCCGTGACCTGACAAACAAAGCCATAGTTTAGTAGCTATGATTGCTTTTTTGAACAATTTTGGCTAGCCTCTTTATATATCATTTGCTACAGGAGGTTGGAATTTTAGATAGATGGTACTATTTGGTTCTGTAACTAGTGTGGATGGTTTTGGCGGCTGTTACTATTTTGGATGGCCTCGTGTCTGATTTTAATGCTTTTGGTTGTACTGTGCAGAGGATTTATTAATAATACTTGTTAGCTTATCAGAAAAAAAATAAATAAACAAAGCCATAGTTTAGAATTCTCCAAAATACCAATACAATTGTATTATCTATATCACCAGCAAACACACCTTCGGTTGCTTAGCTATGAAATCATCGGTAGCCTGTAGAACAAACGTGTTGTCCAATCCTGCCTTAGTAAATATCCTTCTAGCCAAGCCATCCTTTTGCTCCAAGAGGGCTTTCATTAAGTGCTCAGACTCCACAATTTGTTGTTTAGTAACTCGAGCCGCATCAACAGCACCAAGAATCCCCTCCCATGCCATATCTGTGAACTCTGTCTGCGTCACCTGATAAAATATAAAATAACACATCATTAAACCAGAAAAAAGACATAAACACACAACTTATCAATTTCCATTGTTATTCTCCAGCCACAGGATCTAAAGAATTCGTATGCTGATTCAGTAACAGTATGCAATAGTCAGATATAATAAAATGAAGAAATTAACAAACAAAATAAAAATTCAATCCACCGTCCAAAAACAGTAGCTAAAATCAACATATACACATCTCAGCTTTTGGAGAAGTTAAATCAGAAAGCTTCTATAAAAGTTAAGTTGTGTGCATAAGTTGATTTAGCTTATTGGAGAAGCCCAATTCAATTCAGCTTCTTAACTTTCTTATTCTAAGTGCTTATCGAGAAATTATCCAAACAGAACATAATCAAGTAATATAGCTTACATAATAATTGAGAAGAGAATACATAATAGACAAAAATTTCACCCTCCAATCCAACCTTCCCATTTAGTAATCATAATTGCCAAATTCGAGACCTAAGAGGGATTACATAGTAGACCTAACGATGACATAATTGGAATCAACCAAAGGGTGTGAAACGAGTTGAGAGACCTGAGAGCTAGCGGCAGAGCGGAGAGGATTAGTAGAATGGAAGGTGCGAGTGAAAGAGCGGGAGAGGAACTTGGCGGAGGCGACATTGGTAGCTGCGAATGCGTCGATAATCTGAGAGCGAGAAAGGGAATTTATAGGATTCTCGGAAGCGCGAGGGATGGCAGAGAAGAGTCGTCGAGCGGAGCGGGAGCGAGAGGTTGTAGAAGCGGTTACGGCGGCGAACACGGATTTGGTTAGCGTCGGAGTTCTTCTGGTTGCCATGGACGGCGAGAACAAAGACTAATAGCCTGCGATGCGTCGTATTACAGTGGCACTCGCACTCGCAGTGGGGTTAGCATTATCAACCCACTAGAAGCTTGCGAAAGGGGCAATAGAACCTGGTAGAATGTTCTAACCTTCATTTCCTTTCATCAACTTATTAATCCTATTGCTCCCTTTCAAAAATAAATAAATTATTAAATATATTTTATGTTTTAAAATTCATATTATTATTTAATATGAGAAAAGGCAGGAGATATAAAATTATTCTAAAATTAAATCAAACATTTATTTTGTAATAAGTTAACTTAAAATTATTTTTAATAAACACAAAGTTATATATATGTTCCAATAACATTAATTTTTACATGATACAAGGTTATCAAATTCTAAAGTTTAAGTAGAATTTCATAAACTTGGCTAGTAGATTGTAAAATTTTATTTTACATAAAAATAGAAAAAAGGGTTGAGCACTATTAATGTAAAAAGTTTTACATTTATATTCAATAGTTTGTTGATTTTACAAGTTAATATTTTAAAAATCATATAAATAATGTAAAAAAATTTTACAGTGTTCATGTATACTAATTAAATTCATAAAAATATTTATAAATATCATATATAATTCAACAATTCAATAGCATAAAGATCAAAATAATAAACCATAAATTTCACAATATTTAAAATAATTAAGTCTAACAATACATAAGTATTAGATAACAAGAGTCTCTTTGTTTGGACATAGGCTAAAAGTTCTACTAGGAGGAAGCTCCTTCCATAAGCTTTATTTCACTTAAAAATTAATGTTTGGATACATAACTTTTAATAATTTTTTGCTTATTTAAAAGCTCTAAGTAGAGCTTATAGAAAAGTTAATTTTTAAAGTTTTTCAATTTTATTCAAGCTTTTGAGTTTTTGGTTTTTAAATCATTTGTCACTATTAACCACCACATTTGACCAGCAACCACTGACCGCCAACTCCAACTAACGGTTATCGGTCACCACCTTCGGTCGATGTCATCGGTCACCACCTCTAACCGATGGTCAGCGACCGCACCTCTAGCCAGTGGTCACCAGTTGGCAATCACCAATTGTCGCCTTTGATTGGCGATCATCGGTCTCCACCTTCGACCAACGATTCGCTATCTCTGGTTATCGATCACCGGTTGTCACCTCCTATTAAAAGTTACTGAACGCCACCTCCAACTTCTACCTTCGACATCAATTGTTGGTCATCAATTATTAGGTTTCGGTTTCTAAAGAGTAAAAATTTTTTTGTTAAGATTTGAAATCAATGTTTTAAATCTTTGAATGAAAACAAATTTGTTTTTAGTTATTTTCCTTATATCAAAGAGCTTATATAATTTTGTCCAAATACCATTTTTTCTATAAACTCTTCTATATAAACTCTTATACATGTATCATCCAAATACTAATTAAAATTTTTTTACAGATGTTTTTTGTATTAGAGCTTTTAGAAAAGCTCTACTTTTATATGTTTTACTACATAATGGTAGAACATTCTCATGGATGACTAGTATGGTTGAAAAATTAAGATTTGATATTCTTAGAGACAAGGATTATTCAATTTAAAAATGAAACATCATATGAAAGTATTTTGAAGTCTAAATGTGTAAAAAATAATTCAATTTATTGACTCAATGGCTTGTTAAGACTCAAGAATTTTCTGTGTTTACTTAGCGTCTACTAAATTTATCCAGAGTTTGCTTAAAAGAAAGTTTGCAAACGAGTTAATTCGTATATAAGAGTTAAAACTTAAAAGAATTAACTTGATAGTTTTTTTTTTTATAAACCAATTGAATTTTTATTAATAGCTTCTTAAACTATTGTTAACAGGTACTTATGGTTTTAGCAAAACTAAGTGAAAGATACAAATATATGTTAATCTCTATTATGTTATAGCTGTGAGAAAAGTCAATGCTTATTTATCAATACTTTATAAAATCAATTATAATTATTATTTTAAATTTAAACATAAGCATCATTACGATATTGTTTCAAGTGAAATCCAATTCGGATTTTTAAACCTAACAAAATAAACGTGAAAAAATAATTATTTATATTTTATAAGAATAAAGTCTAAAAAAAAATTGTATTGTTTAAACACCGACAGATCCAAATATTTTAAATAATATATATACATAAATTTTTAATATTAAATATCTAGGATAATATTTTTTTAAAGCATACAAATATGTTACAATTATTTTTATGAGTTTTTATGTTCTAAAAAAATTGAATAATTTTTTATTATCAACACTAAAAAATATCTCTCTTTATATATAATTACTAGGGAGAGAGCCATCAATGTTCTAAAACTCGACTCGGACCAACTGACTTTGATTGGTCAAACTCGGAACCGACCATATAATCGTGTGAGTTGTCTTTGATTGGTCAAACTCAGAACCGACCATATAATCGTGTGAGTCGTCTTTTGAATCGAAGATGCATCACAAGCATAGCGACTCAATGCTCAAACTCAATGACTCGATCAGACTTGAGGGGTCATTGTTTCGCTTTTTATTTTTTAAAAATTAGTGAAATAGGTTGTTTTGCATGGAAAACATCCCAAATGGCTACTATGCATTGCGTTTCTGACCAAATCTTTGTGAGTCTTGCCTTTGTGATTGTGACTTGCATTGTAACTTCTCATTAGAACTGTGGCCCTTCAATCTTCGTCTCTCAACTAAATGGCAGCACCACAACCTTCGTCTCTCAACCAAACAACAACGACGTCACGACACTTAAATTAACTTCGTCTCTCAATGACTCAGTCAAACAACATCTTCCCTCTTCATTTTCATGGCTCATGCATTCTTTTTCTTGACTTCTCCTTACTGAATATGTGAGTTTTATTTCATTTCATATGCAATTATTTTAATTTATGTTCTTACTTTTTGTATAATTTAATTGTTTTATAATTTTTTCATAATATAAAATTATATAGGTTATAAAATATTTATATTTTTTAATATAATATGAGTTGTACGAGTCAATTGTCAATCCTCGACCCCATGACTCCTTACCCTAACTGAGTCAGAAACCAAACTAAGTCTGATAACATTAAGAGTGACACTTTGTTCCTCATTATATTCTTAAATAAAATAAATAGTTCGTGGTTAATTTTTTAGTAATTACTTAAAAGAATAAAAATATGAAAATTGGGAAGGGAAAAAAAAATAAAACATGTGATTTAGTGGTTACTTTTTAGTAGTTACAATTCAATCATTGATGGAAAAAAAACTAATGTAGTAATGAGTTCAAAAATTGAAAACAATGAAAAGTAAAAACTTGTTTAATGAGTTTTAAAATATTAATTAATTTATTTTAAAATAAGATATTATTTTATCTTTTTAAGTTTTTAAGTAAAACGAAAGAACATAAACATTAACTAAAATTTTTAATTGATTTTAAATAAGTACAATAACTGCTAAACAAAATAAAATATTGATTTATCGTTTCAATTATCTTTAAATAAAAATCGTACTATCATAAAAAGAATTAATTGTTATTAGTTATTACATAGAAAGCTAAGTCACCTCCTAGTGAACTAAAGTATTACAGTAAAGTATATGTTTTATTAATAATTTGGAAGTAGTTACTTATCTTCAAAATATTTTTTTTAATCACAAAGAAATAAGTAGTTTGTTAAGAAAAATAATAACTAATAAAATCATAATTAATTTGAGAGGTATGAAGTTCACAATGATCAGGGCAGTTTTTGTCATTTCCAATTTGCAGGCGATACGTTGGTTGATATGGACTGCGGGACGGTGAAGGTAATAAAAGCAGTATTACAAAACTTTGAGTTTGTCTCAAGCCTAAAAGTGATTTTTTTTTATAAAAGTCACCTAATCAGGATCAACGTGAACGATGTTTGATTGGATCGAGCAGCAACGATGCTTAATTGTAAGACATAATCCATGTCGTTTAAATATTTAGGCCTCCTAATAAGAGCATATTCTGCTAAGATAACTATGTGGTCTCCAATGTTTGCATTGGTTAAAAAAAGACTCGCGTCCTGGAAAGCAAATATATTTCTTCTGCTGTAGGTTGGTCTTAGATTGGGGGACCGACGATACATTGTTATTGGCTTATATGGAATGGGGGGACAATGAAGGTAATAAAAGCATTAATCCAAAACTTTGAACTTGTCTCGAGACTAAAAGTGAAATTTTATAAAAGTTACCTAATCGGGATCAACGTGAACAATGTTTGGTTAGATCTAGCAGCAACTATGCTTAATTGTAAGACATGATCCATGTTGTTTAAATATTTAGGCCTCCTGATATGAGCATATCCCACTAAGATGGCTATGTGATCTCCATTGCTCATGTTGGTTAAAAAGAGACTCACATCTTAGAAAGCAAACATATTTCTTCTACTGTAGGAGTTGGTGAAAGGGTTAGAGAATTCTCTTAAGTGGATTTCAATCAAAGAGGGGGTTCCTGATAGATGGAAGTGGGTAGTAGAAGGATAAAGTTTGTACTTGGTGTCATCTGTTTATAGGGTGCTGACAGAACCTAATCGTCACCCCACTTAGCCTTTTACAAAGTAGGTTTGGGAGAAATTAGTGTCTGCAAAAGTTCAATTCTTCATCTGGCAGTTGAATTTAGACAGACTTCCAACTAGGAGCAATCTCCTGAGGAGACAAATCATTCTCAAGAGAAAACGAGTTATGGTCTGTGCAACATTGAAGAGGAAACAAACAGTCATCTTATATGCAGGTGTGATATCTCCTCAAGTGTAAGGCGTGCAATCTGTAATTGGTGGGGAATTTCTACAACACTCTCAGTAAAGGTTTGAGATAATTGTTTTCAATTCAAGGAGGGTGATTTGTGGCTCTAAGGTGTGTTAACAGGTGTGATCATTTGTGTGGTTTGCAAGAGTTTGACGTCTCTGGAAGACAAGGAATGTTATAGTCTTTAATTCGTGATTGTAAATGTCCAAGAAATTGTTCAGACTATCTAGCGGCAGTCATGGAAATGGTGTCATAGCCGGAAACTTGTCTCTAATTCTTATGTTGAATGGGTTACGAATCTCAGCCATTGTAGTTGATCGATGTAATTTTTTCTACATGATACTGTTTTTCAGTACTAACTATTGGTGTACTTGACAAAGTCACATTTTATGTCTTAGTGTGGTTCTAAATGATTTTTTTGTTTACTTATAGAAAAATAATTAATTAGTTAGATGAAAAGTTATCTATAGCATGTGAAGACACTATTTAAAATTTGTTAAAAAAATTAAGTAGTTACAATTAAAAGAGAGATAAATTATATATAATATATATTATTATAAAACAAATTCAAAAGTTAGTGTGAACTATTGTCCCCACACTTTTTAAACATAATTTAAGGTGTTTTATGAATAAAAAAAAATGGTTGAAAATGGATAGTATGCCCTAATAATGGATGAAAATCAGTTGTCACTTTGAGAATTTATTAAATAACATATGATGAGTTATGTAAAAAAAATATTAAATGACATGACATTTTTTTTTTATTAGCAGAACAGGAAACAAGATAAAAATAAGATTTTCATCCCATGTAATTCATAAATCATATTTTATATTTACACGTGAATATTTTAAATTAAACTTAACAAAATAAATACCACTTTATGTCAAAAACAATATTTATATTTTTATAAAAATTTCATTGAAAATTATAAATTTAATTTATCTTTTGAAACCATATTACAGTCCATGCATGATGAAATAAAACGAATTAAAATCACAATTTGCAAGGACACAATTATCTTAAATATTTTAATTTTTTTTATCTCTACGAAATCGGTTAACACTATTCTTTTAATGATTTAGGTATATAACTATATATAAATCCATCTTCTCAAAGAAAAAAAGTATAACTAAGTTTATGTAGTTTTATTTTTAAGTTAAATATGCTTTAGATTAGGGATGACAATAGGGGCGAGGCAGATTTGACCTCTTTCCATTCCCGTTCCTAAAAGATGAGGGACAAAGATGATATAAAATTTTAATCTCATCCTTATTCAATCAGGTATTTTCGAGTTTGAGTATACTCACGTGTATTTTGTTGTACTATTTTTAATAATTTAAATTTACATTATTTATATTTTATTAAATAAATTATATTTAAGTTATTAAATATATATTAATGATTAATTAATTAAATAAATTACATGTTAAGTTATAATTATATTTTAGTTTTAATAGTTCATAAGGGTGCAGGCTTGTATACAAAGATTAAATAAATATATATATATATATACATGAAATTTTATTTAACATAAAAATAATAAAACCAAGATGAAGACCAACAAACCCTCTTATCCACTCTTTCCCCAATTTTTTTCAGCGAGGATGGGGCGGAGACAGGGTGGTACTTGTGATGACGATCATCTCTACTTTAGATTTTTAAAAATCTCTCAATGTATCATTAGAAAAACTTGTATTATTATTTGTTCCTTTTTTATTTTTGAAGTAAATTAGTTTTTTGCAAATATTATTTAAATCATTTTTTTATTTTTCTAAAATACTTTATATCTAAAAGATAAAAAATAATATATTTTAAAATTCAAGAACTAAATCAATATTAAAAAAATTGGAAAATGTATTTAATATTTTAAAAAAATTAAAACCTAAAACATATTTTAATGAACTAAGAAATATATATTCAGTTTGAAAAGAATAATATAATAACAAAATTTTGATATGGGAAAATGTTATAATAAAAGTAATGAATTGTTAAATGATTATTAAAACATGAGGAATAATAGTTCTTTAACGTAAAAATACATGAATGATAACTGAAATGTCAATAAATTAAAAGTAAAACGTAACTTTTGCTTTCATTGAGAGTCGAACTCAAGACCTCCCGCTTACTAAACGGGTGCTCTAACCAACTGAGCTATGAAAGCACGTTTTATATGTAGTGTATATATATATTAATCTTAAATTATTTTGTACCATCCGCTAGTGATACGAATACCCTTACCTTGTAATTACGGCTGCTATCTATTAAAAGTCGAGAATATGATCCTTCTTTCCTTCAGCAGCCAATTAATATATGAAAAGTGATAAATGTATAAGGTACTTCTAACGTGCTTTCCAATAAGGAGTTAATTATATGTATGTATAAAAATTTAATCAATTGTTATGGTTAATAATTTCACAACATTATACTAATAACATGTATAAATATAGTTAATTCTGTTCTACAATTATTTGTCATAATATTATTAATCATCATATGTGGTTAATTATATAAGTAAATATACCATTTTGTTTTACATCTAGTTAATAGAGTAAGACTATATATTAGCACTAATTATTTATAAGAAATTCACTAAAGTTTTTAACCTACTTTAAATGATTTCATTACATCACATTATTCTTAAACAACTCACACCATTTTTTGTTAAGCTACTCGGAGGAGATTGTGAATTTGATGTATGGTATTTAAAGGATGAAGTCTTTTCAACTTTGTTTGATGGTTTTGTGAATATGATATATTATATTGTCAATAGGCATATCTTGTATTTTTTTCTTCTGGTCTAATAATATCATTTTTTTGCCAATAAGAAAAAAACAACCTACACCATTTTTTTTACAGGTCTTACTCCAATTATGGATTCATATACGTTATAATCGATCCAAGTTTTTATAATTTTTTATTTCAATTTTTTATTTTGAAAACTTAAAAAGTTAATTTAATTATTACAAATAAATATTAATTTGGTACAATAAGAAATAATAAAATAATAAATAAAATGTAGCTATTTTTTGTTAGAAAACCAAAATCACAATAAAAAATGGTTTTAATGCTATACTGCATGATGAATAATAAAATGTCATTATTTTTTGCAAGTGTACTTCCAAAGACAATACTGCATCATGATCATATACGAACTTGAACGGTGTAGTTCCAGTAGCCTCCTTAGGTGAATTCCGGTAAGCCAATAGTATTTGAAGTAGCATCTCATCCCAATTTTGAAGTTTATTTCCAATATGCTTCTTAATTAATGAAATCAAAATTTTGTTGGTCGCTTCGACCTAACAATCAACTTGGGCATAATAGGGGTCGATCTCAATATCTTTATACTTCTGATTTCAACGAAATTGGTCATTTTCTTTCCAATGAAGACAGTTCTTTGATCAATTGTTATTGTCTCAAGAATGCCAAATTTATATATGATATTTTCCTCTATACACTAATATGTATTTTATGTCCCCGAGAAGATGGTGGGTGAATTTCGCCAATTAGGTCGAGGATCCAACCTTGAAAAGGCCAAAGCTTAGTTGATCGCATGCAACTCACTTGTTGGAATGTGTTGGAGGGAATGTTTTTGCCATTCTTCACAACCCTTCACATAGTTGATACATTCTTTATACATGGAAGGCCAATAGATCCTTTGTCTTAGTAGCACCCATTTCATTTTCTCCCCAACTAATGCGATCAACAAATCCCCTCAATATTCTTCTTATATAAATCTTCACCTTATTAGTATATAACTTAAGTGTCGATATTTCACCTTCCTGCTAGTTTCTTTGTTTGGGTCTTTGAAGTAATCTATCAAGCCTTTCTGTCAATCTCCTTCTAAAATTTTGTCCAACACCAGGATCCCATATTTGTTTTTCATCTTGTTTTTTACCTTAATAATGAGGTCAAATTTTCAGGTGATAACCTGTATCCTGATGCAATTTGGGCGAACATATTTTCTTCTTCATTTTCTTCCCTTGGTATGTATTCGAGAATTATTTCCTCAAATTCTTTTCAAAGAAGTAATGCTCGAGAGAAACATTTCAACAAAATATTGCTTATACATTTGTATTCTCAATTAAGGCGTTCTATTATTAATTGTGAATTCCCTCGAATTATTACTCTCTCAGCTTTTAGTTTTATCAATGTTTCCAAGGTAATGATTATAGCTTCAAATTCAGCTTCATTGTTCAAACATTTAAGGCGAACTTCACACAAAATCTCTGTCGGATGTTTTCGGGTGATATTATTACCACTATTATTCCTGTTGTCAAAAGTTCGAGATCCATCAAAATAACATACCCAATGTTTGATCTCTATCCAAAATTGGTAAGAGGACTCTTTCGAGTGACCAGCTAGAAAATTTGCAATCATTTGCCCTTTAGCAACCTTTAAAGGTTCAAATCTTAGTGAAAATTTGTTAAAGCAAGAGCCCATTTACCAACTCGATTATGCATGATTTAACGAGAGAGCATGAATTTCATTATATTATTTTTGGAAAGAACAAGTACATCATAAGGTTTTATATAATATTTTAACTTGCAACATGAATAATACAAACATAGACACAATTTGTTTAGAGAAGTGTATCTAATCTTTGCATCTTTCAGTAGCTGACTTAGATAGTATATTGCACCTTCATTTTCATTCTCATGCTCTTGAGCCAACATGTTTGCAATAGTATTTTCTCATGCAAAAATATACAACGTCAACTCTCTTCCTCTAGTAGGAGGTGTCACAATTGAAGGGTTGGATAGATATGCCTTTATTTGATCAAAGGTCTCTTGATGTTGCTTTTCCCATATGAATTCAAAATCACGCTTGATTCTAAGCAAAGGTGAAAAGACTTGAGTTTTCCTTGATAGATTTGAGATCAATCTTCTCACGAAATTTATTTTTCACAATAAGAATTGGAGTTGTTTTTTATTCTTTGGAGGGGTTGCCTCCATTATCGCTTTAGCCTTATTATTGTCAATCTCGATCCCATTGCTATGTATGATAAACCCTAGAAATTCACCTACATTCACACTGAATGAAATTTCAATGGTTCCTTTTTAGGCCATGTTTTCTCATTCTCTCGAATGACAATCTCAAATGTTCCTAGGACTCCAGAATTTGATCTTCGAATTTCACTGGTAGGATCGAGATGATTCCTATAACATCTCCAAGATAATCATCAAAGCTAAAATCGAGGCATTCCTTGATCTCTGCATGGTCAACCTTTGGGCCTTCTTTAGGAAGATTTCTCTAAGTGGGTACCTGATTTCGCATCATTTCGCTTTTCCATTGTTTCTCCCTTTGGAACCTTCTAAATTGAGGTTTGGTCATATCTCGTGGCCACTTAGTTGATATCCTTCTAGTGTCTGTTGGATATGGAAAGATTCCCTGTTTGTCGATGGTTGAGTTGTTGTTGACTCCTCGATGCCAAGTATATGCACGAGGGCCTCCTTCCATTACCCAGTGATTTGGGAGCACCTTGGTGATGAAATCCCACCTAGCATGCATCATAGCTAGGAGGATTCAAGGAAGGTATGACATGAATGGGAGCTCATTAAAGAATTTAAGTCATTGTCTTCATTGTTTTTAGCCTATAAATAATTTCTATTAAGTGTAGAATTAGGGGTGTGAGGTTTCCTAGTTATAAGCCTTGTATTTTGGCCATTTTTCCTTGTAAAAAACATGTGATACCTTAAGTAAATTATATGTAATGTGTGTAGAAAGAGGTGCAACCCATATTTAGGAGTGTGAGTCATTGCCACACCTCTTAGCTCATTTTTACACCCTTCTTTCTAACACACAAACCATGAGGAACACAAGGGTCCATATGATCTCTACATCCCTTAATTCTAGGCACTAGATTAGGCATGTGTTCCCTTAGTTAGTTAGCTTAATTTTTACTTAGGAGTTGGGCCTTGTTAGGAGGTCCATGATTAGGCTCTTAATCCTAACCTCTCACTCCCTATAAATAGCACCCCCATGCCTCATTCTAACCAACCTTTGAATTTGAATGAAAATTTTCTCTTTGTGAACACATTCTCTAGTAAAAGGTCTTGAGAATTCTCTCTCTTGAAGAACCTCTTTTTAGTTAGCTTTTATCAAGAGTTTCTTCCCTTATGGCAAGCCTAAACAATTTTGGCTTATCTCTTTCCCGAGAGTGGTGTTCCACCTCCACTTTGTTTCCCCCTCCATCCTCCATTTCTTGGATGCTTGAAACCCTAAGGAGAAAGATCAAGGGAGTACCAACTTGGTTTTCATCAAGCGGTATTAGAGCCAGTTCTAGAGGTTCATTTTCTTCCCTATTGCTGTTTAAATTTGGTGCGTCAATTTTAGCTTGTTCTTCTTGTGTTCTTCTATTAATTTTTCCAACCTTTCATTGTATTTCATTTAATTTCCTTTATTGTATTGAAGTTTATATTTTAGTAGTTTTCATTTCTTCCAATTTAATTTGCTGTCTATGTTATTTTGTAGATTCAATTTTTGTTGTTCTTTTCAATTGAATCTTGGTGTGTGCTTCTTTAGGAATTATTTCTAAGTTTTGCCCAACTTTTATTTTCTTTTATATTTTTGTGTTTATCCTAAGAGGATCATTGTAATGACTTCACAATTTTTGTGAAGGAAGCCACAAAATTGTGGTATTGATCTTTGGATGCACATTATTCTTATTGCTTGTGTTTCTAATGTTGTTTGAATCTATGTTTTTAAAATCGGAACGGTGATCAAACCCGTGAAGGAACTAGTTCACAGTTCATTTGTTAAACCCCTATTGAACCAGCGGTTGAACCAGTCTTAATAAAATAATATTTTTTTTATTATTAATGTACTATAATAATTAAAATTATAAAAGAAAAAATGTATTAAGGTTGTAATTATAAAAGGATAAGATTAATTTTACTAAATACACCTTTATATTGGTAAGTTAAACCCCATTTTATTAATTTTTAATTAAAAATTGGTTGATTTAGAAAAATGAGGAGTGTATTTAGTAAAATAAAAAACAAATTTTAAAAAAATACAAACCGATTGAACTAGTTGAACCACTGATTTTCTGGTTTTTGGCTCCACCGGTTTTGAGGGTTGACCAAACCGGTTACCAGACTTGTTCATCGATTTTCCGGTCGAACAATCGGTCAGGTCTGGTTTTTATAACACAGGTTTTACTGCACATACTTCTCTCTTTTGGCGGGTTGTTCTAACCCTTTTTTAGTAATTTATTTTCATATTTTTACTCTTCCAAGTTATGTCTTAGTTAATCATGTTTTAGTCCTTTCATTCTCACATTAATTTCAATAGTTGTGCCTTTTATTTTTCTCAATAAAGAGTGTTATGTTTCTTAAAAAAGTATGTTTGCTTCTTGAGGAATTGAGCAACCAAGAGGAGTAACCTCTTGTGTGTTCATGTCCAAAGAGTCTCACATGCTTTAGATCATAGCATGTTTCCATAAAAAAAAATTCCAAAAGTTGTTCAATTCTTTCTCAGAGATCATTTGATTCATTCTGTTTTTGGTAACTTAATTTTGTGCTAGTCTTTTTTGGTGATTTTGTTGCATTGGCTGAGTGCAGAGATTATGTTGGGCATGTATTTGGGTTGATTCTTTTAGTAATCATGTTGGCCTAAAATCTCCTTTTAGTGCTTTCTTTTGATCACCTAAAGTATTAGTCCATTTTAAGTTACTTTGCTTTCTTCTCTTTGGTTTGCTCTTTTGATCAAAATTTTGTGGTCATTTCTTCTTAATTGATTCAAGTGCTTAATACCATTGTATTCCTTATCAAATTTGTGTGTGAATTTTGTTAAAAGGTGTAACAAAATTATTTTTAAAAAAAGGAAAAGAAATCAAAAGAAGAAAATAAATAAAAAAAGTGTTAGTAAAAAATGTTAAAAAGAGAAATAAAAAGAGTACAAAATTTAGTGCACCTCAAATTATTAAATCTTTCAAATGAGTGAATTAAATTGATTGAAAATTGCTTGAAAATGTCTATATAAGTCCCAGCCATAATTGAATTAAATTGTGCAAATTATTGAAAATTTTGTTGAGTCCTTTTTTATTTTTAGTCCAAATATTCTAATGTCATTGTAGGTTTCTTTTTGTTGCCCTTACTTCTTTTCACACCTTTAATTTTTGCTTCTTTTTTTTGGCATTCATTGAGTTTGTCTTCAATAATTCATTCCACTTGGATGTGTGTCTTTTCTTGTTAAGTGTTTTTTCTTGCTTTTTGCTTTCAATTCTTGCACTCCCTTGGCTCTTTTGTTTTGCCACTTCTTTTTCTTGAATATGGCCAAATTTGGGTGAACTTCCATAAAGGGTAACATCCTAGGAAGTGTTGATCAAAAGTCAAGGAAGAGTGGACTTAAAAAAGACGTCAAGAATTAAGTGAAACATTTGTGAGGGAGCACTTAGCAAAAGAAGGATCAAGTTCAAGTTTCTTTTAATTTTTTGCTTTTAATTGGGTGTAATTTTTTAAAATTCATTTTAATGGATCCACATTAGTCCTTAATCTTTGCTTTTTTTAATTTCATTTATAACTTTACACATTTTAGTTAAGTGTTTAAAAGTTCTAAAGACTTTAAAACACTTTAGCTGAGAAAAACTTAAAAAGAGAGAAGTGTTTTTGCTTCTTAGTCCTTAGCCTTGAACTTTTAAAATGTCTTCACATACATTTAGGAGTGTTAGAAGTGTTAATAAAACTAAGGAAGATAAAAGAGAACAAAAAAAAGAGGAATTTGATAAGAGAATAAAAAGAGAAAAAGAGGAGTGTGAAAAAAGGGATAAGATGAGTGATTACTACTATAGCTATGCCCCCATCTTGCCTTCATTTTCCTACTCATGATTGGGAGAGAGAACAAAAAGAAATAGAGGAATTTTTGGAGAAAGAAATAAAACAAAAAGATAGGTGAAAAAGAGAGCAACAAGAATTAGATAGAGAAGAGAGAATGAGAGAAAAGAAAGAGAGGCAAAAGAGAAAATAAACAAAGAAAAGAGAAAGAGAAAAAGAGAGGGATGAAAAAAGAGAACAAAAACTAGAAAAGGAACAAAAAGAAAAAGAGAGATAAGAGAGTAAAGAGAAAAAGAGAAGAGAAAGAGAGGAAAAGGAAAAACAAAGAGAAAAGAGAGATAGAAAGAAAGGAAAAAGAGAGAGGAACATAGAAGACTCTAGTATAACCCATGACCCTCATATATCTTCTAATGAAATAGATGAACCTAAGAGGCATTCTAGGAAAAAGATAAACCCTTTTAGGGATAAAAGAAGGTCATCCAAAAGAAAACAAATAAAGAGAAAACCCTTGAGCGAAAGTAACCCCTAACACTAGTTCAAGCAATCATTCTAAAATCCTCAAATGCTTTAAGTGTTTAGAAAAAAGGCACATTGCTTTTACACTATCTAAAAAGAAAAAAATATTTTAGGGGAACATTAAATAAAGAGGGTACTTATTCATGAGATGATCTCTTGAAAGTGAAAAAACTTCTTAGAAGCCATCCTTGTCAAGACACATAAACACAAAGAGAAAATTTTTTTCAAACAAGATGTGAAGTTTTGGGAAAAAATTATCCTCTCATTGTGCATAGTGGTTCGTTTTGCAATTGTTGTAGCACAAGAATGGTCAAAACGTTAGTTTTTACTACTCCTTATCCTTCATCTTACTCTTTGCATGAGCTTAATGATGAAAAAGGTGTAGTAGTAAGGGAGTAAGTGGAGATTACCTTCTCCATACGGAACTATAAAGATAAAATTTATGTGATATAGTCCATATGGAATCTAGTTAAATGTTGTTGGGAAGATCATGGTAACATGATAGGAAAACCTTGCACAATGGCCTCACCAACAAAATCACTCTTTCTAATAAGGGGAAAAACTTTACCTTATATCCTTTTACTCCTATTTAGGTTTTGAAGGATAAAAGGCTAATGAAGCTTAAGAGAAAGAGGGATACAAATTAAAATATGGATGTTGGTAGGAAGACCAAGCTTAAGGAAGATTCACCTTTGTCTTCAAAAGAAGCTTTTTACATAGAAAAATCTTCCCACAAACCCTTACAAAAAAAAAAGTGGAATTTGAGGTTGTGCTTAAACCTTTTAAGCATATTGATCCACAACCTCAAGTCTAACTTGAAAAGTGCTCTAATACACCTAGTTTAGTCCCTTCGATCGTTTCAAAACCTTTGAGGCCAGCGTTTAGTACATTAAGGAGAAGGATGAAGAGTTGTTATGCGGAGGCAGATGCATACTAAAACATTTTCAAACCTTAGCATCAAGTTTCACTACTTCAATCCTAAGAGTTTTTATCATAGTCCGCTTACTCCCCCCAAAATTATCTACCTACACGTACTTATTACTTTACTTATTTTTCTGCAGATTTTGAAAAAGAGGAAGAAAGGTCTTATGATTTGAGGTCAAATCCTCTCCAAGGGGGAGGAAATGATGCAATCTCACTTAGCATGCATCATGGTTAAGAGAATTCAAGGAATACATGACATGGATGAGAGCTCATTAAAGAATTCAAGTCATTGTCTTCATTATTTTAGCTTGTAAATAATTTCTATTAAGTCATTATCAGTAATGTCGACCATGCAGATTTGTACAGGCTCTGCATATTAGACCTGGGTCTCGAATGGATTTGAATCCACCTTCATCTCCTTTTCCTCAAATTTAAGCCTCTCATCATCAAGTGCATCCTGAATCATATCCCTAAAATGAATGAAGTTATTGGTCCAATGCCCATACACATTGCGATACTTGCAATATGTTTGACCCTTTCTCTACTTTGCAAATGCTAACCTATGATCATCTTTAACAAAAAATTGCTTGTCTTTTATTAAGATGTCAAAAATTCTATCAACTTTAGTTACATAAAATGTATATGTTCCTTTGGACATTTTATCCTTAGTTTCCCCAAGTTTCAGAAGTTGGCAAGTATGGAGGGACCTGGTTTGATTTATACTATGTTAACTTCTTGTTTAGCCCAACTTTTAGTATCAAACTCCTGATCCCTATCTTCTTCATAAATGTCAAGGTATGACACTTTTTCTTTCATAGGGAATTTTTCGTACTTTCTATTTCTTTCATCCTAGAACTTTAATTGTTTACTCTCCTTATCTTTTCAGCCAATTAGGCATATCCTTTCTTGGTTGGTTGACTAACTTCTTTCTAATATGGAACTTAAGACCTGCAGTTGCCATTTTAGTTATTTTATATTCTGGAAATTGAGTGTAACATCTAGATTTAGTTTGTGTGCATCAATTTCATCTATACTCTTAGAATGATATCTCTTTATATTCATTAAATAAATTCTACTAATCCGGGTTTCTCCTCTAAAGATTTTTTCATGGAAAACCCTTTTTTTAGTTGCCCCTAAGTGTATATCAAGTTTGTAGGAAGGATTATAAACCAGGTAAAGGCATTTTTTGCGAGAGAACTTGGGAAATATTTCATTTTTAATTTCTCATTAGCTCCTACATCGCCACACTCAATCAGATACAAAGCAATGTGTTCTACTATTGATTCTCCCATTTCTCTTGAGAACTTAGTAAACTTTGGTAAATTTTGTCCTCGAGGGACCTCACTTTGGAGAATTATGTCAGGAAATGCAGATATAAATCAAGGATGATTATTCACTCCTGCATTTATTCCAAATTGATTTAGGGTTAACTTGATTGTTTGATCTATTAGATGTAAGTCTTGATTTCACTACCCTCCTCTTTACATATCGAATGTTATTTGCCCTTATTTGGGGCCAATTTTTGAAATTTTGTCATCGTTGGACATAGTTGTTATCTTGGGTTCCAACATAATCTCTTACCCATATGCCTCCAGTGTGTCCCATTATTTGACTAGGATTTTGGTCTACGAGGATGGGATTATTGAGAGCTTGCCCAAGATTGTTCGCAGATGGGATATTAATTGGCCTTACTTGAGCCTAGGGTATGGATAAAACATCCCCTACTCAATACATTTGTTTGGTCATGACGCATAATTCCTCATTTGTTTTTTCACTAAAGGACTTAGTAGGATACTTATCTGTTGAGACATCATATTAACCATCTTATGGTTACTATGATCCATTTGTAGTCTCAAGACCATTAGCACATTCAAAGAGATTCTAATATAAGAACTTTTTTTATCGATGATCCTATTAGATTTAATTTGATCTTAGCCCATTCCATACAGGAAGGATTGTTCATTTCTATTCCTCATGGCCCTATTTTGTGAATCAATTGAGTTCTGCCTAGATAGAGGAAAATGAGACTAGGGTACCCAGACTGCTATTTCCCACAGGTAAAGAACATTAAGTGATGCCCCAATTGTGAGTATGGCCATTTGGTTGGAAGGCCCTGCCCTTTGTGTAGGTGCTACCAAGAATGGCAGAATGCTCTTGAATCGAGTACTCATTCTTCAAGCCCTAGCATATGTGGCTCTAAGGGGATTTATATCACTTATCACAACATAATTAAATGATGGGGTTGTATTCATGCCTTGTTGATTGGTAGTGACATCTATAATAGGTTGAGTTTAAGTGAAACTTAATGAAGTCCTGCCCCAAGTCTCAACTTGTCCATTTATCTTGGTAGTGTGAATTACTTCATTGTTCTGGATGTTTTCGGCATTCTCTTGTCGAGATTGCCTTTAATCATTTTGAGATTTTTTATTTTCACTCATGATGATCCTTCCATTTCTAAGTTTCATTCATGGTTAGTTTCCAAAACTTGTATTTTTAGAAAAGACCTTTTAGTATTGCAGGTCTCACTAGGCATGCTAATTTGTTTGTGGTGAAATTTGTTTTTAATAAAATAAATATCTAAAATCAACAAATTTCCACCATATTCTAAAATAAAACAAATTTATATTTAATTGAGGAACGTTAGAATACAAAAGGTGTACACATGTGTGAGTTCTTTTTAATTAAACTAGTTTTAATAAACATTCAATTCATAAGACATGAATGGTGACTTAGAAGGCTTGAGATTTGATGAAAATATGATTATTTTCCATTGTTAAGTTTGGATTAAAAGAAATAGAATTCCAAGTAAAATGTACTTGAAGTAGTTCATGAACAAATTATTTCAAAGTAATTAAATGAAAACTAAAGGTAATTCAAATGCAACGTAAAAATAAATGAACTACAACGTAAATCCTTAAAAGAAAATCTCAAAGTTATAATGCTAATGAAAGCAGTAAATGTAAACATAAAACCTCAAAGATTAAAGGAAAGAAAAAACATGAAAGTAAACATAAAGACCATAAATTAAATTGTATAAAATCTGCCCTCAAAGTTGTGGTAAGAACATACATCTCAATTTTTTCACTCCTTATCGTTCCAGAGGCGTACTGAGTTTAGTAAGATCTTGTGTAAGTGTTCCAACCCTTAATTTTAGCATAAGTGAAGATTATTTATAGAGTTTCTTACCATAGATACTTGTTCCCATGTGTTTGAAAGAAAATAGTATTTTATTCGCAACATAAATAGACTATTAAAAATCTCCTAACTTCCAGTAACTACCCTAATCAGAACTAACTTCTTACTTTTGAATTTTGATCCTTATCCTTTTGCTTAGCTGACTCTTGATCTTTCTTTTGAAGTTTTATGCTCAGTGATGTTTTTCTTCAAAGTGTCAAGAAAGTTCTCGATCTTTTTTTCTTCATGGTGTTGCTCGAGGATCGTCATTTTAATCCATTCTTTCTCGATACAAAGGTTGTTTTCAATGAGTTTTTAGTTGAAATCTCTAGATACCACTTCATGTCACAGATCTTTGAGGTCGATCTTTTGTTAAGAAGTTCCCAAGAGTTTTTCCTCAAATGGTTGTCTAAAGTGAGATAGGTTCCTCCATATTTTGTGAATTTCTCAAACTACACCCTTAGTATTTCAAAAACATTAAATGTTGGTTCCCTTAATCATAATATTTCTAGTACCTCGAGGTGTACCAACTTTGGGCAAAAATTCCCAAATTACCCAAGTTGTTTTTCTTCACCCCACTATATATCCCTCAAAATGTTCATATCTCAATTTACCTCTACAAGTGTGAATGTTTTGCTTCTTGATATTTCCCCTAAACTTAGTGAAATTTCATTCCTTTTACCCCACAGTCCTTTCAGTTAGCCATAGATATCCTTGTCTTTTCACTTATAGAAACTTGTTTCATCATACCCACCAATCACGGACAAGGACATTGTCAAGTGGCCCCATTTTTGCCTAATTTCAGTAAAAACATCCTTTTACTCCACCCTATTAAATATTTACTTTATCACATTCCCGTTCTCTCTCTCCTTCACTATTCATCTTCTCCAAAATATCTTTCTTCTTCTCCAAGTTTCTCTATTCTTCCTCAATGACTCCATGGTCATTTTTCCCGTTCCATCCCTTTTCTTGCAAGTTATTGTATTTATCCTGCTTCCTTTTTGCTCTTATATTTTCTTCTACCATTCTCTACATCTTTCAGTGAAAGGCTACTCCTTTTCCCAACCCATTCTTCTATAATCAAGTTTCCATTTTTGAAGACCAACATGGCTGCTAAGAGTGTTCATCGGTTTGGGTCAATCTGACAAACCCGGTAAACCGAATCGAACCAATTAATTTGATTCGGTTTTTTCACTTGATCAGGTCTGGACCTAATCCAAACCGACCATAACTGACCATGTCTAGTTCGGTTCACGATTTTTGCATTTCAAAACTCTAACTCCAACTTGAACAACCCAAAAGTATATATATTATATTATTATATATTTATTATATTCTTTTAAGTTAGTAAATTTAGTATCTTGTTTTAGTGTTTTGTTTAAATTTTTAGCGTCTAAAGCATTTTGTCTTTAATATTTTGCATTATTTTATATTTTTAAGTTATTTTATATATTTACTGTTAAGGTTGTATTGTATTATCTTTTTAATAGTTTAATTTGACTAATTTAGTATATATGAAATACTTGATATTTTGTTATAAAATTATGAATTTAATAAACTAATGGAGTTGGCTAGTTTTAGGTATAAAATTATTTTTTTACGATTTAATGAAAAAAAAATTAATGTTTCATCGATTTTCCCAGAAACAGAACTGAATCAACCCAATTATCATTGGTTCAATTTGGTTCGGGTCAAAGAAAAAAATTCTAGAAAACCAAATCAACTCAATCCAATTAAAATTAATCAGTTCAATTTTCATTTCCCCCAAAACCGAACCAACCTAAACCGTGAACACTCCTAATGGTTGGTTCTACGAGTTCTGCACAACAGGGGGCCCTTAACTTGTTCTCAAGGTCTCAGAAAGGGTCACAGTCAATGGAGTAGAGGTTTCTCCACTACCATAGTTCCAGAAGGAGTCAAAGCGGCTTCTAGAAACTCAGGTATTGATTACTTGCATCATGGCTAATCATTCTTTTATTTTTATAGGTCTTATTCGTAAAAATCCTGAAAATAGTGTAACTTATTTTACGTGTCCTAAAGAAGAGACTTTGGTGGTCTCTGGTGAAGAAATTTGTATGGATTTCTTTTATGGTAGAAAGTTTTTCATGTTTCCCTGCCTGTAAAAAACAGAGAGTTGTATTTAGAGTGGATGGATCGTGTTGAATCGAAGTATAAAGATCATTGGAAAAAGGTGGGATTTACAACTTAGCCACCTAGATTATAGTTCCTTGAGCCCAAGTATGGTTTTTGCTGCTGGAGGTTTGTGGAACCCAAAAATGAAGGGCTTCGAACTCCCCTGTGAGCCTATTGACCCAACACTCCTCAATGTAGCTCGTATAATAGGCCTTAAACCTCTTGGGTGTTGGTCCCAGGGGGAATCAAGAAGAGGAGGTTGAATAGATTTTAAAAAAATGTTCACAAATTTTCCTTTTCTAAAATATCAAAGTTTTAAAAAATCACTCTTTTTGAAATTTTTAAAATCTAAGAATTTTCAAAAATAATTTCAAATACAACTTGAAATAATGTCTGAGAGTCAACTATTTTCAAGATTCAATGTTCAACTAAACTAATGTTAATTCCTCAACTATGCGTTCTAATTCAATATTTGTCCAACTTGCAATATAGAATTCAAGATTCAATATTTCACAACAAAAGATTAACCAATACAATATTGCAATTTACCAATACAAAGATTTTAATCAATCATAGCAAAAACAATACAATTCAATAAAAAAATAAAGAGTAAAGGATAGAGAAAATTGCACAAGCTGTTTTATACTAGTTCAGTCAACAAGACTTACATCCAATTTTCAAATAAGTCTTCCCCTAATCTGCTTTCCACTAAAAATCACATACATGCACACCACAGATACATATTTTTATAGAAAGATTCAAACAACTCACAAAAAGAGAGGTTCACCCTTGCACCCCCACAAAAACTTGCTACATCATAACACCCCTTCACTCATAAACGTCTCACCCACAACACCCCATTGTGAGATTTCACAATAACCTCAAGAAATCACATAAAGAGATTGCCAAACATGTGCAAAAACACAAAGAAATGGGTAAAGAGCGATATCACCTAATTGTGATGAATACCCAATACACTAAAACACAGTCCTTTGATTCTTTCACTTCCAATCAACAATTCTTGAATCTCAAATCATAGATTTATGGGTTTTTTCTATGGTTTCAAAGGGTTTCTTTTTCGTAAAACACTTTTTCTCTCTTGAAAACCTAAAGACCCTTTTGTTCCTTATGAAAAAAATTTGATTAAAAATGGTTTTATATGAGTAATAAATCAAGGTAATTGATTATCATACATAATCACTTAATTACCTAATAGTTATTTCAAAAATAGCCCAGAACTGTATGTTCTTTGTGATAATCGATTATTGCTTTCAAGTAATCAATTATTCCCGAGAACTTACAATTGAGAAAAAAAAAATCTGCAAGTAATTGATTATCTAAAAATGGTAATCGATTAACATTCAAAAAATTCAGTTTTTAAGAGTTTCTTGTTTGTTCCAACTCAGGTAATCTATTATCAACTTAAGTAATCTATTACCTATGAGGTAATTCAACTATTGACTTAGTAATTTTGATTTCTTTGCTATCCAAACAATAAAACATCATAAATATCAAGAATCAATCGTGGAATTGATAAGAAATAAACACTCAAACTAACTCATACACACATTCATGTCTATCTAAACAATCAATACAAGTATCATACCTCTTAAATATGTTTGGTACCATAAAATGAATTAATAAGATCAAAACCAAACTACAAAACTGAAACAACTAAAGGCTTGAGATGTTTCACCAAAGATGCTTCCAAGCTTCAATCTCAACAAGAAGAAGTATTTGGTTGGAGTCTTTAAAAATACCTTCGACAAAGGGATAATAAACTAGAACAATAAATCTTATCATAGATTTCTTGAAAATCATAAGAAGTATTTGGTTGGTAACCTTATATAGAACTTTTTATGATGTTGCTGATGCTATACTCTAACTCTAACTTGGAACTAGTAAATCAATAGGTCTTGTTGGACACTTTGGTGTATCCTGAGAAGTAGTAGTAAGACATATTGATTTACTAGTTTTAGGTTAGACTTAGGATTATAAAGTCAGCATCATCATAAAACATGCTAGATAAGGGTCTTCATTCTTCATTTAACGAATGTATGAATAATGAGTAGTTATTACACGCTGACAATCATCCTAAAAATTTTACATCATCAATTATATTTAAGGCTTAATTATTGTTTGTCTTGTAATTTAGTTTTGTTTTGTCTATATTTTTTTTCAAAAATTGTCTTTATAATTTTCAAATATTTCATTTTTAGTTCTATCTCAAGCCTACTAACTTATGCTTACATTAACACATGCAATGTTAGGAAGAATTGTATCAACATGTGCTGTCATTGGTGTTAGGCAAAAAAAAAAAAAAAAAGAAAAGACTATGTCAATAATGTCACTTTGATGATAATATAATGTCCTCATTAAAATAAAAGGATTAAAATGAAAAAAAGAAAATTACATAAACTTTTAGTCGCTGGTAATTTACACTTGTGTGATATAATCTAATGAGTTGTTTATTACATTAAAGAAAATATTTGATTGTCCTACAGTATTACATAATTGCTAAGTACTATCCAATATGTTGAATTGAGTATGGATATATGACTACTCATCTATTATAATTTTAAGAATTATATAATAAGTTTAAATTCATATATTTAATTAAAAATTTTAATTCTCATACTTTAATTTATAATTTATTGTTATTAATTATTTTTTATATACTTTTTAAATTAAAATATAATTAATAACTTACTATATATATTTAATAATAAATAAGTAAATTTAAATTATAAAAAAATAGTATAACATATACCCACAAATAAACCCCAATCCTAAAATAATCCACGGACAGAGATAAAAAGTAAAATTTTATATCCAATTTTTTTTATACTAAAACCCAAAACCACCCTCATTTCAAGAAAATGTTTAAGACTAAAGATACTTTTTTCGACTACCGGCGAAAATAGTAAAAATAAAATTACTGAAAATTGAGGGTAATAATATATTTTAAAAGAAAAGAGAAGTAGTGAAGATTTGTTGAAACGACGTAAATGGGTGACGACGGGAGTATGTTTTGGAATTGCCTCCATTTTGGAGTGTGTGGATGAAGTTAGAGGCGTATAACTTTACATTAAATTCGATTCTATCATTATTGGTTCACATTCACTTCACTTGACCCTTGGGCCCGGTCCTTCACACTGACCCACTTAACTTAACATCATTAAATATACTATTAATTGTTTAAATGAATTTGGAAATTATTAATTTCACTTCTCTGTTCCTCATACCAGTAGGTGTGTTTCAGCCAGAGTTTATAAATTTAATTTCACTTTAGTTAAAAATGAAAAACATTTAAATGAGAAATCACGTGAGTTAATAGAGGCTGGTCAAGCCAATACGTAACAGGAGTGGTTGCCACTTGCCTGTGACAGTTATTTTAGTTTTATAAAATTGTTTTTATTATTTTAGTATTAAAAAATTTATTTAAATAATATTTTTTTACAATATTTTTTAAAAACAGTTTTTATTTTTTAATTTTTAAAAAATAAAAACAACTTAAAGTAGTTTTATTTTTTAATTTCTTATTTTTGTTTTGAAAATATATAATTAGAATATGTTTTTTTTTTATTAATGAAATTTAAGTAAATATAAACAATTTTTTTATTTTTATATTTTTTTTAAAAAATTAAATAATACTTATTAAAGAAGATTTTTTTAATTTTTATTCTAAAACAGTTTTTGAAAACTAGAATTTTTTTTTTTAAAAATTAAAAAACCAGACCAAAACAGTTTTTGTCTTACTCGCTCGTCATTCGTAGGTGTTTGACTGTTTATTCTGCCACTTATAATTCTGAAAATTTATTAAACTCATTTATTTTAACTGGATAAAAATTATGTTTTAAATAAATATTACCATGGCAAATATTATTGATTGTGAACTATGGATTAAGGTGTTTGAAAACAAGTTATCACTAAAAAATTTAATAAATTCTTTTAAAGATTACTATAAAAGGTTAGTTTATAAGGATATTAATGAGTGGATTTAGTTCAATTTTAAATTAATTTTATTTGGTTTCAATTGGATTAAATTTAGTGGGGAAATCATAATTTGAAACTTAACTGAATCAATAATGATTAGTTGACTTTTTGAAAATTACAAAAAATAAAAAAAATCAAAACTTGTTAAAAAAATAAAAATAACAATTTTATTCTAAATTAACGTATAATAATATGATATTAAAAAAATTTACTAAAAAATATAAATTTACTAAAAAATATATGTTTAATGTACATTAAATTAGTCAAATTCACAAAATAAATAATTTTATCTCCACGTACACTCAACTAACAAAATCAATTAACCAAAACAAGTCATAAATAATTCTAATGGTTAAAAAAACACCGAATTAATGGATAGCAACTAAAAAATAAATAATAACACTTAATTTAATAAGTAACTATTATTAAACAATAAAATAATATATACATATTTAATAGGTTTGATTTGAATTTTAAAATTTCATATTCGAAAGTCAAACTATTTATTTTTATAATTTAATGTTAATTGTTAATTTATTAATTTTTGTTAAGAAAAGATTCTAACAAGTGACTCATTTCTAATATCTCATTTTACCACCACATCAACTTTATAACTTTGCACGTTAAACCATTTAAAACCAAGTTGTATTACTTATATTGGGTTTGACAACAAAAGATAAATTTACACAAATTTATTTTGTTCAGTTTAGATAATAAGGTTTGTTGAATTAAATCTAAATCCATGCACGTCTCTATTAATTTAATTTGTTTATAATTATTAATTTTAAAAAATTAATTATTAGTCAATAACTAAGTAATTGTTAATATGTTATATTTTTCTTAAAGTTTAGGCTGTTAAATTTACCTATTAACACTTCTTATTTTAACATGTGTCTCTTTTGTTTTTATTTATTTTTTGGTTTTTCACTTTTTCTTTTTCTCTTAATTTTTTCTTATTTTCTTTTTATGTCTTGATATTATATTTTTATTTTTAATTTTCTTTTTCTTATATTCAAATTTATTTTTATTCATTGTTTTCTTTATTCTTTCATACTTTATATATTCTTATATTTTTATATTTAGTACGTTAAAATTATTTATTATTAAATATCTTTATTATGTTAAAAATTAATTTAAAATTCCTTCCATATTTTTTATTTTATTTTTATTTCTTAATTTCTTGTTTATATTTTTCTAATCAAATTTTTATTTATTTATTATATTTTATCTTCTTTTATTTTTTGTTTCCATATATATTTTTCCATTATGTTTGATTAATATTTATAAAAAATATATAAATACATTAAAAATAATTAAACATATTTTTTTAAAGCACTTAAATTATTTACTCAATTATATTATAAATAAAATTTTTTATTTTTGTTAAATTAATTATAAATATCATTTGCATGAGGAAATTTTATTTGATATTGTTATAATATAAATTTTTTTCTATGATTATTTAGTATCGTACTTAAAATAAATTTTTGTTGAGTTCAAAAGGTTCAGTACATACGAAGTGACGAATTCATGTATACTCTGGTAGTTTTAGTGATAATAAATAAGAATTAAATTTTATTATCATTTTTTATAGGTAATTAATAAGTGTTATACAAGTATTGCAAAGTATAAAATGCATAAGGAAGTTTAAGTTTGATATAGAGAAACAATGAAGCAGATATTAATATTTTTCACGAGATGCAGATACAACTATACAAAAGTATAAGATGAAACTTATCAAAAACTTATGTTAGAGACATAAACCAATAGACACAAATGCATCATTGCATCCCGATCAGACACAGACACAATCAATGCAGATACAAATGTACTCAAGCTAGATGCAAATGTAGTCAAGCTAGACACGTATGCAATTAAGCCAAACACCAACACGTCACTTAAAGATAAGACATGTCTTATGAGGATTAACCTCATAATGAGTATGATGCATATGCATCATATGAAGAGAAAGACACATCATGTGAAGATGTAGCTTGCTAGAATATCAAGACAAAAACACATATTGTAAAGAGAAGACATAGTATATGAAGAAGAAAAAGACATAAAAGTATCATCAAGAGGATGGGACACTTGACTCAAAAAAAAAAAAAACAAAAACAAGAGGATGTAACATATGAAGAAAAAAGTAGCAACATTTAAAAGAAAAAAAGTTCAATTCAAAAGGATGTAACATATGAAGAAGAAAGTTGCAACATCTAAAAGAAAAAAGATGCAAAACTTGAAGAATGAAGATGCGGCACATGAATGAAAATATACAACTCATGAAGATTAGATGCACAACATATAGAGTAAGAGTCGTGGAATAGTAAATGCAAAATCAAGCACATGAATGCTAAGATGAGACACAGATGAAGACATATAAATAAAACACACACGAACAGATCATCACATGTTGAAAAGCACTTAATAGATTTTTCTGTTTATATTTAATATATTCATTTTGCCTTTGAGATTGTCTCTTACCTTTGAGAAGACTATTTCAAATGAGTAAATTTGAAATGTGCAATTAGACCGAAATGGATATACATTCTTATTGCAATAAAATTGCTTCAAAAATTATGTTGCTCACAAAGATAGAGAGGTAATACGGGATACCAAGTCAAAGATGACTAGGTTGTGAAAAACACTCATTATAACATGAATGAAAATACATAACTCATGAAGATTAGATGCACAACATAAAGAGTAAGAGTTGTGGAATAGTAAATGCAAAATCAAGTATGAGAATGCCAAGACAAGACACAAATGAAGACACATAAATAAAACGCACACGAACAAATCATCACATATTGAAAAGCACTTAATTGAAAACCTTTGCAATTGTACTTTTTCTGTTTATATTTAATATACTCATTTTGTCTTTAGGATTGTCTCTCGCCTTTGAGAATGTATATCATTTTTAGTCTAATTGTTTTTAGGATTGTCTCTCGCCTTTGAGAATGTATATTTAATATACTCATTTTGTCTTTAGAATTGTCTCTCGCCTTTGAGAATGTATATCATTTTTAGTCTAATTGCCTTTAGGATTGTCTCTGGCTTTGAGAATGTATATTTAATATACTTATTTTGTCTTTAGGATTGTCTCTCAACTTTATTGTAATAAAAATGTATATAATTTTCAGTTTAAATTCACATTTCAAATTCATAGTATAAACTCAATATCATTAACTGGAGAAATAATTTTTTATTAATATTTGTCGATTAATATTTGTGAAAAAATCATGCTTATTCCCTGTGAAGTATTATTTTAGTTCGGTAGCACATGACTAGCCAATGAGTTAAGAAAACAATATATAATTTATTATTACCAACTAATTCATTGACTTTGTGTTTAATAATTTAATATACATGAATTTTATTTATTAAGACCAGGAGGAGAGACACTTCACCTCTCTTTATATTTTTAAATAAAAATAAAATGCAAGAAAAAAATAAGTTAAATAAAATATGAAAAATGGAAAAAGAAAAAAAAAGTTAAAAAAATATATGATTGATAGTTATTTTTTAGTTGTTACTTAAGAAAAAAAACTAAGATTCAATTACATTTGTTCAGCAAAATGAGATATTCCTATTACAATAGTTATACATAATAATTATAGATTATATAATACTTAATTATTTTTAATAATGCACATATATAAAATTAAATTAAGAAATTGTTTCATGACAACTAATTTTAAATTAATTAATTAATAATATTATAAATCTTATCTTAGTTTTCTCTACCACTTAGATATTTTTTTACTTTCTATCATCATAAATTAAAATTTTTTATTTATATTAACAATTATAAGTATTATTTATAGAAAATAAAATCATGCTTAAGATCGTTAATTTCAATATTACCACGAGTGTTAGCATTGAAATCTCTCTAGTGAATGACTATAATTATTAAAAATTACTAATTTCACGAGAGTGAGTCACTAAAAAAAATATAATTAGTTAACATATTATAAATATATTTTTAATTAGGATAGAAAATAGAATTATTATTTACTGGAAATCAAAGTTTATTGAAGACTATTAATTGAGAAAAAACACAGGCTGATACATTGACCTAAAAATTTAAATATTTATACTAAAAATTTTAATTAATTTTATAAATCAACACTTTATAAATTATACAAATGGTGAGTTGTGTTTAAATATTTATACTAAAAATTTAATTAAATAAAAT
Source organism: Psophocarpus tetragonolobus (assembly GCA_037954015.1). Classification (NCBI taxonomy): domain Eukaryota; kingdom Viridiplantae; phylum Streptophyta; class Magnoliopsida; order Fabales; family Fabaceae; genus Psophocarpus; species Psophocarpus tetragonolobus. The sequence goes on from CM075688.1 coordinate 16,793,680, forward strand.
TAGTTCATGATTTGGTAAATTAACATAGTTTAAGTATTATAGAAACTACGAGTACTATTTCTAGGAAATAAAATTATGCTCAAGATTACAAATTTTTATATTAATTTATAATAATAATAAAAAATTTAAATATACTTAATTAATAATATAAAAAATTTAAAATGTTTTAATTATAATCAAGACTACAAATATTATATACATGAGAAAAAAAATAATGCCAGAGAGTTGAGACAAATAATTATACAATTTAAAGAGATTATTTTATAATTTTTGTTGAAATACTTATAATAAAAAATTTTCAAACTTAATTAGCTAATAATATATAAATTAAATATTTTAATTATGATAAAAACTACAACTATTATTACCATTAATTTCTATATTACTTTATAAATTTTTGTTTAAATATTTATAATAAAAGTTTAAAATATTTAGTCAACGATATTATAAATTTAAATAGTTTGATTATAATAGAGAATACAAATATTTTTTACTTGATATAGAATGCTAATTAAATTATTATTATAGAGATTATAATTATTTTTTATAAATAATAAAATTTTATTCAAGACCACTAGTTTTTATTAATTTATATTTTTTAAAAATATTTATAATAAATTATAAAAGTAATAAGTTAATAATATAATAAATTAATATATATTTTTGACCAGATAAATTAATATATTTTTATTTAGTGTAAAGACTATAAATATTTTTAGGAAGATAAAATCCTACCAAGACCATGAATTTATAGATTACTTTATAATTTTATTTTCAAATATTTATAATAAAAATTTTAATAAATTTTGTTAATGATATTATAATGTTAAAGTTTTTTAGTTACGATAAAAACTACAAATATTTTTAAAAAAATAAAATTATTTTAAAGACTGTTAATTTTTTTCTTATAAGATTTAGTTTCATTAAAATATTTTTAAAAATAATTATTTTTTAATAAATAAGTTAAAATAGTTTTATTTAGTATAAATATTAAAAATATTATTTATGAAAAATAAATCATTCTCAATATAATTAATATTTATATAATTTAATGTAATTAATTTATAATTTTTATTCAAAAATAATTTTTATTCAAAAATATTTATACTATAAATATTATAAATTATATTCACGATCGTTAATTTTATATTACTTTATTTTTCAGATATTTATAGAAAACTTAAATACAATTAATTAATAGTATTATAAATTTAAAAAACTTGTTTTTAATAAAGACTAAAAATATTATTTACAAAAAATAAATCTTACTCGAGACTATTAATTTTTATATTACTTAATTATGTTTGTATGTTTAAATATTTATAATTTCTTAAATTAAATTAGTTAATAAAATTAAAATATTGATCTGAGAAAACTACAAATATATAATATTGTTAAATAATAATATTATTCGGGTATGCATTTTGCAAGGAGATAATTGCTTATTAATTATAATTAAATAAAAATATAAATTTAAAGTAAAAATAAATTAAAATAGATAATTGCAAAATTTTAAATTCAAATTAAAAGATAAATTCTAAAACCTAAATAAAACATAAAAATAAAAATAAACTAAAATAAAATGTTAATTTTGTAATTTTAAATATTTATAAATTCTAAAATCTAAGTAAAACAAAAAAAATTATTTTTTTTTTCAATATTTAAATTATTTTAACATTGTATTTATTTAAAAATCAGACTGATATATTAAAGATGAAGATCACAGTAGAATACTAATGACAATGATGTCAATAATAATGATTAGAAGATAATAGTGATAAATCTTATTATGAATAAAAAGATAAAATAGATATATTTAAGATATATGTTTTAAAAAAATTAATAACAACTAAGACAATAACAACCACAATATAAAAAATCACTCTGAAATACAAGGAAAATGCATTTTTACAAATTAAAAACCAAATTTAAAATATAAATATAAAATATTTTAAAATTGAGTTAAAAATTATTTCAGCTTCAATTTTATCGAACACAGTTTATTTTTAAAATTATATTTAAAAATAAAAAATTTACAACTACCCCAACATAGGTCATACGATTATCTTTTTCTATATTCTATTATTATGTGATATTCATTAATTGATTTGGTAGTATTTAAGGAAAAGTCAAGTAATCATCCCACACGAGTCCCATTAATATATCTGACTGTTTTGTATTTGGTATTTTTTTTTTTAATTTTTCAAATGAATATTATTTATCTATTTTAAAAATATTAAAAAACAATGATTTTAGAGTTATAAAAGCCATGCTTTTTTATAAAAAGAATTAAAACAAAATCACCTATTTTACAATTCGAAGTTTGAAGTGATGAAAATTAAATAATTTTTTTAGGGTCAATGTCAAAGCTGACTAATTTTTTTAATATACAAATCAAAATCGTATTTACCAAAAAAAAAAAAGAATTCGAAGTTTGAAGTGATGAAAATTAAATAATTTTTTTAGGGTCAACGTCAAAGCTGACTAATTTTTTTAATATACAAATCAAAATCGTATTTACCAAAAAAAAAAAAAAGAATTGAAACTTAATAGGAAAAATTTGGCATGCTCATCGGGCTGTTGTTTGTTTTACATAATTTTCTAGAATTTCCCGAAATATTAAGAAGGAAAAAATTATTTTGATGGTTGTTATATAGGCTTAAAAAAATTCTTAGATGTTAGTTATTCCTTTCTCATTTCTACACAATTTTTAGTTCTTTAGGGTAGAGTAAGAAAGTAGATTTCATTTAAGGGTCTTCATGGAATAGGATTGAATTTGGGATAAAATAAAATTCAATCCAATCAAACTTAATACAATTGAATAGGATTTGTAAGAAAAAAAAATTCAATTAAAAACTATTCACATTTATGGTTGGATTAGACTGAATTTGATCTGATTACATTTGGATGAGGTCATATATCTAATTAAATTAGTTTAGATTCACATATAAATCGAGATTTATAAACACTCATAATTTTATTGTTGAGAATGTTGTTTATTATGTGAAAATTATTATACCCCGTAATAACATCAATTTCTAAGTTAATTTTCTTTCACCACATCAAGTCCATTGTGATAATATTGAATTTCACCAAGTATGAATTCCAAAGCATAGTAGGATTATATTGTACTAATTAGAAAGAAGGGAACAAGTAACCTAATTAAGCATGTTGATTACATTGATCAGTGTAAGGCAAACAAAAAAAATTACAGTGACGTTTTAATTAAAAAATTACAAGGACAAAAAAAATTTACTAATTTTATAAGGATAAAAAACATATTTAATCTATTTTTTATTGATGAGAAACAAAAAAAATTCAAGCTATTTAATCTAATATTAATTGTCAAGTTTTATATTAATATTCTAACCTTTTCAGTCATGAAATAATTTATTAATATACCACTTAGGATGTGAATTAACTCACATAAAATTGTTTCAACTTAATTCGTGTTTTAGAATTCAAGTTGTCCTCAGTACGCAATTGTATTAAAACTTATAAAAAAATTTGTTGTCTATAGTTATCTCACAAGGCAAACAGTCGCTTTGATAAATGATACCTATAATTAAATAAATTAATACTTTAAAGCAAGTAATATTAATATTAATGTCTAATGCATTCAATCTATTTTTTAATTTTAATTTATTATGATTATAAACATCAATATTTTCAACATTGTCTGTTATTTTTATTTCAATTTTGTTTATAAATAGACTTGTAACATTATTAGTAAGAATGATAATAAACTTAGCAGGACAATCGTAATAAAACTCAAATAATTTATAAACTACCTTTCTTTTTCTTTAATTTTTCAAAACTAAAGTTATACTTTTTATTTACCATTCTAATATTTTATATTATTTCAATTCTATGCAATTGGATATTAAGTACTTATGTGGAGAGTAGGATTGCTAATTTTTAAGAGATGAGCTTTTCTAGGATTTTGAGAGGACTTTGAGGAGGGGAGGATTTGCTCATGAAGAGTAACTGCAAAGTTAAATGAAGATTAGTGTTTAAGGGGGACAATCTTGATGTCGAGAGTACTGCCTTCGCTTTTGAAAGAGCAAACGGATAGCCAATATTGCTTTTGAAAGAGGGGAGATATTGCATGATTCAAAAAAAATATCTCAGAAGAATAGTTTCATGAGTGGTGTAAATCCTGTAGAGTGTCACTATGGGAGAAACTGAATTGGTTTGATCTATAAGATTCATGAACCGTGGGCTCTAGTCAGTGACTTTAATTCCTTTCTGCATGGGCACGAGAAGGAGGTGGATCTTCTTGACCCTCATAAAGAGGAATGCATGATTTTCATGGAATTTGTGCAGTCTAACCACTTCATAGGTATGGGTTTCTAGGGGTCTGTTTTCACTTGGAAACAAGGAAGACTGAAGGAAAGGTTGGATAAAGTTTTCATTTATTTACACTAGAAACTCGTTCCAGCAAACAACTATTTTCCATCTTTCATTTGTCAAATCTGACCATCGACCCATGCGCTAAAAAAACTAGATAGAATCAACAGTCAGGTGATAAAGAGTAATTCCCCATAACTCTAGGAGGAGATGCAAGAGGTTACTTGACAATTGGTGCCTCGACAAGGAGCTCTAACTTATTGGTGTAATGACAAAGTTGTGATATGAGGCGTCAACAATGCCTGTTTCTTTGTGACTATTGATGAATCTTGGGACAAACGCAAACTGGAAGAACTCTTATCGACGTGTGTGGTGATCGATATATGCAAGATTTAGCCCCTAAAGGAGACATGGGTGATGCACCTCCTGTTGAAGAAGTAATATGGACGGTCAAATCTCAACTAAGGTTGCTTATTAGAGCCTTCTGGATTAAGACATTACCCTTGCAAACCCTTCATTTGGTTTAGTGTGGAAGTAGGAGGGATCAAAGAGTATTAGCTTATTCGTTGGAAGGTTATGTCTGCTATTTTACCTACTAATGAATTGAGGAACAATAGACATATGGTAGAAAACCCCATTTGCCCCCTCTGTGCTAGTGAAAAGGAAGCAACGATGCATGCCTTGCGCGATTGTATCTATACTCGTAACATTTGGAGTCAAATAGGAGTAACCAATATTCCTAATTTCATCTCTAAAAATAATTTAAGGATTGATTTCATGCTAACTTTAATTATGTAAAAAATGGTGGTGGTGCTGATGTGTGGGTTCTAGTATTTGGTATTGCCTTAGATCAAGTATGGTGGAGGTGGAATGATTTTATTTTTAATAATGGTGTAAGTGCTAACACTTGGTTTCTCTCATGTGATTTCCTATTATGACATCAACAAAGTTAAAGTTTTAGCAATTCTACAAGCTTTAGTAGTGGTGTACGAGCACGACTTTTAAAACTTGTCCATTGAATCAAATTCTTAGTACGATTACGGATCGACTTGCTCTATGGATCACGAGTACTTTACTATAGTTGAGCATATTTTAGATGAAGTGAGAAGACTCAAGCTTACACCATTGGTTTTGTTATGCGAGAATTGAATATTTTAGTTGATAGTTTTGCTAAACTAGTATTGCAAATGTTCTAAATTATTTTTCTATTGTTTACTAAAAAGACTTGAGTTGCGTGGTTTTCAATGTCATAATCTAATATTTTGTTGGTTGGGAATTGCTCATTCAGTTCACTAAAAGAAAAACTCATTTGAAGAGTTTGTTGCTTATAATGATCTTACGAGACCTGAATATGATTGGCTACCTTTGGGGGATGTACTTATAATAAAAAAAAATTATAATCAAGTAATTATAGTATTTTATACCCAGAAGATAATCTAACTAATCAATTTAATATATTTATGTAATTTTAATTTACTAGAATTAGAACTGTAAATATTTTTAACATTATTTATATGTGATTTTTCTTTCATTTTTTTTTATCAATTGAACACGCTATAAACTGAAACAACCTTATGAAAATTTCATACTATAATTTATCAACTTTTTCATTTTTCTTTAATTTTCAAAACTAAAGTCATACTTCTTATTTGGAATTTTAATATATTTGTATTACTATAATTATATAAAGTATAATAATATATCAAATAAAAAATAAAAATAAAATTGTAAAATAATTTTATAAAGTATAAGTCTATTGAATATTTTGGTAAAATAAAAGAATACTGTCAAGATTATCTCTTATATGCATCTATATTTGGTTGCTTTCATGATGTTAATACAGGAGACAAAATTTTTCTTAAACTTCCAGGAAAACTAGGACAAAAAATTAGAAAAAGTTGGAAAAATGATGAGGTTACTCCCATGCTGAATAACCTCTCTATACGAATACAACACATTGTGAAAATAATGGAAGACACTTGTTCTCATATAACTATACAAAAATAGCTTAAGCATTCTGATGCTGGGATATACAAACAAATATACACACCCCAACAATATGCACAAAATAGATTTAAAAACAGGAAAATATATCTAGAAATAAACCAAGATATAATAATACACAAAAATTTTTAGGCTCAAGAACTCCAAGAAAAACATATATAATAAGGGCTTCTAATGCCAGAAAACTCACTTTAAATCCTAATAGACATGTTAAGAAATTTAGGGATAACAAAACTTACAAACAAACATTAAAATATTTTGCCTGTAGCCAACCAGGATATTTTTCAAGAGATTGTCCAAATATCTCTAATCTTTACACAAAAGAGGCGGCTTTAATAAAATAATGTCATATGAATCTTCTTCCCATTGATGAAGAGGTTTCTACTGATTCTGAAATATTATATGTTATTAGCATAACAGGATACACAGATGAAATAAACCCAGAAAAGGTTTACAAAAATTATGATTTAATAAATGAATTTATAAATAACGAATATAGTTATTTATATCCCAACGATGACAATAATTTCCCAATAAGAGAATAATATAATGAAATGGGAAAAATATTAGACGATCTAAGATATTGTCTAATGAAAACTATAGATATAAATCTTTGTTCTCACAAAATACAGTTTTATTCAGGTACAGAATCAATTCCTTGCACATACTGTGAAAGGTATTTTTACATATCAAAAAGGGCACATTGCCCACTTTGTTATAAAAATTTTTGTATTAAATGTATAAAAAAACATTTAAATATACAGGAACAATAAATACCCTCTTTTGAAAAGAAAGAAAATATGAATAAATTGTATAACAAAGATTTACCGATACTAGAGTTTCAATATTAGAGACTCGCATAAATCATCTAGAAGAAAAGGTTATTTTTATAGAAAAAATAATAAAAGGGAAAACTAAAATAGATCTCCCTGAGTCTAGTTACTCATCTAAACAAAATAATATGATGGGAACAATGGAATGTATCCCATTAGTTTGTAACAAACAACAACTAATAACTTTAAAAGTATTAGTTAAATTAACTTTTCCAAAAATAAACAACAAACCATCAACACAAAAAACTATACAAGCATTATTAGATACAGGATGTTCGAAAACAGTTATATGTAAAACTATAACTCCACTTCAAAACATAGTAAAAAGTAAACACATCCAAAAAAACCAGAACAATGTCTGGTGAAATTATGATAAACGATGAAGAAGTTAACAATGTTATTCTTCAATTTAGCACAAATTGTGACCTTTTTTGTCATAAAATTTTCATAAAAACAATGAGGGTAGAAAATTTAGTTCCCTCCAAACAAAATATGATAATTGGCCTAGATTTTATTTTAGGACAAAACAAGTCAGTTATAATAAATAAAGATTATGTTATGATAAGTGATAAAACACAAATGACACCAATAGTTAGTGGTGATTCATTAAAACAAGATACTACTACTGATAAGTGTAATTGTAAAAATTCAAAATCTCCAGGTATATGCGACTGTATTATGGAATTTCCATACATATTAGACGAAACAAAAGAGGATCATTCTTCTTTATCTAATATACTAGACAATACAGTTGAGACTTTTTCCTCAATAAAAAATTCAAAATCTATAAAATTTGAAAATATTCAACAAATTCTTGATAGGTTGAATAAAACAAATATAATAGGAGAAGATCCTACAAAATTTTGGGACATAGATCCCGTAACTTGTAAACTAGAGATTATTAATCCAAACTTAATTATTAAAACAAAAGACATTCAGTTTAATAATTGGGAACAAGAAGAATGTCAGAATCATATACAAAATTTACTAAAACTAAAGGTAATAGCACCTAGTGTTAGTCCACACAGAAGTCCGGCTTTTATAGTCAACAAATCTTCTGGACAAAAACGAGGTAAATCAAGAATGGTTTACAATTATAAAAGACTAAACGACAACACAGTAGAAGATGATTGTTTAATTCCAGCTAAAGATGTTTTAATAAACTGAATTCAAGATGTCAAATGGTTTTCTAAATTTGACTTAAAAAGTGGATTTCATCAAGTTAAAATGGATCCAGAATCAATAAAATAGACAGTCTTCTCATGTTCTGAAGGTTTATTTGAATGGAATGTTATGCCATTCAGTCTTAAAAATACTCCTGCTGTTTTTCAGCGAAAAATGGATAATATCTTTAAAAATGATAAAACCTTTACATATGTCTATATTGACGATTACTAGTATTTTCTAAAACAAAAAATGATCATTTTCATCATCTAAAATAAGTTTTATATAAATTGGAACATTACAGATTAATAGTTTCAAAATAAAAAATGGAAATTAGTAAAAATTTTATTGAATTTCTTGGGACAGAAATTGGTAATAGAACTATAAAACTCTAGTATCATATTTCAAAGAAAATACAGGATTTTCAGATAAAATGGAAGAAATAAAAACACTTAGATCCTTTTTAGGGCTTTTAAATTATGCAAGAAGCTTTATTCCTAATCTAGGAAAATAAAAATCTCCTTTATATAATAAAACTTCATTAAAAGAAGAAAGAAAATTTAATTCTGAAGATATAAAATTAGTTCAAAATATAAAACAAATGGTAACAAATTTACCAACTTTACAATTACCATTGGATTCAGATTACTTAATAATTGAATGTGATGGATGTGAATTTGGATGGGGAGCAATCCTTAAACGAAACAAAAATAAACACATACCAAAGATGGAAGAACAAATTTGCAGATATGCCTCTGGTAAATACACTACAAAACCAAAAATTTACAAAACTAGCACAGATTATGAAGTAAATGCTATCATACATGCAATGGATGCATTTAAATTATTTTTTATAAATAAAAAGGAAATAAAAATCAGGACAGATTATGAAGCCATAGTTTCTTATGGTAAAAATCAAATTAATAATGATAAAAAGCCACATAAAAGATGGTTGTTTTTCAAAGATTATATAAATTTTTTAGGAAAAATTATTTATTTTGAACATATAAAAGTTTCTGATAATACTTGTGCTGACATTTTGTCCAGGTACATCAAGTGAAGTTATTCACATATACAAAGATCTTTTCAGATCATTGTTCGAAAATACAAAGAAGGGTGTTGTAGGCCCTAAACAAGTTAAGTCCCTTTTTGTGGCGTACCAGTACACAAAATTTGGCAAACAAGAATTGTCAATTCTTACAAATATCTTCCAGTACCCTGGGAGAGATCAAACAAATGTCAAATTAAATGTTTTAATTGATAACATTTGGAATATTCCAAAATATACAACACAAAATGAGCACTAGGTGACTTGTGTAAAACAAAGCATCATAAGCGTATTATACAACTTTTGTTGCCAAGATAATAAAGGAGTAGCGTTAACTTCTCCTGCCTCTCCTTCAGGAAAAGGTTTCACACATTTTGCCTTAATAACAGGCCCAAACAAAGGTGTATATACATCATTTAGAGACCTCAACGAGGCTAAACAAGACCAATTCTGGTCCACATACAAAGACTTCTATTCCAAAGAAGAAGCTGAAATGGCAGTTTGGTTGGAAACAATCGATGAAGAAAAAATAAAAACTGCTTTACAATTTGAGTCTCATGCTCTGACACAAACATATGTTACTGCTGCTGGCAGTATTACCCAACAAATCAATCCAAATATCCTTCTAGGAAAATTTGGGTTAATACATGACTTTTTATTTGAAGTCCATGCTGAAACTGTAAATTACGAAGGATTGTTTGTAAAAACACAAACCTATTTCAATAACAGAAATCCATGTTTTGGATCTTCTGATATTGCAAGACTGTTGACAAGGATTGCACTTGTCAGATAAAATTCATTATGAGATGAGCTCAAATTGATTTGAGTTCCTTCAAAGGTCACTTATACAGGGATGTTCTGATAACTCCTATGCTTCTACTAGAAGCTGGTTGCCTTCACTCATTAGTAATTCCCCCCACAGACAGGTTCTCAGCCCTGTCCCCTATAATAAATTCAGTTATAAACGATATTCAGGCTGAACACATGACCCAGGTGGCTTTACAAATTACCACTTCACCAAGAAGTGCTCATAATCCTGATAGTATAACCACACATCTAATAAAATTATTTAGTGAAACAAATCCAGAAATAAATACCCTGACTTTGTTTGAACATGATCCACTAAAAGGGTTGTCTATCAATAAAGAAAAATTATATCAGTATAACCTCTGGAAGGCATACATTGAAGGGTCCAACTGAAACTTCACTAAAAGAGATTATGAGGTTTTCACTATGTTAAAAGAAAGTCAGAATACTAAATTATACTGGAAAAAGGTAATGGGTAACAAATTTCATCTATTCCCAATTGAAGCAAACCTTTTTCTCATAAAACATTTTGAGAAAGAAAAGTTGATGTGTCTGGTTTTGATGACACTCCGGGGCCAGAACACTCCGGGGCTATCCTCTTTACCATCTGATTTTGATGACACAGAAGACCCATGTCTTCCTGAACAGATGAAGGAAGAAATAGTTGATGTGTCTACATTCTCTTGACTCAGAAGAGCAAGTTAAAATTTTACCTGCGACAAAGTAATTTTACTTCTTTATTGAAGTAATAGACTGAAGGGTAAAATTTACCTATAAAACAGGTTGCCAGTCATGAAGTAACCTATACAGCAGGTCACCAGTCAGTAGGTTACCTTCTCAGCCGGTTTTTGGTTACCAACTTTGTTTATAAAAGGACCATAAGTCTCTTATGCTGAGCAAGTCCGGAACACTTCTCTCTCTAACTTTCAAATACTTTCCTCCTTCTCTCTACACTTCTCCTCTTTTCCCTTCTCTCTTATATGTAAAAATTCCTTCTCTGCAATAAAATCAGAAGTTATCAGCAACCCTTCCCCTCTTTTCTCCCCTTTATAAGTTTTTTTTTAAATTTTTTTGCTCATATTATTTTAAGTATGAAATAGTTTTCTCTTAAGGTATCTTCAGATGCCTTAAGCAATAAATATTTAAAGATGCGATGATCATTTAAAGGCTTATCATGTGTTAATTATTAAATTTACTTCTCATCAAGTTTATAAACAGATGTCTAACCGGCTCTGTCAGATTCAGTAGCTTATAAACTTGTTTTTATCAATATTATACGAAGATGTCTAATCAGTTCTGCCAGATTCAGTATCGTATAATGTTGATTTGTTAATATGAATTTTTACTTTAAGTTTTCTCTCTCTTTTTCTCTCTCTTTTTGTCAATCCTTTAAATATCAATAATAATCAATATTAGCTATCAACTATAGAGATTCACTTTAGCTTTTCAATTCTCCAAATAAATTTGTTGTACATATTGGATTAAAATTTTATAATTTATGTATAGAAAATTAAACAAATGTTAGTCTATTTCTGAACAAAAATTAATGGAGGAGCCAATAAGCCATAATGTCATAATACTTCATGTTGTTGGTTAATTTAGTTTTTCTCGATAACATAAATTTATATTGCTTTGGGAATTTCTATAATTCTATTTATTGGAATCATGATCACTAATTCCATTTTAAAATAATTTTTATTTCTTATAAATAGTACTTAGTTCAATTGTAGCACAATGCTTAAATGACTCATTCACTCACATAATCGTAGTTGGGTGAAGTTTATGTAGGTGAGTGACTTAAGAAATCTCCATAAGAAATGTGCTTACTTGTAAATAGAAAAATTTAAAAATCAATTTCTATTGTTTGGAACTCAAATATTATGAAATTATCAAATTAAAGTTCAAAATTTATTCCAGTATAAACTCAAATATGAGTAAATCTTGTTGGGAATAGAATATTCACCTTGTGTTTGCTAGGAGTTAGGATCTTCAAATGGTGTTAGGTATTGCATCATGATTTATCTGTACTAATATTGTGGTTGTGAGTAGTTTGTAACCAATAATGGGAGTCAGACAACCTCCCATCTAATCAATGTTTACTCATTTGAATTTGAAACAAATATATTTATATATCATCATATTAAGACCAATAAATTGTAGAGATTTTATGCTATTAAAACTAACTAGCAAACTTAATTTTAATTTAATTTGACTTAGGTAATTCTCTATATTGATTTTTCCTTTTCTCAAATTTTCAAAATTTGACTATTTTATTTTTAATTAAACATCTATTTTTTTCACATATCTAATCTTTTTATATTTCTAAAAAGATATATATTTTAATTAGTATTTAGATGTTATACCTTAATAGTGTAAAACAATGTTATACTATTTAATCACAACAAATAACGTGCATGACTGTAAAAGTTAACAAACTCATCCTAAGTAGTGAATTGTGATTAAATGACACTTTATGATAATATATGTTATCATCTGCATCCTAGTTATTACATTCTCGATGAATGAAATTGAAGATGATATTGTCATTAGGAATGAAGCCAATGATAATAAGTTATCCACTAAAGCTGACTTATGGGGCACTATTGCCTTAAGGACAGGAGGAAGCCACAAACTTGTATAAATAGTTTTGGAAGTTGTGGGTTCTAGAACATGAGCATACACTAGCTTGGAAGGTGGCCAAAGATGGCCTTCTCACGAGTACCAATCAAGTTAGGTGAGTAATGAGGGACACTCTCACGTTTCCATAATGCCTTTTACAACCAAAATTGTATGCTCCATATGATGAATGACTACACCACAACATGTCTAGTGTGGTTGGGCTTGTCCATTGAGACATTACCACCAAGCTTTAGCTAAGGCAAAAGCTTGGAGTGGCTCTATCTTAACCTTTGTAGCTTCCCGAGCTAATGTAAAAGGTGTGAGACAATCTTTACAAGCTATCATATGATGAATGACTACACGTTTCCATAATGCCTTTTACAACCAAAATTGTATGATCCATATGATGAATGAATACACCATAACATGTCTAGTGTGGTTGGGCTTGTCCATTGAGACATTATCACCAAGCTTTAGCTAAGGCAAAAGCTTGGAGTGGCTCTATCTTAACCTTTGTAGCTTCCCGATCCAATGTAAAAGGTGTGAGACAATCTTTACAATAACATTAGATGCTTTATTGCAACGACAAATCAATATGTATTTGACTCCAAATGGATGGATACAAACACAATATGTAGGAAAGTGAGGAATAAAATCCTCCTCGTGTATGTAGCTAATCAAGTGATGGATATTGTTGGACTTTCTAGCACAAGACACATTCATAATTTTGGTGTACGGTGGCAAAAACTCCTTCAGGATAGGTGAAGATTAACATTGATGAAGTGATTCATAGTCGTGGTAAGTAGCATGTGGTGGAGTCACCGTAACCAAGCATGGAAACTACATTATTAGGTTTGCAAAGTTTTATTGGCAATTGCTCAGTAGCTCATGTAGAACTTTAGGGGTGTTAAATGGTGTGTGCCTAGCAGTTATGAGAGGGTTCACAAATATACTACTTCAAAGTGACTCCTTGACAACAATCACCATTATAAACAAGAAGGAGTAGACATGACATCTTGCTTATAACATCACAAGACAGATCAAGGATCTACAACAGAGGGGAACATTCAATTTGCTCGTGTATTCGGGGAGGCTAACCAACTTGCAAATTTACTAGACTCCCATGTCATGATTCTGATGGTAATATTAGAGTGTTTGAGACCATCCCAACTTTCATTAATTTATCGTTGAATGTTGACTTAACAAGAACTACCTTTTTTAGAAGTTTTTAATATATCTTGTTTTTTAGATCGTCAATACACACTTATAGTTTTGAAAATCGACTGACCAATACACTAAGTCAATGGTCGAACCAATGGGTCATTAGCTGACATTCGTGACTCAATTTATATTAAAAATATAAAAATTTTAAAACGATATTAAAGCAAGCAAGAAAACCACTACATATATAAATTCTCAACCACTTAAAGTAATTCAATACACACACTCCTTAAATACATAAATCAATTTGACATAATTAGCTCATCCGCCTAGCCCACCAATTTGACAGGCTAGATGTGCGTTGGACTAGACTAACCCATCACAATATTTTTTCAAATATTATTTATATGATTGGAAACACAAAGATTTATTTATTTTTTTAAAAAAATCACGAAGAATCAATTATGAAGGATGTAATGACTTTTAAAAGATTAAAAATACTATGTTATTTTGTTTGAACTTTAAATGATGCGTGACTTATAAAAAAACCGTGAAATAAAATAAAATAATTTTAATTTATTGTTGTAATTTAGGATAAAATTGTATTGTTTTTAAAGTTAAAATTATATAGATAAAATTAAATTTTAAATTATTTTATAAAAAAAGCAAAAAAAAAGTAAAATTGGTCAAATCTCACTAACTAATCCATTTTGTCATCTTAATAAAATTACCGATTTAACTATGTCAAATCAAGTTAAGTTGTTCTACTTGATAACATATTTGATATGATAATCAAGTGATATGGCTGGATTACCAATTTATGGTCCAATCAGTTGGATCTATAGAATTGACAAGAGTTTTAAAATTATGCAAGCACCAATTTTCTTTTTCATTTATATTATTTATACGAATGTATTATTGGATTAAAAGATCCTAGATTGGTTGATAATTTAAGTTAGAGGTTTTATGAATGAAGTAGTAATAGGAGAATAATAATAAGAATGAATAAAATAAAGAAGGTGGGTGATTTGGGTGTGGACAGATGTTAACGACTGATATCACATTGTCGCATCCCGAATTGCCAGAGCCCAGTTATAAACGACACCTCCCGTGTTGTTGTTGCTAACCAAAACGACCCCACGCCCAATCCGCAGTACAAATGAGGTCTCAACCCTCGCCCCCAAAGCTCCTGTCGCTTCCCCTTCTTGGCTTCCCAATCCCCCTTCGTTGACCTCCGAATCTCCGCTCCCGATCGCTGCAACTCTTCTTCATCCACTCTAAGGTTAGATTCCTCACTCTCCACCTACCTACGTTTCGTTTCTACCCTTCCTTCTTCAACCCTACTTCACTCCTCCTTTCAGATCTACTCCTATCTCCACCTCGTCTCTCCGATTCCAACCTCTTCTCCCTCAAATCCTTTTCAGGTATCGCGCTTTCTCCTTTTCTTTCTTCTTCCTTCCCGATTCGTTAGCTTTTCACTTCTCAACCCTCTTTTTCTTCCAGATCTGGGGGCTTTGATTCCCTTTCTCATTCTGCTGCTCCGATTTCTGCGTTTCAAATGTCGATTTTACCGAAAGGCGATTCGGTTCAAATCAGGGAGGTTTGGAACGATAATCTCGAAGAGGAGTTTGCCTTGATCCGCGACATCGTCGACGAGTACAACTACGTCGCCATGGATACCGAGTTCCCCGGCGTCGTTCTCCGTCCGGTGGGGAATTTCAAGAACATCAACGATTATAACTACCAAACCTTGAAGGACAACGTGGACATGTTGAAGCTGATCCAATTAGGTCTCACCTTCTCCGACGAGCACGGGAACCTCCCTACCTGCGGCACCGAAAGCCCCTGCATCTGGCAATTCAACTTCCGCGAGTTCAACATCAGCGAAGACATCTTCGCCAGCGATTCGATCGAGTTGTTGCGCCAGTGCGGGATCGATTTCAAGAAGAACAGCGAGAAAGGGATCGACGTGAACCGCTTCGGGGAGCTTCTCATGTCTTCGGGGATCGTGTTGAACGACGCCGTTCACTGGGTTACCTTCCACAGCGGCTACGATTTCGGTTACCTCCTGAAGCTGTTGACATGCCGAAGCTTGCCGGACACGCAGGCAGGGTTCTTTGATTTGATCAAGATGTATTTTCCGATGGTGTATGATATCAAGCACCTGATGAAGTTCTGCAACAGCCTCCACGGTGGTTTGAACAAGCTTGCGGAGTTGTTGGAGGTGGAGAGAGTTGGTGTGTGCCATCAGGCTGGCTCTGATAGTTTACTCACTTCTTGTACATTTAGAAAGTTGAGGGATACATTCTTCAGTGGCTCCACGGAGAAATATGCTGGTGTCTTGTATGGTTTAGGTGTTGAGAGTGGACAGACTAATTGAAAGATAAAAGGGATATAATTGGTTGTAGAGTACGTCTAAGTGTGAGTCTTTTTACTTGTGTACACTTCTGCCAAAAATGGTTGTTGTTTACTTGTAACATTTCATCATCCTTTGCTTGAACTGTAACTCAAACCCTAGCTGGTTTTGTTAGCTTGAGTTCTTTGTAAATCATCACTTCAGTTTAGTGCTTCAAATTTCAATAATAATTTATGATGATTCCTTTACTTTGCTGCATCGGCTGTTTTGTTTATTTCTTCTAACTTGTTACCAACACATACAGTTCTCTCTTTTGTTACCAACTTGGTAAAAGAAGTCAACTTACTGTGTTTGTGATGGTTCTGGTTGATGGGATGCAATGCACCATACGGCTTCTTCTTTCAGAGTAGGCCAAGGTTGTGCAAATTGGCTTGTGTCCTTTTTGTTATGCTCTGCAATTATGGCGTGTTTTATTTGGCTTGGCTTGTATAATGCTCTACAGATTCGCAACGTGGTTGAAGCATTGCACGCAATTCATAAATTGATTTTCGAAAACAGTAATAAGATGTGACGGTTCGGTGCTTTCATTATTTCTCTCAACGTAGTATGATTTGCACACATACGCGTTTAGAAGACATGGCTACTGTGCCTCTGATTATTACACATTTTCACTTATGAGAGGCATTGATTACTATTGCATTGGCAGTTTAGCAGCCTCAACGCGATGAACAGATTACAGATGGCAAGGGGGCAGGTTTGGATCAAATTTAGTGTTTCTTGCTTGTTTTCAAACTGAATATAACAACCCCGTAATGAAGCTATTCACTATTTTAAATCATATAATTGTTTCTTTTGGACTTCTGGTTGTTAATCTTTAAAATTACCACCGTTTGATGGGTGACAAATAATGAGATTTGATTTGAATACGTTTCACGCAATTCCTTGTGGACCTGTCAAATTTGAATTGTAAAAAATATTAAAAAAAATGTCATGCGACAGTCTTTCTTAATTCTTACCTTCCTATTTGTTACTTTTGAAATGTTCTGAAAAGGAAAACTCTTTGGAAATAGAAAAAAAGCCATCTAATTCAGCAATAGCATGTTTGGTTACTTTAGAAAGCACCCAAAAATAAACTAATTCCCACCCATAAAAAAATTGGTTGATTGTATTTAACGTTGATATTTTGTTACTTTCTTTTTTTTTTTTTTTAAAAGAGAAGATTGTTGGAGATTAAACTTTATTTAAATTAAGGATATTTTGGAAATACTATGGGAAACTAGTTAAATTTGTTTATTTTAGGCAAATACACATTAATTTTTTGTTGTTTATATATTTCAGTCTAAAGAAGACTGATGGTTTATTTTCGTTTGGAATATTTCAAACAAAAATTAAATCAAGTAAATTTTTTTTAGAGTACAGAAAGCAAATTTAGTTTTGTGATGTTTGATTATTTTCAAAAGTATATTTACATATTAATTTTTTTAATGGAAATTCAGTTTGTGAAAATAAGACTTAGATTGTTTTTGCAAACTCAGGTTGCAAATTCAGTTTTGTATACATTATGGTTGATAGTGTACAAGTTATAGGCTTCACTGATAACACTTCGCGGGCAGGAGAAGTTTAAGTGAAAGCATTAGTGATAATGTGAATCCAAACATATTTTAGAGATTTATTTATTTATTTATTTATTTCATTCCAATAATTACTTGTTTACCTGGATACATGTTTAGGTAAACATGTGAGATTAGTTTAGAGATATACATATTTCTTTTTGCTTTGTAGGGAGAAAATTACAAACTACCCCAATTGAAATAGGAGGTTCCAATGAAGTCTAAGCAAAGGAGGTTCATATGTCATATTCATACAATAATGGGGCGGATTATCGTAAGTGATAAAAGCCTGAGCACTATGGTGCGCCTTCTGAGCCAAAAAATCAGCAACAACATTTGTTTCTGGGACTGTATGGTTTATGCAGACATTTGAATCCCTCTTCCTGAGATCCATAGCATAGCTCACACCCACTTTAAGGGTGGTTAACAACAGCTAAGGAGTCAGATTCAATACAAATATCTCTCAAAACTGCCTCCCAAGCTATGTCAAGAGCTGAAGATTCCCCAAAATCTCTGCAGCCATTATACTGCATTGATCAAGCCTCCTACTATACCCCTTGAACCACTAGCAGTAACTGAGCCATTAACATTGCTAGGAGGCTTCCAATTAGTTAATCAGTCTTCACCCCTTCTCCTGCGGTTCCAATTTATCCCATGCATTGAGATGCTTCCATACTAGTCAGAGAATTCAGTTTATAATATCATCCACATTCCACTGAATACCAGAGAAAAAATCATTCAAGGCCTTCCAAATCATCCAGGCAGCAACTCCAAACATAATTTTATGATCTTGCTCATAAAATAAAATCCTGTAATACGAGGGAAGTAAGTATGAAAAAAAGGTTGTTCCATATTTGTTGCACCCAAGTACAGTCTCTCAGTATTTGTTTTCAGGCCATTGCTTAGCACCGTCCACAAGGTCCTTCCACTCCACACCTTTTTCCACCTGCCAACATTAGGCGAATTTATAATGGCCAAGCCCCAAATTAATAGACTTATCAGGATCACTAGCAAGAGTAGGAGACGGGAGGGTAGGCATGAATCACATCATTCATGATCTAAGGTAACTTTTGAGATGCTGAACCAAGGTTCAAACCTCTATTGCAACAGTTTTAATCATCATGAGTCTGATTCCTGATGGCAGTAATACATGAAGTCAAAACTTAACTTGCTTACCATCCCTGAGAATCCACTGAACACTTCTGACAACCTTCTCCCTTCCATCTTCTGGAGACAATTCACACAACGGTGGGGATAATGTCAGTACCAAATTTATACTGGGCTTTCAGCACTTTTTTTTTTAATAAGCAAAAAACTTATATTTAAATTGTAACCAGGATCGTTACAGAACAAGTTATCAGAACGTTTCAATACAAGGGTTGGCTTTTTCAGCACTTTAAGTCAATTTGCCTGCTGATTGGATATAATTAATTCCCAACTCAGTTTCATCACCAACGCTTTGTTGTCTTTGATATATGCATTTGATTATAATTAAATTACTACTAATTTTAAACAAATGGGCCTTGGAAATTATAAATATACAGAGAAGGGATCCGTATAACTACAAGACACTTACTTTTTATCTCACATTTATTTTATTAAAATTTAATGATTATAATAAATAATTAATTTAAATTTTTTTAAAAAAAGTCTCTTATATTTATTTTTATATATATGTTATTAGTTGTAAAATTAATTGAGCTGTAAAATAAAAAAAAGAAAAAAACACAATTAATTGAGTCCTATATTTACTACATAGACCGCTTATTGTAAAATTTAATAAATAGTCGTCAATGTGAGTAAAGAAAAAAAATATTCCAGTAAAATTTAAACAAAAAAGTTGTTTGTTGTAAAATGCAAGTATGCGACCTTCCTATTATTTTTTTTTTATTTGTTGCTTTTAATTTTAAAAATTTTCAGTCTCAGTAACATTATCTCGCATAAAAGTTCGAATATATATAAAATAAAGTAATTTAATGTATATGAAAAAATATGATCACAAAAATATTTATTGTATTCTTTGGTAATCAAAATAATCGGATGGACAATTTTGCTACAAACTTATGTAGTAAGTTTTAATAGAAACTTTTTGTCTATATTTGCGGGAGTATAATTTTTATACACTTATAATGTAAAATGTAAAGATATTTATACAGTTAAATAATAAATATTTAAAAATATTTTTTAAATAATTATCATCAAATTTGAAAAATTTATCACACGTATTAACATATGATTAGATGACCGTGCAAAAGATATCACATATAATTTAATTAAATTTTATTAAAAAGCTGTAAAAAGACTTACAGTACTGTTAGAGAGTTTTAATCAAATTCTATTTACACATATATAATATAATTTACAAATAACATTTGAAAAAAATAGATTATGTTTTTATTAGGACTGTTATCACAATTTTTTTGAGGGTGTTTATCAACTTATCACAATTCTTAAAAGGGTCAGCCGCAACAATTAATTTTGTATTTTTTAATATTAATGCTTAATTTCGTATTTTTTTATTATTTAATGAACAAATTTTGAAGTATGGTTTCGTGCACCAATTTTTTAATTACCCAGTGCCCGTTTAGTTGTTTTTCCAAAATTTCGATATAAACAGGTTCGGGCTGGCTGTTAAATCTCGTCACTGTCCTGGTGAGTCTAGCATAGCAAAAATCCCTCGTTTCTCTTCTCACCGCCTCTTTTTTATTTTTATTTATTTATTTATTTATTCACTTCCATTTTTTCTCATCTATTCTTTTCTCAGCTCTCAGGTTTTGGTTCCCGCGAATTTCCGAAGCTCCTTTTTTTCAGATCGCCGGAAAATCTCGCAATCTACGGTACATCTCGCTCTGAATTTCTCTTTCACACTTCACTTCCATCACTGATAGCTCACAAATCGCTCTAATATCCATTCCGGAAATGGTGGAAGGTTTTGACAAATTTAGGGTTTCTGTTTTGCTTTCGCAAATTGCAAGTGTTTGCAGGCGATACCTCGCTTCTTCGCCACCAATTGACAATAACACGCCGTTTTTCTCTGTTGCTTCATTTGTTTAGTGGCGAATTGTGCACACATTGTTCTGCATTATGCTTTCTTATTTTTACAATTTTGTAGTTGTATTTTACTTCTTGCGTTTACAATGTCCTGTGAAGTTTTTGGTTTGATCAATTCTTAGTATTTAGCTTAAATTTGTAAAACATATATATGATATATAAAATATAATATAAAATTGCATTTATAATTCCCATTTTATCTGTTGTGAGGAATTAGGCAATTCTTCATATGCAGACTCACTTTGACAGGAATACCTTGGACCTAGTTATTAATTTAGATATGGAAGTGATGGATTAATTTTACGCTCGTTTCTTCACTTTAATGGACATCCCAGACGACTTTTTTCTCCAAATTCATTCAATGCTTCCAGTCAAATTCTTGAGAGCAACTGAACTACAGTCTTGAGAAAGTAACAGAAATAGTTTTAGAGTTCTATTATGTGGGTACTGTATGCTTTAGGAAAATATATTAAAGGACTTTCTGGGATTTTGATCCCTTTGTTTCTAATTATAACGTTATTTTATTGGAAAATGTTCACCTAGTCTGCCACGAGTTTCCCTTCTTGGATGGTTCTTGGTTCGTTATGAAAAATTTCACTCTACAGAACGTTATAATTCTTTCTTCTTGTTTACTTCAGGATTTCTATCAATATAGCATAACATGAGTAGCTTGGTGGAGAGGCTTCGTGTAAGATCAGATCGCAGGCCAATTTATAACCTTGATGAGTCGGATGATGATGCTGATCTTTTGCCAAGGAAATCCGGGACAACACAGGAAAAGTTTGAGAGGATAGAGAGAAGTGATGCAGTATGTTACTTCCTTTTTTCATTACTGATTTTCATTCGAGCTTGTTATACTTATTTTGTGGTGTTCACTGTATTGCTCAGTGCTTTAGGTGATTGATAGGCAATATTTTTCTGTAACAAAAAAACCTAAACACTTGTTTGTGACTTTGTGTGTTATTCTGGCTAATTTACCTCCTACAAGTCTACAACAAAGTTAGCAAGTTAGATGGATAGTGTTTTTTCTTCTTCCAAATATAAATAATGTGCTAAAGGCATGATTCACTTGTACTAGAGGTGCGGTATTAGAGATACATGTATAGGCTTTTCCTTTTTAGTAATATTGTTCTCTATAGCTCTTTTTCTTTCATGTATGGCCCTGGGCCATCTGTTTGGATTGAACCCACTGTCTCTTAAGGTCTGTCTTATATATAAAGATGTCCTTCCTCTTGTAACTGATTTGGAAGAATAAACATTCTGTTAGAATTCAGTTAAGATTTCTCTCTCTATATCTCATTGAACTCTATCGTGAAGCTTAGAGGCATGTGCCTCATTGAAGGGGCAGCATCTCAACCAGTAAAAAGGTGGAATCCCTTCTAGATTCTTGCCTGCTTGCGCTAGATGTGCTGTTGACTAAACTAGATGTAGCGTATTTTGCAGCATAGATTTAACTGATTCTAAGAAATAACATGGAGTTGTCTTCTTAGCTTCTTTGTAATGAATAGGGCTATTTGTTTAATTAAAATGTTTCTTTGTTGATATTAAAAGAGATTTGCAAATTGCAACCCATGCTTACTTGATACATTTTTCGTGTTTTTTCCTTTCCTAATTTTATCATTCATTTCGTTTCTCAGATTATGTTCTTCAATTCCTGATGATGAAAAAAATGAAGGTTTTATTTAATGTACACATTAACAATGTTGTCATCCTTATTAGTAATAACAGTTGAAGCTAGTGTCCGTTTTTCTCTGTAAATGTTGTATGCTGTGTATTTAACATTTTGATATAGTTGGCTTCTTTACAGATTTGGTATTGTTGCTTTATACTAATAAATGTTTTGCTCACATTCGCTCTCCTCCTTCCCTTGTTTTGATTTTTTCGTTTTTCTCAATAGAAAGAGAATTTGTGTCAAACCTGTGGAGAAAATGAAAATCTTGTGAGCTGTGAAACTTGCACATATGCTTATCATCCTCGGTGTTTACTTCCACCCCTTAAAGGTCCCCTTCCAGACAATTGGAGATGCCCAGAGTGTGTAAGTGTTTTATTTTAGCAATACTTGTCATAGATTTCTGCTTTAGTGATAGCTAATACTTATCTATTTGTTTGTATGTACGTTTGTGTATATATATTTATTATTTTGCAGGTTAGCCCACTCAATGATATTGATAAGATATTGGATTGTGAGATGCGCCCCACTACAGCTAGTGACAACGATGCCACCAAATTAGGGTCAAAGCAAATTTTTGTCAAACAATACCTCGTGAAGTGGAAAGGCCTATCATATTTGCATTGCACATGGTAAATTTATAAGAACCTTCACTATGTTTCACCTTTCCATAGTGTCTAGTAAATCTTCTGCATGCTTATTATGTGCTACTTTCCATTCCTCTCTTTGCCCTATTTATATGCATTCACTCCCTTTTTTTTTTTTCATTTTCATTATGATTATTACTATTATATGTTTTTGCTTTTGAAGCCTGCTTTTAAGGTTTTTACTTTCTTTCAATCATTTTGTTATTTTGGGTATTTTCTATTTACCTGCCACATTTTTTTTTCTCTTTAGGGTACCAGAGAAAGAGTTTCTGAAAGCATTTAAGACTCACCCTCGCCTAAAGACCAAGGTGAACAACTTCCATCAAAAAATAGCGTCTGTCAATACTTCTGATGAAGACTTTGTAGCCATTCGACCTGAATGGACTACAGTTGATCGAATACTTGCTTGCAGGTATTTTGGGTGACAGTTAGGAAGTTTAGCAGGAATTCTAGTAATGTTGGTGTGTGGCCTAACTTATGTCAAGGAAGATTCAAACTGTTACTCTTGACTTTAGGTTTGCATATTATGTTTGTAGATTTCACAGTTTATATTATTAATATTTCACAGTTGAATCTTCATTTTTCTCTTTGTGTTTCTTTGCTTCTATTCTTTCTCTTATATAAATGATGTGTCATACTGGATTCTATCATCTGAAAGAAAATATTTGGTATATCTTCTGGAAGATATATTCATTTTCTGATTGTATTTATCTGCCTCATCTTTTGTCTATTACTTTTATTTAATGTCCCCATCTTGCCCTAAGCCCCCCTCCCCCACATATACACACAAAAAAAAGTAACGGCATTGTCCTTTTATTGTTAATAGATGTGCAACTGAGTGGCTTGATTGTTTGCTTAATCTTTGCCTATTTCTTCCTTTAATAATGACGACAAATGCATGTTTTCCTTGAACATGTTTAAATGGTACAGGGGTGATGATGATGAGAGGGAATATCTTGTTAAGTGGAAGGAGCTTCCATATGATGAGTGCTATTGGGAGTTTGAGTCAGATATTTCTGCATTTCAGCCAGAAATAGAGAGATTCAATAGATTTCGCTCTAGATCCAACAAATTTTCTTCAAATAAACAAAAGCACAGTGCTAAGGATGATGTTGAATTGAAGAGACAGCAGAAAGAATTTCAACATTTTGAACATAGCCCTGAGTTTCTTTCAGGTGGTATGTTATTTTAACTTACTAATTTTTCTGGAAATATTATGCTTTATGTTTATTTCTTAGATTTGAATGGTGTGGATTACCTGATTTCTTTTCTATGTTAATAAAGGTACATTACATCCATATCAGCTGGAAGGCTTGAACTTCTTACGTTTCTCCTGGTCTAAGCAGACTCATGTTATACTTGCTGATGAAATGGGACTTGGTATGTAGTCTCTGTTTCTCTTATTCCCACTCTTTAGTTTTTGTTATTGAAATGGGACTACTCTACTTCATTCCTAAAGCATGCCACAAGCCTCAATTAGTGTTAGGCGCATGCCTCAGCAACAAAATCAAGTTTGAAAGTAGCATAGATGAAGGAATACAGAATAAGATACAGTGAGTTAGTTAGAAATATGCGGGGGATGAAAGAGAGTAAGTTAGCTTATCTTTGTATAAATAGGAGGATACAAGGATAAATGTGGCCATTGAGTTCAAAAAATGCGTTGAGGGAATAGAGCGATGGCTCAGTTGTAGAAAGGGAAACCCTTGGGGAGATATTTTTTCCTGTTCTTGTTAATATAAGTGTTCTTTAATTTCATTCTATGATTTGGGTTTATAATAGTGAGGGCTTTTAGTGGTACTCAACTGAACCTTCCAATCAGAGCACTTTGATCCTTGTGAGCAGAACCAATCCCATTGGATTTGTACCCTTCTTTTACTGCTAGCTTTCCTCCCTCTGCCCTGAATTTGGAATTTCTGGACAAGTATATTATTGTGCCATGATCATGATTGCTGAGTTTTTCACCTGCAGGCAAAACCATACAAAGTATTGCTTTCTTGGCATCCCTTTTTGGAGAGGGTGTCTCCCCCCATCTGGTGGTTGCTCCACTTTCAACTTTGCGTAACTGGGAACGTGAATTTGCAACATGGGCACCTCAAATGAATGTGGTATGCATACAGGAATTTCTCAGTAATATGCCTTTTAAGTAGTTACTCTTTTAATTATATGTTTCTTTCTGCAGCTAATGTATGTTGGATCTGCCCAAGCTCGAAGTGTTATTAGAGAATATGAATTTTACTTTCCAAAGAAACAGAAGAAGATCAAGAAAAAGAAATCTAGTTATATAATTAGTGAAAGCAAGCAAGATAGGATTAAGTTCGATGTTCTTTTGACATCATATGAGATGATCAATTTTGACACAGCATCACTAAAACCTATTAAATGGGAGTGCATGGTATGATTCTACTTACCATGATATTGCAAGAGCTAGATAATATATTAGTATGCCAATTACCTTTATTACTTATCATTCTCAAATTCTGGTTTATTTGTAATGCTGATGGCTTGACGTCTATATGCATCTGTAGATAGTTGATGAAGGTCACCGCCTAAAAAATAAGGATTCAAAATTATTTTCTTCATTGAAGCAATATTCTAGTCGACATCGTGTTCTCTTGACAGGAACTCCTCTTCAGGTTTACTTTACATTGTATTGTGGGATTATGCCCTAATTTCTATGATTGATTAATTGAATCAGGTTTTTGATTTTTTTTTGCACTTGCTGGCTGGATTTTGTTTGGGAAATTGTGGTGTGGTGATTGAGCAAAACTAAGTTCCATATTCTAAACTTGGGTTGTAAAATTGTTAGACAATTGTTGAATTTTGAATTGCATGTTTCCCTAAAAACATGTATTTAGGCTTTTTAATCTATCCAACATGAAACTTTTGTTACCTTGATTGTAGCATCATTGCTCAGCATAATGATTTTGTTGTTGGCTTAACTTGAAAATTGTCACTCCAATATATGTGTGTGTTTGCCAATAGTTATGATACAGTACTTTTGTACTCATAATGTCATTATAGTGTAATATTATCATTATACAATCAAGTGCAATTCAGACGTGTCCAGGTCACAGTCACACAAATTGGGTAGATACAACTTGACCCAGTTTGGTAAATCTTGATTTTAGGGTCAATTTTTGTCCATAAGTTTGGAAGGAAATTGAAAATAATTCTGTCTCATTATCCCCCCTAGTCAGAATATAGAAATAACAACATATAGTTGGTCTTGGTACCCACTCCATGTATGGATGTATTCCATTGCCTCTACCTATCCAGTGCTTTGTCTCTGGCTACAGTGCTGCCTCAATCCAGGGTCCTCCCTGTCTATCGAGTATTTTTTAGTAGGTTGTGCTCAGTGTCGTTTCCTGCCATGCCTTCTACTTTTTGTTGTTGTTGAATTGTATTTTAAGTGGGATACATTGGCTAAAAACAAAGGGAAGAAGGAAATTGTTATCCATGTTCCTTTTTCTTGGACTTCTGATTTTGATTCATGATGTGAATCATGGTTTATAAATTATTTGTTTGGCTATATAATGCTAATATATATGTTTTAAATGTTTGTTCTTGTGAAAAATGTATTTTGTTATTTTAATTATTGATCATGTATCTTACTATTCATAATAACATTTGATTTACAATTTTGAACATAGAACTTCCAATTTGTGATCTGAATCTTTATTTTATAATAACCTTGAATAATTAATATGATGTGAGTGTAAATGGGGAAGGGTAAGTCTATGTGGAGGTACCACTCTCTACTCTCAAGAGTCAACAGGTTGAACTTTCTCACTGTAAGGTGCACATTGAGACACACCATTTATTTATCAAAACTTAAATAAGTCAACTGAAAAGTATAATCACCGCAAATAAGACCTCAACCTCTCTAGATTTACCATTTTTTGAAAGAACATCTAAAATCAGATTATAGAATCACCTGAAGATTTATTACACTTAATGCTTTGTGAGCGTCTTAACTGGGATTACTTTTTTTTTTTTTTTATTTCTGGGAGTTCAGCCGATCACTGTAACACAGTTATACACCATTATTTTTTTCAATATATTAATTTCTGTTTTGTGTCTGGGTTATCATTTCACCTTATCTAAAAATAATGATTATATATATTTTTTTAAAAATTTCCTATCAAAATTTACATACAGTAACTTGTCTGGTACACATACTTTTTGATGCATGCATTATTGATTTGAAGTGTGGTTGATTATCTGTTGGAAGTTGAAACATACTAATGACATCTTGTGTGATGCATTTCAGAACAACTTGGATGAACTCTTTATGCTCATGCACTTCCTTGATGCTGGGAAGGTTAGTGTGGGGAATGTTCTATAAGATAAACCATGGTCCATGAGTTTAAGTTATTGAATTTGATGATGAAAGTTGAGTATCTTATGAAGTTTATTTTTGAATACTGGTAGTTTGGAAGTTTAGAGGAGTTTCAGGAAGAGTTTAAGGATATCAATCAGGAGGAACAGATCTCAAGGCTTCATAAAATGTTGGCCCCACATCTCCTGAGAAGTATGTATCTTTTCTTTTTCTAATTTTGTGTTGCCTATACATGTTTCTTGCTTGAAAATGATGAGCTTGATTTTGTGATAATTCATTGCAATTTGTCTACCTTACCAGACTTTGAGATCAAGAAGTTTTTCTTATAATTTAGGAGCATATATTGCATCAAGCTTCTTAGTCAATATTAAAGTGACTGGTGTTTAACTGTTTTTTATGTGATTTTCCTCTTTGAAAAAAGACTTTGGTTGATTTTTAAACTATCAAACTTCCTTTCTCAATCTGTATGCTCTGAAGTAATCTTGTTCTTGTATAATTTTAGGTCTCTGCTATCATTCTGGAGTGAAATGGTAGGATACTAGTACAAATTGATCTTGTTATGCATATAGGATGTTTATCTATATCTCAACCAGAAGAAAAATGATTGGCAGTTGTTGGAATGATACATATTGGAATTGATCTATTAATCTCTTGATTTTTCTTGTAGGATTAGGAAGAGTTTGCTGTTTAATTGCTGAAGGATATTAATATTGCTATGCCTCTAAATTTACGTACAGATGGATACTGTAGATTCTGATAATTTGATTTGGTGGTTTTAATTTTTGCATTGATGGAAATTGCTAGGGAGCTCTCAGAACCTGGTTATTAAATGATTCTCTCATTCTGATAATAAATAAACTAAGTAGGTGATAATTTATAGAAATGTATATTGTTCAGTTGTGAATTCAAATTTTTATTTTCCCTGCAGGAGTGAAGAAAGATGTCATGAAGGAACTACCTCCTAAAAAGGAACTTATTCTACGTGTTGAATTAAGCAGCAAACAGAAAGAATATTATAAGGCAATTTTGACTCGTAATTATCAGATATTAACTCGTCGTGGTGGTGCACAGGCAAGATTGTTGCTTTAATGTACTGACTTTTTGGTTTATTATTAATTAATCTTAACTTCATAAGTAAAGAACCAAAACATCTTAACAGTATTAGTGTGATTTAGTTTTATAACTGTATTTTCTTTGAATCAGATTTCTCTTATCAATGTTGTTATGGAATTGCGTAAGCTATGTTGTCATCCTTACATGTTAGAAGGGGTTGAACCAGATATTGATGATGCAAAAGAAGCATACAAGTAAGTTCATATGTCATTATTTTAGAGTGAGATTATGGTTGCTTGTCGGAAATATCGAGTTCTCTGTTTATTTGGTGCTAAATCTTGTTTATGTTTGATTACTATTTAAAATTTAGTTTTTGTTAGTCGTAACATGTAACTGAAATCTAATATTAGGTTATCATATTGGGATGCATTATTTATTTTATGTTTAATTTGTACTAGGATTTAATTTAATAATGCTTCTATTAATCTATTTTTCCTTTTCATTTCCATTTAACAGACAGCTGTTGGAATCATCGGGGAAGTTACAGTTGCTGGACAAGATGATGGTCAAGCTTAAAGAGCAAGGACATAGAGTCCTCATATATTCCCAATTTCAGCACATGCTGGATTTGCTTGAAGATTACTGTACTTACAAGGTATTATGAGGTTATTCTGTGTTATCAACGTATTGGTTTCTGAGTTGCTTCAGTATAATATTCAGCTTGCTTTTCTTTTCTTTTTTCTTTTAAAAAAAATTAGAATTGGCAATATGAAAGGATTGATGGCAAGGTTGGTGGAGCTGAAAGACAAGTTCGGATAGATCGATTCAATGCCAAAAATTCTTCAAGATTTTGCTTTCTTCTTTCTACAAGAGCTGGGGGACTGGGGATAAACCTTGCTACTGCTGACACAGTTATTATTTATGATAGGTGAACCATTAAATTGCAGTGATTGTTTTTTTTTTCTTCTAGTATAATAACGTGATGAAAATTTATATCCTAAAACAAGTTTTACTGTCTAAAGGTTTTCTTTTTTGGGTTAAAACTTAAAATATATCTTCAGCTTCCACAATTACAACTCCTATCTTCAATATATTCTCATTTTTCTACTGGCAGTGCCAATGAAAATTGCTGATCTTAAGCTCTACATTTTAATGCTATTAGACTAGCAATAACTTACTTGAGTATGACTATGTTGAACTGCTTCTGGTTGGTTTGCTTCTAACCATGGGGGATTCATCTATGGTCTTAGAAGGTTAGGTGTTATTTGAGACAGAAACATCCTGAACAGTTGTTACTTTTCTGTATTTCGCATATAAGGCCAGTTTGGTTGCCTCAACTTTTTATTGAATATTTTTTTTTGGGAAAGATTCCATCAAACGACTTTCAGGAGACAAACTTCTATATGAGCTCCTAAAAAGAAGCATAGTTTTAAGGGAATACAAAGTTCTCATGAGCAAGTTTTTGTATGTTATCTTCTAGTCCTGTTTAAAGATCTGAGATATAATGCAATGTTCTATGATTGGATAAGGATGTTGTGGGGCAAATTGAAAGGAAATTCAAGATTCCTAGAGAAGGCAGTGACTATTTTAAGTCCTGTTTGTGTTTGTGTGTTTTTAAGTGCTTTTTAATTAAATAATGTTTAAAAAATTTATTTTGATCAGATAAATTATAAAAAAAACCTAAAAAAGTTACCTGGTAATGTTTTTATTCAAAAGCTAAAATTAATACCTTCAGAAAACAAGCTTTATAAAATCCATAATATATAATCACTTCTTTTTAGTTTTAAACAATTCCCAATCTGTAACATTTAAAGCACATATATTGGCTTTTTATACTCTAATTGATGGTACCATTGAAATAATTGGATAAAAAATGTTTTGCACAACTGAGTATACTCATTATTTGCCTGTTCCCATATAATAATGCGGGAAAGCATACTCAGTGATAGCTGTGCTAACGTTAAACAATGGGGGATCATAGTCCTTTTTTGTTGTTGTGGAGAATCCATAGGACACTAAAAGATTTATCTTTTATTTGTTGTTTAATTTTAACCGTTTTCCCATTTAACTCATTGATTGAAACATTATTCTATAGTGATTGGAATCCTCATGCTGATTTACAAGCTATGGCTAGAGCTCATCGACTTGGACAAACTAACAAGGTTTGAGGTTTTTATTCACAGCCATGTAGTGCTGATTATTATTGTTGCTTTCAGATGTCACAATGGTTTGGCATTGTAGGTGTTAATTTATAGGCTTATAACACGAGGAACTATTGAAGAAAGGATGATGCAAATGACCAAGAAGAAAATGGTGTTAGAGCACCTAGTTGTAGGAAGGTTAAAGGCTCAAAATATCAACCAGGTAAATAATTACTTCTTCTCATGTAAATGCCTAAGTTGTAAAGGCTGATAACAATTATCAGTCTTGTTAAGCCAGCATTGTTTATGATTGGTTTTGTGTTCTATGCTTGTTTTCTTTTTGTTTTTGTTAAGCCAGCCTTGTTTTATTTTACCTTCTAGTTACAATATGGCTAATTTTTTCTTATGCTTCTACATAGTTGTACTTGAATATGCGCATGATTTTATTTCAAATCAAATGTGAGGGAGAGGGATAGGAATTCTGAAGTCATAGAAAATAGTGGGGCAGATTTCCTTACTAGCAGAGTAAAAGTCTGAAATTGCTGAAAGAAAAAGAAACAAGATACAAGAGAATTCCGCATAAATACAGAATTTTCCTACCCATCATGTTTTTCTATCTTCCCTGTCTGTTTATCCTTATTCCTAATCAATTCCCTTCTTTTCCCACACTCCTTGCCATGAAGGCAAGATTGTAATTGCCCTTTACCATCCGAATCCCCCTTCTGCTCCTTACATGGTCCTCAAGGTGAATTAGATCTCTGCCTCCCCTTTTTCATAGTAATCTGAACTTTAGCTTAATGGTGTATCTGTGCATTATCTATGCTTCAAGCACAGACCATTTGTTTGTTCAGACAACAACTTAAGCTTTTGGGATTGTTGGTTCATGGCATTTTTTTTCTTGAATGAAGATCTTGTACCCAGATGGAGGGAAAGCCAGTAATATGCAGTGTGGCGTGTGATTTAGAACCTAGATAAGTATTCCTGTTGGGAGTATAATGTGAATTTTGTTACTAAAAGTAAAAGTAGATTTCATTAACATGTTGGAAAGGGGAAGCAATTAAAGTGAGGATAATGCTTATATTCCTGAAATAAAAGATATTCTCTGTGCATACTCAAAGTTAACTCCTATAATTTAGTACCTGTTGATTGAGCAAATTGAGTTGTGCGAAAGCTTCTACAATTGCGATTCATGTGACAGTGATACAATGTCTGATTCAGTGCTTAAGACAATTCAATGGTGATATTGTTTTGTTGAGGGGGCTATTTGTTTTGAATCAGGACACATATTGTACAATTCTTACGATACAAACTACCATGGTAGAGGCCAGTAAGCTTACAAACTTATGAGTTGTACTTCAGTTATTAGAAACACTGCATATAACAATTACACATCCCTTTCTACATATCTCTGTCAATCTGTTTCTATTCTCCATTTATAAAATTACTGATTATGTACAGTACAAGTGGCAAGTATTTGTTGTGTGAAATTTGATTGAGTTTGGGATGCATATGAGTATGACATTTTGTTCAAGAGATTGATATTGTTTAAAATATTAAAGTCTAACTTGCAATAGGAATTTAAGTATTTAATAACAAATTGAACATTCGATCTATATCCAGTTGATTATATAATTGTTAAAAGATTTGAAGGTAACTTTTGACTGTCAATTGTTCACAGGAAGAGTTGGATGACATCATAAGATATGGCTCAAAGGAGTTATTTGCAGATGAGAATGACGAAGCAGGCAAATCTCGTCAAATCCATTATGATGCTGCTGCTATTGATAGGTAAATAAGCTTTTTTTTTTTTTTTGTCTAAAAAATGAAATAGTAATATGCTTGATAAATTTATTTCTTATACAATTCTTCTTCATAACAGATTGCTGGATCGTGATCAAGTTGGAGATGAAGAAGCTACTTTGGATGACGAAGATGAAGATGGATTTCTGAAGGCCTTTAAGGTTGACTGTCATTTTGTCTTGCATAACTGATGTCCAGTGTCATTTATCATTTTGTAGTAACAAATGTATATGGACTTGGAGGTAAATAATTCAAACGAAAATTGGATTTGACAAGTAGAAACTGGATTAACCTGTCTGTGCATTAAAAGATCCACTGCCAAATCCTAGATTTTTTTATTTTTTGTTTTTGTTTTGAATACATCTTATGGCAATCCATTGATCATGGTTGTTTGATTTACTTTTCTTATATGATATATCTAGGCTTGCCTTCTGAATTTGCAGCTGTTAATGTAATGATTATGTGGGTTTCATGTGTATTGTCTCTCTTTAATCACATCCTATTCCTGAAGTACATTCATTATTATCCTGTTGCAGATTACATAAATTCAGAAGTACTATCATTCCTAATGGTTTCTTAAAATAAAGGTTCTTAAAAGTGACCTTAATTTAAGATTTAGGAATTTTTTTTTACAAGTGCTTGTATTTCTTGATGATAGAGCACTCTACCCCCATTACCTTTTCCAGCTATGTCAAGCATTAATTTTGCCTTTTTTACAGAAAGAATAACTGCATGGATTTTCTTACTTGTTTCATTCACAGTTTCTGTTTGGATTCTATGCTTTTGATTGACAGTGGATTCTGTGGTGCAGGTTGCTAATTTTGAATATGTAGATGAGGCAGAGGCTGCAGCAGAGGAGGCAGCCCAAAAAAGAGCAATGGAGACACTGAACAGTTCCGAAAGAACACATTACTGGGAGGAGTTGTTAAAAGATAAGTATCAAGAGCATAAAGTTGAGGAGTTTAATGCCTTGGGCAAGGGGAAGCGGAACCGAAAGCTGGTATGTGATTCTAATATTTATGCCATTTTTCTGTTTTGGATAAATTACATTCCTCACCTTTGATAGATGCGAGTATTTATTATCCTCCTTCTTATGTTAAAATATACATCTTTCCTTGACAGATTGAAGTATACCATGCTTCATTTAAAAAAATTGTCACAATTCCCATTAGTTTTGTTAAAGAGAAAAGTTGTCAAAATATCATTTACACTATCACCTCGTAAGAGATGCTAGTATTACACTACCTTTTCTTGTGTTAAGATATATCTCTTGACAAAAGTAAGAGATGATGTTATTAGACTACCTTTTCTTGTGTTAAGATATATCCCTAGACAAATATAAATATATTACACTTTGTTTTTAAATTTTTCATTAAAAATAATTTTGAGTAAAATATCTTTAACACTTCCTTATCTTAAGAAATTTAAATATTCTATTTTCTATTTTCTTATTTTAAGATATATAGTTTTCTCCTTTAATAAATGAAAATAATTTTTCACTGTTTTATTTTTCTATTAAAATATAATGATTTCTATTCAAGAATAATTTTATGACCAGAAAACTATTTGTTTATATATTTGTACATTTTTCTTACAGAAGTATACATAATGCCACTGATTTTTATAATATATTTTTAACATAAATGCTCTCCATTTAACATCATTTCTAGTTCTTTTATATCCTACTTACAACAAATTTTATTAGACTATTTGTCTCCCAAAATTATTACTTTGTCCATAACCCCTTATGAAGACAAGCAATTTTCATTTGTAGAGAGGAAGTAATTTGAGGGCATCAGGTGAGTGAAGGATAATGTGGTAAATTAAAAGTATTGAATATAATTTTAATTAAAAAATACATTTTAAAATCTTTGAGAATATTTTAATGGTGTAAAGTTAAATGAACTGAACTTTTCATCATGAGAGGAGAAAACACTGTAATACTTGCATTTGCATTTCCCAAGAGGAGGAAGTGTTATTTACTTTAATGGTGTTAAGTTAAAAGAAATAAATTTTGTTGTTTAATGAAAGAGGGTGGATAGCGAAATACTTACATCTCAGGAAAGGGAGTTGTAATTTATGTTTTCTTTCATTATTTTGCAGAGGGAAGATTATTTGTTATTGTTATCATTTATAGAGTAGTTATTGTGAGATTACATTCAACTATGAAATGTCAATACATATTCTGTTTGCTCTCTAATGCAGCTTTCTACCTTGATAAGGTCTTACAAAATTTGTTCCTTTATTTTTTTGTCTCAAAATGTATGAAATATTTAACAGTAGATGTTGATATGTAAGATTTTGAGCTCAATGGTGGTGTAACTGATGTAGGTGACTCCACCAAGTGGGATAAGTCTATTGTTGTTGTACATTTACGCTTGGAAGTTGGAACTCTGATTTTGTGTGTCTGGAGGGGGAAAGTTTACAACTTGAATGTTTAGATAATCTTGTCTCAAGTTTCCCTGTCTGTATCTTCTTTTAAGTGCTTATGATAAAGGTAGTATCTATTATTCCTTCATTTTCCAGATGGTTTCCGTGGAGGAGGATGACCTTGCTGGTCTCGAAGATGTAAGCTCTGATGGTGAAGATGACAATTATGAAGCAGAACTTACAGACGGTGATTCAAATTCTGCTGGAACTACTACTACTAAAAGGCCTTATAAAAAGAAAGCACGTAGTATGTATCAGTATTTGATTAATTTGAGCTTTTTCAATGATACAAAGGACCTAGTTTATCTGTTTGTGATGTTAATATTAATTTAATTTTATTAGCAGATAGCACAGAGCCCCTTCCTCTGATGGAAGGTGAAGGAAAAGCATTTAGAGTCCTTGGTTTTAATCAAAATCAGAGGGCTGCATTTGTTCAAATTTTGATGAGGTTACTTTCTTTACATGTATTTGTGTTAAAATTGAAGAAAGGTTTCACATGGACATATCTGTAGTTTCATTCTATATTACAGGTTTGGGGTTGGTGATTTTGATTGGAAGGAGTTTACATCCCGCATGAAACAGAAGACTTATGAAGAAATCAAAGAGTAATAATATCATTTTTCACTGATCTGTTATCATATTTAGGCTGTTTTATATAATTCTAGGTTTTTAATGTATAATGATAATAACTAGTTTTTTTATATCCTTCTTTTTCTTTCTCTTTTTTTTCGTTGCCTCCAAAATTGCGGCCTATGAAAAAGGGATCAAATTACTCTAAAGGAGTAACTTTGAGTTACTTCTCATCTTCACTGTTAGTTTTTATTTTATTTATTTATTTATTTTTTAAATCTAATGATTCTAACAAGTAACCTATCTTAATCATTAGATTTCAAGATAATGAATAATGAGTATGAAGAGTGACTTCATCCCCCATGAAAAATATATAAAGATAGTTATAAGTTGCAAAATAAATGGTATTGTTCCTTCAGGCAAATCCTTCGTGATTCAAGTACTTGTATATTATTGAGAGGGCGAATGGTCTTTTGCAAATGAGCAATACCAGTATGTTCTTTTTATTACTTTAGTTTCTGCTGTGAGCATTTTCACATATTTTTTCTTTTCTTTCTCGTGCCTTTTCCATTTTAGATTGTGGTAGCTATTAAATATAGTATAAATATGATAAGATTTTTAACATTGTTTAATAATTTTTTACCTACCTTACGATTTTATCATATCTAAGTCATTCTGTGACTTGTACGTGAATTTGATATGTATAAATTTTTTTGATACAGTTATGGATCCCTTTTCTTGTCTCATATTGCTGAAGATATAACTGAGTCCTCTACATTTACAGGTGATAGATCTGAATTGCCATAATTAAATTTCCCCTCATCCCCTTTTCTTTTTTAATTCTTACATTTTCTTAAATTGTCCTTTATGCTTGTAATTTGCCTGCAGATGGTGTCCCAAAAGAAGGACTACGAATCCAAGATGTACTTGTTAGGATTGCAGTCCTGCTCTTGATAAGGGATAAGGTAAGTTTCAAATGAACATTCTGTATTTTATATGCTGTAGATTATATTATTATCATCCTGCCCCACTTGCTGCATTATTAAGAGGTTTAAGGTGCAAAGAATGGTTAATGGGTAACCATTTAATTAACCGTTTGAGTGGTTATTTGGTTCATAAATCCATACATTAATCTTTTTTACTTATATAGATATTTTTTGGTATTTTTTTTTTAAAATATGGTTGAGATACCATCTAATGCAAAGCTGTTTTTGAGTCAACTATTATTCTAAACATTTGTGATGGCATCTGGAATCTGGATGTAACCCCAACTATTAAATTCTGTCAGTATTCTCTTCTCTATTATGCTTCAACATCCTTGTTTAAAGTTTTTATAACATGTTTATTGTCTTTCATTAGTGAAAAGCTTAGTTTCTCTATAATAATGTGGCACTTTGTTCGTTGATTTTGTTACTATAAAAATGTAAGACATTGGATCAAATTTAAATCAATCTATTTCTTTCAGCGTTCAGTTTTTTTATTTATTTTTTGGGGCTGTGGGGTGGGCCAGTGGGGTTGAATCTGGGTTTTTGAACTTAAATGCCCTCAGGCTGATGAATGTGCCTTCTTACTCTTGGGATATGGAATGGCAGGTGAAGTTTGCGTCACAACATCCTCAAACTCCATTGTTTTCAGATGACATCTTATTACGCTATCCAGGTTTGAAGGGTGCAAAGATATGGAAGGAGGAGCATGATTTGATACTGTTACGTGCCGTTTTGAAGTATGTATTTTAATACAGCTTGTGTTTTCTTGAACATTGCTACTGTTAAAATCAGAGAAACAAAGGAATAAGGAAATGAAATTGTGTTTGAATAACCACAAAGGCACAAATGAGTGTTTATATAAGCTTATTTAATAATATGGTTTTCTCTAATATCTATTAGATAATATGCCTATATACTATATTTAAAATCGAGATAAGATGATATTTTGATTCTCAACACTCCCTCAAGCTAAATACTAAGCATTTAATTTGTTACAAGAAACAAGTAGAAAAGTAAATAAACAAAAAATGTTTAACCATAAAACAATATTTTGAAAGGCAACTCAGGGAGGTTAGTGAAGTTGGGGAATATTGCTAGATTGCAAGAAAATTCATGGCAAGCAAAACAAGTTCCAACTTTCTTAAAACCAACATTTGGAGGTTTTAAACCCATATTTGTAAATATTCAAAATTATTTGAACTAAGAAACATGCTGGAAAAGAACAACACCAGGTAGGCGACTGAAGAGTTGTTTGCCAAATGATGAGTGGTGAGCTGAAGGCTGTGGCTGGAAAACACACTAAACAAGAATGACAACAGGATAGACATTGATACAGTTCACCAAAAAAAGTAAAGAAGAAAAAGGGCAAAAATTCTCAAAAAACAATGATATTGGTTACAGGCAGAAAAGTCATCGATGTCAAGTGGTGGTGGTCATTAGAAAAGTCATTGATAGTGTTCACTGGAAAATGCATTTGAAAAGGAAAGTATATATAAAAAGGATTGTTGAAATAAGGAAGAATATTTAAGAAGAGGAGCAACAAGCAAAAGAGCATACCTGGGGCCTAGTGGCCCTCGTGAGGGACGCTAAAATATTACTTTAACTGGCTTTAGACACCATGTTAAAAGGGGCCGGAACCGTGTGTTTGAATACACTTTGGATGAGTTTTTATGTAAAGCTTATTTCATACATTACGCTTGAATATAGAAAATATAGTTTCCTTTAATATCTAAGATAGTATTACCTAGGTACTATATTTAAAATCAAGATGAAATAATATTCTGATTCTCAACAGTTACAAATACCATCTTCGAACTATGTGATATTAGCCATTAAGTATTTGTGGGTTTAATTATATGAACAAAAAATGTAGACATAAATACCATAAACATTAAAGTCTACATATCTGTGTTTTTGCATGTTGCATTTTCATTCTCTGCTATATTTTACATGATTTGTGATAGTTAATTTTATTTGTTTGGTAGTTTTGTAGTTATAGCTTTTATAGATTCTTTTTGTTGATGTATTCCTTAATCATAATTCTTTCTATATAAGGCATGGGTATGGAAGGTGGCAAGCTATCGTTGATGACAAGGATCTGAAGATTCAGGAGCTCATCTGTCAGGAGTTGAATCTCCCCTTTATAAACTTACCAGTACCAGGACAAGTTGGCTCTCAGGCACAAAATGGTGCAAATTTAACAAATGCAGAAATACCCAATAGTCAATCCCGGGAAAATGGTGGAAGTGATATGCCAGCTGATGGCGCACAGGGTTCTGGTGATGCTAGGAACCAAGCACAGTTATATCAAGACTCCTCCATTTTATATCATTTTAGAGACATGCAGAGAAGACAGGTTGAGTTTATAAAAAAGAGGGTTCTTCTTTTGGAAAAAGGTTTGAATGCCGAGTACCAGAAAGAATACTTTGTAAGTGTCATCTCGTATAAAATCTTTGAAACAATTCTCTTCATTGTGGAATGACAAGATTAAAGTTCAAAATATTAGATGAACAGAAATTGATCGGAGATGCATTTTCTTTTATCAAAATTTCCTTTGTTAGGGACTGCCAATAGTTTGAGTGCTAGGATGAAATATAGCTTTTTGTATAGATTTTACCAATGGTACATGTACATCATACAACAATACATAATGCTGGATTGTCTCGTTTGCTTGACTTGGTTGTTTGTGGGCTGACATTTCTTCAACACAAACTTTATTTGCAGGGTGATTCTAAAGCAAATGAAGTAACAAATGAAGAACTTAAAAGTGAACCCAAGGCTACTACTAATTTACCAAGTTATAAATCAGGGGAAACTGACACCCAAATAATTGATCAAATGCCGCAAGTAGAAACAATAGGTATGATTCTGTTCTTGTTCATTGGATACTTTGCGTCTAGATAAGACAACAGCAGTTACCTAGTTTGCATCAGATAATGGAAGAAATCTTGCATACTCGAGTATTTTGCATAGAAAATTAAAATGGCACATGGAACAGAAATTGAATCTGTGCTGTCAGATTAACGTTAAATTAATCTGGACAGTATCACCCTTGGGATGCAAGAATATCTCCAGTTTTTTTATCTCTGTGGTCAGTATTTCTGTTATTTAGTGGTCTTCTGCTTTCCATTTTTTTTATGCTTTGGTGCTTTCCTACCTTTTACGGTAGCTATCTGCATGCATTACCAACTGAAAAAGAGGAAACATAAGAACAGAAGGCTTACTTGTAGTGCTGCCAATTTTGTAGCTTCAGAAGAAATTTCGGCTGCTTGTGATAGTGATCCCAATCGATTGGAGTTAGTACGCCTTTACAATGAGGTAAAAGTACTATGGTACCCTTCATGACCTGCACTTTATAAAAGATCACTTCATTTCATTCAATAAAAGAGGTAGTTGAATATTACTAGGGAGTATCTGAATCAACAATCTTTCCTGTGTTGGCAGATGTGCAAGGTAGTGGAAGAAAACCCCATGGATTTACTTCAAACTTCTTCAGCCAGAGAATCAACAGAGTTCAATGTAGTGAAGAATTTCCCTCCACTAGATACACTTTGCGAAGATATTAACAGAATTCTAACACCCACACAAGAACAACCTGTAGCAGAAATGCCAATATCGAATGTGGATAACAAATCAGAGGCTATGTCAGATGGTGAAAATTTAGGTACCAAATCACTGCCAATCCCTCAAGATGCTTGCAAACCTAAAGATTCAGCAGAAAATGAGAGTAAAGATATGGTAATAGAATCTGAACCTATAAAAGAAAGCTGCTCTAGCCTGGTAAAAGAAAAGAGTGAAACACAGACTCTTCCGGAGAAAGAGAAATGCAATACAGAAACTGATGAAATTATGACTGATGCTGACTGAGTAAAATGGAAACCCAGAGAAATCTGAAGGTAGTGTCGTTGTATTGGATGGTTAAACGCCACAGATATTTGTTGTACCTTGTAACCATATTAGTCTTGATCAACATTGTTTTAGCACATTAAAAGAAGTCAATTGAAAACAAAAAGGTCTATAGAATATGCGTTAGTAATTCAATCCCGCGCTCCTAACCCGATTAGAAATTCTTCATTTTCATGTATTGCTGCTAGACGTATTCATTTTTCGATGAATTAAAGAGTATGATCAATTGTATACTACACGGCACGTTACCCTTCATTCTATTTGAGAATGAGCAGAGAACTAAGGAAATATCCGTAAACCCCTTTGGTTGTTTTTTGTGACATTTTTGTTTGATCCCGTATTTCAGTATGGAATGAGATTAATAGAATATAGAGCGACATCAAAGGACTGCACATTTTGGACGATATTTTCATAGTAAGTTGAAAATAAAATTGATACCAAACAAAATCAAGGTTTTCCGTTGTAATTTTCCTCTCACTAAATAATGATTTTGCTGCACAATTAAAAATTCTCACTGGGATATTATCTCCTTTTATGGTTAGAATATAAAAGAAATGTTTTAAAATCAAACCCAAGATGTTTAAAGATTATATATGGGTTTTTCAATTTCCTGCATCCGTCGTTGTATTTTAATTTTCAACTTTGCCCCTTATTAAAAAATCAAATGTACTTTACTCTTTTCCCCATTGCACCCTATTCCATTTAGTTATCTGCTTATAAAAGATAAATGAACCTACATAATACATATTCTCTCCCACAATCCTTGCAATATAATTTGTTTTCTTGGCCATACAATGCTTCCTAAGTCAATATAAAATCAGTATATTTGTTATGAAGTTTAAACCTGTTGGGTAATGGTTCTTTTTTTATGTGGACAAAATGCCCAAATTAAAAAGTCTACTTGATATTTTATTTAAGTTAAGTGGAGAAAATGTTTTGACACAGGAGAGTAGACAAAGAGAAAGAGAGACGACAACACTGAAACACACCAATTATTTTGAGAAAAAAGAAGAGAGAAAGTTATTCCCGTTTTTACACAGAGTTCCAATCGTAAATTCATCACTGCAAATTCGTTCACTGTTGGATCAGACTGATTTTTAGACAACATGTTCAGAATGTATGTTTCTTCATTCTGACTGTTCGGATTGTTGAAAAGACATATGAGTTGGGATTTTTGGACAACAATGTTTTTGGGAGTTTTCATCTTCCTTGTTCTCTATTTATAAGCTTATTGCTTTATTGTTTGAAATTGGTGTTGGAATTAATATTATTTTTGACACTTAATTAAGATTCTTTTGTACTCTTTATTGATGATAGTGGAGCTATTTCTTTGGTCTACACGATCTGTGGTTTTTACCCTTGCTTTGAGGGATTTTTCACGTTAAAATCTTGGTGTCTTATTCCAAAAAAAGTGGTGATTGGTTAGTGTTATATTTTTGTTATTACTCATAGATTCTTGCAAGATAGGGGGATTTATTTCTGCTGTTTTGTTTACATTTGTTACAAACTTGTCTTATTGCCCCCATCAAAATGGCAGAGAGCTCTTTGGTTTTGGTTTACGGACTATTTGACTTGCTTTAATGATGGAGGCAAATACAAAATTGGTTGCTTTGAATGGCACTAACTATCACTTGTGGAGGAGCAAGATGAAAGACTTTCTATTTGTGAAGAAAATGCATATTCTTGTTTTTGCTACTCAGAAGCTAGATTCTATGTCTGGAAAAGAGTGAGATTTTGAACACCAACAAGTATGTGGTTTTATTCAGCAATTTGTAAAAGACAATGTTTATAATCATATTGTTAATGAGACACATGTGAGAACATTGTCGGAGAAGATTGAGTCGTTGTAAGCTTCTAAAACAGGGAATAATAAATTGTATTTGTTGAATTGTCTAATGAATTTGAAGTACAGGGAAAGTTCTTTTATTTCAGATCACTTGAATGAATTTCAAGGGCTCCTAGATAAGTTATCACGGGTATCAAATTTGATGATAAAGTTTTGGGACTATAGCTATTGAATACTTTACCTGAGTCTTGGGAGACATTTCGGGTTTCTATTACAAACTCAGCCCTAATGGTTTAAGTGACAAAGAGTGGTGCTCTTAATGAAGAGATGAGAAGGAGGCATAGAACTAAAGGGAGAAGTCAAAGAAAGGAACTAAAGGGAGAAAAAAATAGGAGTAAGTCCAAGTCTAGATACAAAAATGTGAAGTGTCACTATTGTCATAAGACATGGCACATACATAAATATTGTTTTTTGTGGAAAAATGAGAATAAAGATAAAAAGGGTAAGCAGAAAGAGAAGGATCATGATGATGATAATCGTGTTGCTAATGCTACTTGTGATGATCTTGTTAATCTCCGTGACAATGAGTTAGTTAATCTTGTATCAGATGAAAGAATGTGGATTGTTGATAATGCTGTTACACTTCATGTTACATCAAGGAAGGAGTTTTTTACATCTTACACTTCTAGTGATTTTGGAGTATTGAAGATGGGTAATGATGGTGTGTGTTAGGTGATTGGTGTTGGTGATGTTTGCCTGCAAACCAACATGGGAGTGCAGTTGTTGCTTAGAGGATTCAAACATGCTCCTGATGTTCATTTTAATTTGATCTTTGTGCAGATGTTTGATGATAGTGGTTATGATAATCACCTTGGTTCTAGAAAGTGGAAACTCACCAAGGTAACTTGGTTATAGCTAGAGGGGAGAAGATTTATAAATTGTATTGGACAAAAGCTTTGGTTATTAAAGATAGTGTGAATGCCGTAGATATGGAGACATATTTGTGGCACCGAAGGCTTAATCATATCAATGAAAAAGGGTTGAACTGTTTAGTTAAAAGAGATGTTCTTCAAGGGCTAAAAAGTGCAGAATTGGAGAGATGTTCTCATTGTATGGCTGATAAGCAAACTAGAGTATCCTTCAAGAAACATCCTCCCTCAAGGAAGTCAGAGTTGTTGCAATTGGTGCATTCTGATGTTTGTGGTCCATTTAAGGTAAAATCCCTTAGTGGTGCACTTTATTTTGTTACCTTTATTGATGATTGTTCCATAAAGCTATGGGTCTATGTCTTGTAGAGAAAAGACCAAGTGTTAGAGAAATTTAAACAGTTTCATGCTTTTATTGAAAGAGAGTCAGGCAAGAAGTTGAAACATATTAGTACTGACAATGATGGTGAGTATTGTGGATCTTTTTATGTTTATTGCAAGCAGCATGGTGTTGCACATGAGAAGACTCCTCCTAAAACTCCTCGTCTAAATGGATTAGCAGAGAGGATGAACATGAAATTGCTTGAGAAAGTGAGATGTATACTCTCATATGCTAAATTACCTAAGCATTTTTTGTGTGAGGCACTGTACACAGTGGTTTATGTTATTAATCTCACTCCTACTGTTATTCTGAACAGTGAAGTTCCAAATAAAATTTGGTTTAGGAAAAATGTGAGCTATGATCATTTGCGTGTCTTCGATTGCAAAAAGTTTGTTCATATTCCAAAGGATAAAAGATCCAAGCTGGATGCAAAGACAAGGCAATGCATCTTAATTAGTTATGGTGAAGGTGAATTTGGCTACAAGTTCTATGATCCTATTGAGAAGAAGCTTGTTAGAAGTCGTGATGTATAGTTCATTGAGGA
This sequence comes from Psophocarpus tetragonolobus, assembly GCA_037954015.1. NCBI lineage: Eukaryota > Viridiplantae > Streptophyta > Magnoliopsida > Fabales > Fabaceae > Psophocarpus > Psophocarpus tetragonolobus. The sequence continues at coordinate 16,837,862 of CM075688.1, forward strand.
CCAAACCATTGAGGACATTAATAAGGTAGAGAAGACTACACCTGAAAAGGATAGAAATCTGACAGATGTTGATCCTATGCAATCGCCTATTCACGATCTCGATAATGTTAAAGGTAGTGTTAAACATGGTGAACAACAAAGTGATGGTGTTGATGAACAACTTGAAGATGAATTAGATGTTCCTATTAATGATGACCAAGAAGAGCATGAAAGATCACTTGATGAGAATGTTTATGATGTACTCGAATCCTCTTAAGTCCAACTCAGGAGATCTAATAGACAGAGACAATCATCTACCAAGTATTTTTCTGATGAATATGTGAATTTGACTGATGATGAAGAACTTGAGTATTTTGAAGAGGCTTTGGAGAGTGAAGAAAAACAACAGTCTGGATGCAATGCAAGGTGAGATGAAATCTTTGTATGATAATCACACTTATGACTTAGTGAGATTGCCTAAGGGTAAGAGGGCATTAGAAAACAGATGGATATTCAGGGTGAAACATGAGAATAATTATATGTCTCCAAGGTATAAAGCTAGATTATTGGTGAAAGACTTTAAACAGAGAAAGAGTGTTGATTTCAATGAGATTTTCTCACATGTGGTGAAGATGTCATCTATTAGAGCAGTTTTGATTTGGCAGCTACTCTTGATTTGGAGGTAGAGCAAATGGATGTGAAAACTGCTTTCCTTCATGGTGATTTGGAAGAAGAGATCTATATGAAACAACCTGATGGTTTCTAGGTTAAAGGCAAGGAAGGCTATGTGTGTAGACTGAGAAAGAGTCTATATGGTTTAAAGCAAGCTCCGAGACAGTGGTATAAGAAGTTTGAGTCTTTATGTGTGAGCAGGGTTACAAGAAGACTATTTCTAATCATTATGTCTTTATTAGAAAGTTTTCTGATGATGCCTTTATTCTCCTGTTATTGTATGTTGATGACATTCTTATTGTTAGAAAAAATGTTTCTATTATTAACAAGTTGAAAAAACAATTAGGCGAGTCATTTGCAATGAAAGACTTGGGAGCTGCTAAACAGATTCTTGGTATAAGAATCATCCGTGATAGAGAGAAAATGAACCTTAAAAGGGAGAAGGTTCTTTGACACAAGAGAGTAGACAGAGAGAAAGAGAGACGACAACACTGAAACACACCAATTGTTTTGAGAGAAAGAGAAAGTTATTCCCGTTTTTACACAGAGCTGCAATCGTAAATTCACCACGGTAGATTCGTTCACTATTGGATTGGGCTGATTTTTGGACAGCGTGTTCAGAATGTATATTTCTTCATTTTGATTGTTCGGATCATTGAAAAGACATCTGAGTTGGGAGATATTCAGTTCATATGACAACAATGTTTTTGGGGGGTTTTCATCTTCTTTATTCTCTATTTGTAAGCTTATTGCTTTATTGTTTAAAATTAGTGTTGACATGAATATTATTCTTGACATTTGATTGAGACTCTTTTATACTATTTATTGATAATAATGAAGCTATTTTTTGTTTGGACGACCAGTGGTTTTTACCCTTGCTTTGAAGGGTTTTCTACGTTAAATCTTAGTATCTTATTCCAAAAAGAGTGGTGATTAGTTAATATTATATTTTTGTTATTACTCCTCATATATTCTTGTAAGATAAGGAGATTTAATTTTGCTGCTTTATTTATATTTGTTACAAAATTTTCTTATTGTCCCTATCAAAACGAGCTAATTAACTATTCAAATTCTTGGTAACTTGTATTAGAATTGGGGGATAGGAATGACTTTTTCACAAAGGAGTGCAATTTTTTCGAAAATTATCAAATGGTATGTTTTAAAAAAATTTCCTAGTTGGGAGTAAGTCATACATGGGAAGCAGGAAGCGCAACTTTGACAAGTAAGCACTATGTGGTTGTACGACTTCTTTGTTTATTTATTTTTTATTTTTAATAAGTTGTAAAATATTTGACGACTTTACCATAAGTCTAAGCTAACTGACGATTCCCCCCTCTTTAATTAAATATTTTAATGTCATCCACGTGTACGAAGAAGTCTTCAATGTATTAACGACTTTTTTATATTTTAATTCAGTAACTCAAAAATAAGTAAAAACTCTTTTTTTTAAATGTATGAATTAATTATGTTCAGTAACTCAAAAATAAGTAAAAACTCTTTTTTTAAATGTATGAATTAATTATGTTATTTTTAGTTATTTTTAAATTAGTGAATTTTAAAAGTGGAGAGACGAGGAGAGAGAGGTTGCGAGTTCAAATCTTTTCACGGATAAAAAACTAACATATATTAACAATTAACATTTAACTTATAGAAAAATTAGTGAATTTTAATTTTAATATTATGTTCTTTTTAACCTTTTAAAAAATATTATATTTTAATTAATTTTGAATTTTATGAATTTAGTTTTTTTATATTGTTTGAGATATGATGTAAAATAAAATACTTATTGTTAATGAATTATAACAACTTAAAATATTTTACAAGGAGTAACTTTTATTTTCTTAAAAAGGGATGATGTCCTATACCTAGGTCTTCTTGACACGCATCATAGTCATTGTTCTTGTTAAACTTAATTTAATTGAGCTTGTCCTCCTCTTATCTTCTAATTATATTATTAGTTAGTATGTTTTAAAAAAAAAGATTTTTTCATAACAAATTAAAATTAAAATGCATGAGTTTTTGTACACACATAGAGCTCGGAGCTCGCCTCGTCAATATAACTTAGAACTCGTACACCAAAGCTCATCCCGTGCACAAAGCTTGAAATTTGTCACTCATATGGAAGCTCGATCTTATCTATACGATACCCCCTACTCACTAACTCCTTCTAGGAAACCCAACAGACACGAGCAAGACATTCAAAATAACTTAACACAACCACCACGATTGACCGTTATCAGACAACTCAAATGAGCACTTAATAAAAAATAAACGTTATTAGCTACCATGTCAACCATGTTTCGAGCATATAAGACAATACTAAGGTACTTGAAAATTTCATAACATACACTCTCATTGAATAGCCTTGACTAACTTGAGCGTTAGAGTGTTTCCTGCAGGTACCCTGACGTTGTTTGCTTAAGGACCAACTTGGTGGACTTGTTAGAAAGATTTACTCCCATCTTTTTTATAAGTACATTTGGCACCCATAATGGGGTCGCGATAAAACTTTTCCTTGGCCACCACCTCACCTGATAATAATGGCGGCAACAGAAACGCCCACCATCTCTGAGCTCCAAAGACAAAACGAGGAACTATGCCACACGGTCTTAGAGTTGCGAAGAACAACAACAACTAGGTGGAAGCTAGCCATGCTCCTTCTCGTCAAAGTCGAGTAGCTTCCTCCCTTTGTTACCATCACTGGACTGTCAGACCTCCAAGGAGTCGTGACAACCGAATCATCACACCATCTCGTACCACTACCAGTAGGCGTTCCACCCCATCCGAATGCCCCTCGAACAAGCATAAATAGAACCACAGCTACGACGACAATGACTTTCAATGTCATCCTTTTATCCCGGAGATTATGGAAGGAGACTTACCCAACAACTGGAAACCACTGACCTTGGAAAGATATGGTGGAACAACCGACGCCAACACCTATATCAACGAGTGTTTGTTCCAACTCAACCTCAACTCTACTAGTGATGTTGTAAGATGTAGGATCTTCTCTACTACTCTAAAGGGAGTCGCTCTAGATTGGTTCACCCAACTCCCATCGAACTTGATACGAAGCTTCCGGGAGCTAGTAAGAAAATTCCCAGCCCACTATGCTACTAGTCAACTTTACAATACTGGTCTGACCTCTATGGCTAGCCTACAACAAGGAGAAAAAGAACCCTTGCATGAGTTCATTGACAGGTTCTTTGCATCCTTAATAAAGATCAAGCGACTTCATCTCGAAATCTCCCTTTAATATTTGCTCAATGGACTGCGACCTAGACCCCTCATGAACAGTCTCTGCAAAAGATCCCCCTATGATATGAACGGGTTCAAATCTAGAGCGGCAACATACATACACATGAAGGAGTGCACCTTGTACAAAACAAAAGTACTACAAGTTGCTAACACCTCTGTTCAAGAATTCAAACCTAGCCATTAGTAGGACAACCGTTTAAAAAGAAGCATGAAAGGGAACCTTTACACCCCTCTGAATGTCGTTAGGGTACACATCATGGAAGAAGCTAGAAGGCTGACCTCCTCGTGCTACCCGCACCAGGACAATCTTCCGCTAAAGCTGATCCTAGTAAACACTGTCGCTACCATAGAATGATGGGACATGACACCGACCAGTGTCAAACCCTAAAAAACAAGATAGAAGAGCTTATAAGAGTAGGTCACCTCTCAAAATTCGTACAAGGTAAGTCGTCTACAACTCACCGAAGAGAAGGAAGGGACGACAAACACCATAGCTCGTCCCTCCCTCGTAGAGACCACCAATCTAGGAACCATCGGCGACGATCTTCTGAAGGATGCCTAAGGCAAAGGTTGGAGGATGAAGACGACTTCAAAGGGGTAATAAATACCATAATTGATGGTTTTGCAGGTGGAGGACTCACAAATTCTACTCGAAAGCGACACCTCCAAGTAGTGTACAACCTAGACTCAAGAAGAAGTAGTAAGCTCTATCCTCATCCAAAAATCACTTTCTCTAAGGAAGATTTCGAGAGCATCCGTCTTGACCAGGATGACCCCATGGTCATCTCAGTGGTAGTGGCGAACTAGCAAATCAATAAAATATTGATCGATTAAGGAAACTCAGCCGATATCTTATCTTGGTCCACCTTGAAACAACTTGGATTGCCTGAGTATTTCATACACCCATATGAAGAGCCCTTGTTAGATTCTTTCATACACCCATACGAGGAGTCCTTATGTGACAAATTTTACTTAAAATTTAAAGAAAATTTAATTCAAAGTCATTACCACGTACGACTTACCTGTCAAAGTCGTGCTTCTTAAATATGACTTACCCGTTTACCCCCCAAATATTAAGATTTGATAATTTTTGAAAACAAAATTGTACGCTTTAATTAAAAACTCAACAGTAACTCAACTATAACAACATCATGAAAATTTGAAAATAAACTTGTGCTACTTTTGCCTATATTGGAAAAATTTTGAATTAATTTTGGCAATAGCAGTGTTGAACCAATTTTTTTGACAAAATTAGTAGATACTTTGTATTGATAAATGTCAATTACTTATTAATTGTAATATGTATGATATTGGTCCATATGATATTAAATTATTATCATAATAGATCTCACTTTTAGATGTATGATAGATGATGAGATAAAAATGAAATACAATAACAAAATAAGATGAATAACAAAATAGATTCATAATTATTTATTAAATAAATATTCTTATGAGGTGTTTGAGTAGTTTGTTAATGAAATTGAGGAACACTTTTTAAGTGTTTATAAAACACTTTTAACTTTGATTTCTATGGGACCTAGGACTTTTAGGTATGTATTGGAATAAGAAGCAAAGTGAGATAGTTTGAATTTGATTAATATTTTTCATTAATATAATTGATATTAGCAACTTTTTTTAGTTATGTAGATGCTTTTTAAATTTACATAAATATTACTCCATGGTAATTTGACAGTGGAGTTTCACTTAGGGATGACAAATAAATTCATATGTGTGACTAATTTTTGAACTCACCTTAAAGTTGATGGAAAATCTCCGATTTAACCGAACACGGGTACGAGTAAAAGTACAAGAAATTTGTTAAGTCGAGAATGGGATTAGGATATACATACCCATTTCATCTCTGTCACCTCTTAGAACTCGTCCTTATTTTAATGGCTAAAATATTCTAAACTTTTAACTTTGATTTATTAGACCTTTCAAATCAAATAACCTCTTAGATTCTTGTTTTTTTTTTTCAAAAGTTCCAGTTTTGGTATGTCAAGAACTAACATTTGTCTTAAAAAAAATTAATTCACAAATTTTTCATTTATTATATAACTTTCTAATCAATATATTATATTTAAAAAATTTATGTTTTATTAATTTTTTTGTGAATATGAAACTGATAAAGGTATACCCGGTACTCGAACAAAGATGAGGATGAAACATAAGTTTTATACCCATTGAGTATGAGAATAAAAATGAGAATGAGTTTCGAGAACTAGAATGAAAATGTGTCATATTTGTTCCCATTCTACCCGGTTAACATGCCAATATGCACTTTTATCCATATAATTTATTATTTTTAGAGAAAAAGTGGGGCAAATGGATTGGAGTCACAAGTATATGTTAAGTTTTTGTATATTTGCATGACTCATTATTAAAGCCAATGCTTTTGCATGATAAAGGGAAAATGGAAGAGGTTGTTGCAGAGATGGTTATATTCAGAGTGTGTTTGACAAGACTAACTGAAAACTAAAATCTAGCTAAAAGCTGAAAAGTTAGCTGAAAACATAAAAGCTAGTTGTAAGTATTTAGTAAAACTAGCTGATCAACTAGCTGAAAGTTGTGAAATAATAAATAAAGGTATCATTAATCATTAGATGAACAATGAGCATTTAAAATAATTATAACATATTTTAATAATTAAATTAATTTTGCATATTTAAATTATAATTATAAATTTATATAATTACATATTTAAATTATAAATTGCTATAATTATATATTTAAATTATAATTTTTTATAATTAAGTATATAAATTTTTAATTACATATTTAAATTATAATTTTATATTATTATATATTTAAATTATAAGTAACTATAATTACATTAATATATGAATGAGAGAAATGAAAGAGAGAGATTGCATCATGTGAGGTGAGAGAATTAGAAAGAGATAATACATTAATTAGTGAAAGATAAAGTTGTAAAACAAAATCAGTTAGTAGTTGAAAATAGAAGACCTTTTGAAAAAATTATTTGGAGTAACTTTTTTGAAAAAACTATTAACTCCTAAATAAACACATAGGCTTTTGCTATCTAAATGGAGTTGAAACCATTTTAGCTACCATTTCAGTTTCAGCTAGCTCAAATGGTTTCAGCTCTGTTTCAATAGCAAAAATCTAGGAGCTTTTTTTAAGAGCTACTAGTTTTTTCAAAAAAGCTACTCTATCTTTTCCAAAAGATCGTTTATTTTCAGTTACTAGCTATTTTTTTTACATGTTTACCCTTCATTAATTAATGTATTGTCTCCCACGAATTCTCTCTCATCATATTATACAACTTTTGTCCTTCATTAATGTAATTATAATAATTTATAATATAAATATGCAATTATAAAAAAATATAATTTAAATATGTGATTTTCAGCTTTTTTTTTAACTAGTTTTTCAACTAATTTTACTAAACGCAACATTAATTGCACCTAAACTTATCTACTTGTTCATTGTACTCAACATTGGCCCTTTCTTTGTCATACTAAAGAAATTAAAAACTAATAAAAGGCTGAACTCATGAAGACATTACAATATATCTAAACTGGGTTAGTCATTGCTAGTTATTAATATTGACATTTAGTTTATAATTTATAGATATTTTAATATTTCATATTAATATAATTTTTAATATTTTATATTTTTAATTTATAAAAATATAAAAATTTATTATTATTATTATTATTATTAAAATGTATTATATAATTCTAATTTATATAGTGCACCTGTAAAAAAAATATTTTCCTAATAATTCCCTCTTTCACCACATTGATTAGGGTGACCTTCTACACTATTGTTTATTTGTCCTGACACGTCCATATGACCACTGCCTCCAAGCGAGTTGGTTTCCATGTGTGAGGTTTATCCATCACCTCCAGGTGGGATGGTGGAGGATCTGCCACCAAAAAAACTCGTTCAACGGTTTGCATCCTTCCATCAAAGTCACTATTAAGCAAATCAACTCCCATTCTTCATGGGCGTTCATGTTGTTGGAGTCCTCCCTAGTATCATGTGCTTCTTCGTGCCTTGAATAGTTAGTCACACTATTTTCATGACTAGATTCACACATATTTTCCCTGCCTGGGATGGTCATGTTGGTTTGTTTGGATTCATGTGTTTTGACCCGTTCAGTTCTATAGTTTTGACTGCAACTTTTGCAGCATTCTTTTGGCGTGAGGCTTTCCTGTGCTTCAATGTGGTTGTGTCAGTTATTTGGTTGAAGGGTCTTTGCTTACCACTAGTCTTCCTGTTGGATGTGGGCTCAGTTGTGGCACATTCAGCTTCTCGATTTTTCACATTTGGGGTATGGGTCGTGACATGTTGACGTGTTTCAAGCTCATCCTATAATGGGCTTAACCATGATCCACTAGGATGCTAATGATGATAATAAGATGTATCATGTGTCCAAGTACTTGGGCTTGCTCCCTGCCGATTTTTTCCCTGATTCTTATTTATAGAATTTCTTACTCATAACCAAGGGCCATACATATATGAGGCACCTTCCTTCTTTAACAAGCATTGAGTGTGTGCATGGTCGTTATGCTTATTTGTTTCCTGCTGATTTTCCATTCTATTAGCATTTATATCATGCATGGAATCTGCTTGATAGTCCACACACTTCATCATGGTCCGTATCTTTGATGAAGTGCCTTCTCCTTGTCCAGTGCTATCTTTGTTCATGGTTGCCTCCCTTTGTTGTAATTTATGTCCTTGTGTCCACAACATCCATATTTATAACATATTTTATGAAGCCCTTCATATTGTAGTTGTATTAGGTGATTTCTAGCAATGATCTTTGGATTAAGAGGCTAGTTGATATCAAGTTCAACACAAATCTTTGTAAATTGACCCCTTGCTTGTATCGCAGTTACTTGGTTAATCTTTCAACATAGTACCCCAACCTACTAAAAAACTCATCATTGTAAAATTCGATTGGTAGGTTTGGAATATGTACCTAAACTGCTACCTTGGTAGAAAAGGACACACTTTCCAAAAAGAATGATCTCCATTGCTAAACCATTATATAATGGTTTGCGACCATTCAAGGACCCTAAAAAATTGCCTGATTATGGTCATTTGAGGATGAAAAAAGTACTTAGTAGTAATTTTGGGGTAGATAAATGATTTTAAGGGATCCTTTTTTTTGTCCAATCATGCTTTAGTTTTGCTTTCAATGTCTTGAAACAATATTTTTTTCCCAAGATATTCACCACGAGTGATCTTTTCCAGGGTTTGCACCACTCCTGGAACTCTTCATCTGAGATATGAACGTCCTAACTAGAATCAGCCTTTATTCTTTTCTGTCAGTCTTGGAGGTGACACCTCTGCCTCAAGACCCCAAAACAATGTCCATCAAACTTGGAGAACAATAATGGTTCATAATTATTTAGTAGCTTCATCTTATATGAGGTATTTGCTTCCTCCTTCAGCTTTGATGCCTCCTTTTTTGCTCCATCGTTGACGTTCTCATTCGCCACTGCTTTACGTTTAACCTTTCAGTTACTTCTCAAGAGTAGATCTTCCTCTTCGTCAGAGGCCTCTATAAAAAACCTACTAGAGCCTCCACTCATCTTTTCCTTGTTTCTCTCCACATAATTACTGTAAAGTGTGCATGTATGTTAGTAGTATATCATTATAAGTTACATCAATTATTATATTTTTACCAACATCCATGAAATCAATTCAAATTTTTTAAATTATTTGGACAAAATCTCAACTTGAGTATTATAAGGTAAAAATGTAATTAAGAAGGAAGATTCAACTAAAAATCATTAAGAGTTAGAAACACATTAGATCAAGAGAATCAAGCTCTAATATATTTAAATTTGATTTATATAATAAGTTTTGCATCTGAGTGTTAATCGGTTTAAACATGTAGAGTGTGAAAATCTATTTAAAAAGCTTGTTTTAGGTAAGTTTATAAATAGGTCAAAAAATCTATATATATAATTATAAATTAAATATAATTATATTTAATATATAATAAATATAAATTTATAATTATAAATATACACACTAATTAAACAGACTAGCCTAATAGTCCTAACAAACAATTTTTAATCTACAACCTAGTTTTTTTTTATTTAAACATAATTAAAAAGTCTAAGCCTAGCCTTTTTAATAAACAGGATAGGTTAATTGTAAGTCCATAATAGGTCATCTGATCCATTTTGACTCCTAAAGGCTAGTCAATAGGTACGAAAAATGACTAAACAAGACCCATATTCTAACCTACATCAATTTAGATTTTTTGTTGGAAAATAAATCAACAAAATACTTTTATTAAAACATATTTAATTAAAAATGTCAGTATTTAGGAAATTCAAAAAGTCTTTTAGACCCAATAGACCGACCTATTTAACTTGACATAAATAAATACTTATTATTATTTCTACATCAAATTATTATAATGTTTTTAAAGAGAAGTTATGATGTATAAAAATCATACATTTATTTATCTTTAAAAAAAAAACATAAACACACATATATATGTCCTATTTTAATTTTTATAGGCTAATGATAGTTGTTATTTTGTTAGTTTTGTAATTTGTTACTGAAAGGATTTGAACACATGAACTTTCCTTCCCCCATCTTTTCACTTTACACATATATGTCCCATTAAATAGGAGATTTTTTTTTGTCTTGAGATGATCATATATATCCTCTTATGACAATCCTCTATTCAAGCCAGGGGACCACTACGAGCGACAAAACTCTCTCTTTGAGTATTTAACACAATTGCAAACTTAGGTGTGAAACTCAAGAGCTCTAATTAAGCTAAAACAATATCCGCGCTAGCTGATCTACATGTTTATTGGTGGATAAAATAAAATAGTTATAATAATTAAAGCATAAAACAAATTAAGTAGAATTTCTAAAAATAACTTTACTAAGAAAATAAAATCAAATTTTTCATCACTTTGTCATTTAGTTTTTGTAAAGTCATAACATTCTCAAGAAAATAAAAGTATAAAACTAATTATATAAAGTTTAGTTTTTGTGATTTTTCTTTTTCTTTTTGTAAATCATAATTTGTTGAGAAAATCAAATGTGTAGTTGTTAAAATTAAATTTCATATTATTTTCTAAAAAACATTTTTTTTCGAATTGAACAATGACAGAACTAACCAATTTGTCTGTCCCGCCATAACTATGGCGAGCTACGTTTGTGTGTAAAATAAGAATGTAAATAATAATAACCGTTTAATTAAAATAATAACTCATATTAAAATAACTTACTTAAAATTATTACGTGTGTCATTCATTGTAATTTACCCGCACTGTCCATCACCACCACCAGCACTAGTGTCATCACTGCCACTGTTGTCATTGATGATGGGGGTGGGGGTAAGTTATGGAAAATGAGACACATGATATTGTTAAGTGGATTGTTTTAATCTAAGTCGTTACTTTTAATCAAATGATTATTATTTTCTTTTTTTTTTGTATTGATAAATAAATCTATGAGAAATTATCCAACTGCATACTTTATTTCTTTCATTTTTCTCTGAGAAAACTCTTTCAATAGATTATACAACTCCTATGGTTATTATTATTTTTTTTATTTCTCATTGTAACTTTTTTTCTTACCTAAGTTGTCCTATATATATATATACATACATACATATATGCATGCATGTGTACATACATACGTACGTACGTACATACATATACATATATATATATATATATATATATATAGGAGAACATAGGTGAGAAAAAGAGTTAAAGTGAGAAATGAGAAAACATAATAATAATCATAAGATTTTAATAAACGGTTTAGATTGAGTTGTTAATTAAACAAGCTTATGTGATTCTCTCACACAGAAACTTTTCCACAAACTCTACATAGGGACTGCTCTCGTCATCCCTAAAGAATTCCCTGTCACCTTCACCCCACTACCACCATCATCATTGTTTTGTTCCCAATAACAAATAAGAGACAAAAGTGTGACTGTGTGATTGGAACGCAAATTGAAACTCTATAATTACAATAAAAGAACAAGTGCTTCAAAAACATAATTTGTTTTCTCCTTTTTCGAATTTAAAACAACACCGACTTTTGCATCATTTTGTTTTTGTGTCATTTGTCATTGCAACACTATGTATTTTTTGAATTCTTTCTCTTCTCAATTTCATTTTTTTTTCAATTTGATTAGGGTTTTAAACAATGGTAGGTTATGTATGTTTCACTCCATTACCACCACCATTGCTAACGGCGGTACCGACTGGTGGCGAGGTGGCATTGGTGGTGACAACCTTGTAGAGAATTTTGCAGGGCTGACAAGAGCAACACATTAAGAGTTTTTGTGTGATTGGTAGCAATGGTGATGGTGATATTGATGACAATGGTGGTGGTGATATTGATATATAACTCTGTGTGAAAGGTTTTTGTGTGATTAGTAGGGATGGTGGTGGTTGTATTGATGACAATGGTGGTAGTTGTATTGATGACAATGGTTGTGATAGAGACCTTACAGAGGATTCTGGACATTATGTTTTTTTATAAGTCTTAATAATTTACTAGACGTGTCTTTTTTAATATCTCAATAACAATATATAATAAGTAATAATTGTTTGATGTACTTGTCTAAAATGTATTTTTATCTTTGAAATTTGTTAAATTCAAAATATTAAAATTAACAACTTTGTGATTTTTGTGTGAGAGAACAACATGAGTTTTTTTAATTAACAACTGAATCTGAACCGTTTATTGAAATCCTATGGTTATTATTATGTTTTTTCATTTCGCTTTTTATGTATATATATATAACCCATATATGCTTACATAATCAATAATGTGTTGAATCTAACACTTTAACAACAACACCTTCAATAAGTGTAAATCTAACAAAGAAAAACTCAAATGTTTTTTCTTTTATCTTTTACATAGAGGAAAATAAAACTCAGATGAAAAGTATAATATTAGTTACCATCCTTTTCATGTTTATTGGACAATGTTGTATATCCTATATACAATAATGTTAAATAATAAACGAGAGAAATTATTTTAATTCTTAACAAGAAGATATAAATTAAAACTAATAGAAATATTAACAATATATACTCTTTTTTAAACATTTCGTGATTAATTGAAATTTATAAAAGAACAAAATTGTTTGGATCTCACTTATCTTTAAAAAACTCAGTATTCTAATTTATAATTCCAAAGTATAATATAAGGTATCATTTTTTATGGGACAAAATTGTATCTCTTGGAATAATAATGTTAATTAATTAGTTAAATAGGAAAATTGTCTCAAAAAAAAAATTACATAAAGAAAAATGTTAGCAATATAATCTTTTATAAAAACTTGATTGAAATTTATATAAAAAATCATCTGGATGTCTCTTATCTTTAAAAGACTCTTCTAATTTATAATTTTTAATACATATTAATAAATGATAAAGTATATATGTTTGGGAGATCGAAGAGAATATTTTGGTAGCACTCATCTAGTTATCTTATCATCAAACTCTAACTAGTACTCCATGTAAATTCAAAATAAATAGTATTCAAATAACATTTTACCACTTGAAGGGAAACAAAATATGTAAACAAGAATTTTTGGTAGTGAGATGCAGTAATATTCCTTACGTATTCATTTATATGGCATGTCTCCGCAGAACGACAATGATAAAGAGAAAGAAAGAAAGAAAAACACTTGCAAAAGAATAAATTAGGAAAGTAACAAAAAGTACATGCAGTGGATGAATCAAATTCACCACCCAGGGTGATGTTTATTTTAGCTATTTTCTGTTTTTATTTTTAGAAAAAACAGAAAATAGTAGAGAAAATATATTTGGTTACAATTTAAAAAATATTTTTGTTGAAAACATTTTCAAAACAAAAAAGAGAAAAATATTCTTTTCAGTATTTTTAAAAGTTAACACTATGTGAAAATTTAATAAAAACATTGTCATTATATAATAAATAAATGTATTTTAAACTATATATATATATATAATTTATCATGTTTTTTTAAAATTGATTAAATTTAACAATATTATTTTTTAAAATAGAAAATATCAACTGAAAATAAACATATTTTCTGAATCCTAAAAATGTAAAAATAAAAACAGTTTTTTTAAAAAAAAAAAACATTTTCTCAAATCAAACGTCACCTAAGAATCTAACTAGTTCCAACTCGGATCATAGCCTCCATGCATGTGCACACATAACACAACAAGGATCCAACATCATCATATGTAACACCGCACCACATTTAGGGTGTGCTCCAACTCCAACATCAAGAACACATGTATGAAAAGTTCAACATGTTGTTGCAAGCTTTCATAAACTTAATTTCAATGAGTTAATTTTATCATTTAGAGACATTAATTTTGCATATGTTATAAAACAAATTAGTTTATGGAAATTATACCTATGTTAGCATTAAAGTTGAAAAAATATCTTTAAGAATTTTAATGCATAAAATAGAAAAAGAAAGAATTTGTTGTTTTAGAAGTAAAAATATTTTTGAGTTTACCTAAACATGGACTATATCAACAAGAAAACATATATCTATAAACCAATTTGGCAATTTATGGAAAAATAGAATTAAAAAATGAAAAGAATGTATAAATAAAAAAGGAATTATTCACAAAAAAAATATAAAAAAGGAAATGAGAAAGTAATTGCCTAATTTAAACCCATGTACAAAACAAGCTTAAGACAACCATAATTGACAAAAATGCTTTATAATGACTATTAGAAATGACATCTACATTGTTCCTCATTATTGGAACTTGGTAAACAGGAGTCATATTGGGCCAGAAGAGGCCGAAGTTCCTCTCACATGTTGGACCAGGCTTTAAATTTTCATCAAACAAAGCAAAAATGTAGGTATCAAAAGTCCTGTTTGGCATTAGAGGTGTTCCAACCCCAGAAGTGACATGTCTTATGAGGTTTCCATTGTACTCAGAAGCAGTTTTTGAGTCAACAGCAAATTGGGCTGGGTCACCCACAGAAGGCCAGCCCGTTTCAGCAATAACAATCTCGACATCCTCAGAGCCCAAAACTTTCAAGGCAGAATAAACAGCATCAAGTTGTGCATCCAACATATTTGTGTAATGAAGCTTAGTGTTGTCATCAAACACACCTGAATTGGTCCTGAAAAGTGCATAATCAAGTGTGGTCGCAGAGCATCCAAAGAAAGGATAGGGGTTAACCATGAAGGGTGCATTCGCATCTTTGAGAAAAGAAAGCATTGGTTTGATCACATGTGTGTCATAACCTTGTCTAAACTTGGCGGTGGAAGGAGGGCTTGAGTTTGATAAAATGCCTAAAGAGTGTGGTGTGGACACTTTTATAAGGTTGTCAAGTGATGCTGCAACGAGGGCTGTGTGAAGGGTTTGCATGGCGGGTACGAGGTTGCTGATGAGAAGTTTGTTGGCTGTGGACAACACTTCGTTGCCTACTAGGATTCTTATTAGTTTTGTTGCGGGGATGAATGGTTGGACGTTGGTTTTGACCCATTGTTGTGCCAAGGTTAAGTTCGTGATGCCAGGGATTTGGTCGTTGGGAACTGTTATGCTAACTTCTATGCCAGTGTTGCCAAAGGCGTGTAAGATTTCGGGGTTGGCATCGAAGAGTCTCACCCTGTTGATTGTGGTGGATTTTGCTAGGAACTTTGCTACCTCAGAAGGTGGAGGAAGGTTGCTTGCCACTGTTCCGTAGTTCACACCAATTCTAATTCCTTCAGCTCCTGCATGTTAAACTAAAGATGTTATGAATGACAACAAAATAAACTAAAATAGTTCTTTAGGCCGTTTTGTTAGTATTTTTCTCATCAGAATTTGAAACAACTATATCTATCTATGTTTTGTCTTGAAATGATAAACGTTGTGGTTGTGCTACAATGGAAAACTAGTCTTACCTTGGATAAGAGGTAATGCAACAAGCACCGAAGTTGCAATGAGAATTGAAGCCACAAGAGGCGTTTGCTCCATGGCTTGGGTAGTTAAAAAGTAGTCAGTCCATAATGGTTAATTGAGTCCATGATGAAGTAAACTTGAGATGCTTTGCTTCTTCTATTGCATCTTCTCTTTTTCCTTTGAATCTTCTCTCTTTTCCCCCTCGTCAGCGACATTTAGTATAAGAAAATAAAAGTACAGTTAGCATATGAGATGGAAACTTATTGAAGATTTCATTGTGTATATTATATATTAAGCAATGAGTGTAACAAAAGTAAACAGGAAACATGAATAATCTTTCCTTGAGAAGACGGAGAAGATTTATTCAAATTGTAGAAAGGCACTCCTAACAAGCAATCCCTCTCTCTTAACAAATATAAACAAAGGAGAAAGAAAGTCATATAGAAGGAAGGTAGAGTTATAGCTTGTGTTTCAGATCAGTTATTACGATTAATTTGCTGCTGAACACCCAAACCTGAAGAATAAATAGCAGGAGCAATACGATTTCTTTTGTGCGCTAAACATCAAAAAACAATTTATACATATTCCAATACCCTCTTAAACTTAATAATAAACTAGAATTTGAACCTTCATGAAAAATTCAACTGGGGTTGTTCATTTAAAATTAAGGGTCTTACTAATTTTTACATGTTCAATTAATTGGAGCAATCACTTGATGAGATGATTGGACATCGAATAGTAGCAAAATTGATGATTTCGAAGTATTATGTTTCATTGTTCTTTACAGTGTGAGAATCACACAAGAGAATATGGCACTGTGAGAGTACAAAATCCGGGAAGCAATGAATTTGTATCAGCATTAGCAGCAGGAATGAAAGCAAACCTTATAGTTGAAGTGACAACTCATGTATCATTATCCACAATAGCTCTTGCAGCTGCTACAAGAGAAACTGGAGGAAAGATGGTGTGTATTGTACCTGAGTGTGTTCTTGAAGAGTCAAAAGAAGTTATTAACAACTCAGGGCTTAAAGAGCAAGTAGAATTTAGAACTGAAGACCCTCAAAGCCACCAATGTAGCTTGGACACTAACATAGACATGGATATGGACACGCTGATATGATTGATGTTTAAAATGTAAGACATGGAGACATAACTTATATACATATAAATAATGAGATTTTAATGAAATAAAATATGACTAACATAATAAATTAACTAAAGTGATGATATATTCACTAATTTAAACTAATTTTTTATGATAACAAGACTAAAAGATAGGTTCAATATTATTTTTTAATAATATCAATGAGTGTTCATGTATTGTTTATGTGTTAATTTAGATATCTAAGCTATATATAAATGTGAGTTTAAGTTTTTAAATAAAAAATAATAATTTTTTCATTGGAAACCAAATTAGAAGTGTTTGACATGTGTCGGACAAATATCAGAGAGTCTCGCTGTTTAAAAAACGTGTATAACACATAAATACTTCAAACAATAAAAGTGTTTGTACTTCATAGACTACTACCCTTCTATGAGAACATTTTCTTTTTGGTTGATTGCAAGGATGAGAACTATACAAGGTTGCTTAACTTGGTAGATGTTAATCTCACTAGATCAATAAGGGTGACAAAGAATATGCACGGTGATGGTGATAAAAAAGGGCTGGCATGGCATAGAGGAAAGGATGAGAAATTAGAAGTAAGATCCATAAGTCTACATCACATAATTCTTTCTTCTTGTTTACTTCAGGATTTCTATCAATATAGCATAACATGAGTAGCTTGGTGGACAGGCTTCGTGTAAGATCAGATCGCTGGCCAATTTATAACCTTGATGAGTCGGATGATGATGCTGATCTTTTGCCAAGGAAATCCGGGACAACACAGGAAAAGTTTGAGAGGATAGAGAGAATTGACGCGGTATGTTACTTCCTTTTTCCTTTATTGATTTTCATTCGAGCTTGTTATACTTATTTTGTATAGTTTTCACTGTATTGCTCAGTGCTTTAGGCGATGGATAGGCAATATTTTGCTGTAACAAAAGAAACTATACACTTGTTTCTGACTTTGTGTTGTTCCTGTGTATTAGAATTCTGACTAATTTACCTCCTACAAGTCTACAACACAGTTAGCAAGTTAGATGGCTAGTGTTTTTTCTTCTTCCAGATATAAATAATGTGCTAAAGGCATGATTCACTTGAATTAGAGGTGCGGTATAAGAGATACATGTATAGGCTTTTCCTTTTTGGTAATATTGTTATCTGTAGCTCTTTTTCTTTCATGTATGGCATGGCCCTGGGCCATCTGTTTGGTCGAACCCGCTGTCTCTTAAGGTCTATATATAAAGATGACCTTCCTCATTGAAGGGAGCAGCACCTCAACCAGTAAAATGGTGGAATCCGTTCTAGATTTTTGCCTGTGTGCGCTAGATGTGCTGTTGACTAAACTAGATGTAGCTTATTTTGCAACATAGATAGGTTTAACTGATTCTAAGAAATAACATGAAGTTGTCTTGTTAGCTTCTTTGTAATGAATGAGGCTATTTGTTTAAGAATTAAAAGGTTTCTTTGTTGGATATTAAAAGAGATTTGCAAATTGCAACCCTTGCTTACTTGATACATTTTTCATGTTTTTTCATTTCCTAATTTTATCATTCATTTCGTTTCTCAGATGATATTGTTCAATTCTTAATGATGAAAAAAATGAAGGTTTTATGTTATATACCCATTAACAATATTGTTATCCTCATTAGTAATAACAGTTAAAGTTGGTGTTCATCTTTTCTCTATTAATGTTGTATGCTGTATATTAAACATTTTGATATAGTTGGCTTCTTTACATTTGGTTTTGCTGCTTTATACTAATAAATGTTTTGCACACATTCCCTCCTTCTCAATAGAAAGAGAATTTATGTCAAACCTATGGAGAATGAAAATCTTGTGATATGTGAAACTTGCACATATGTTTATCATCCTCTGTGTTGACTTCCAGACAATTGGAGATGCCCCAGAGTGTGTAAGTGTTTTTATTTTAGCAATACCTGTCATAAATTTCTACTTCAATGATAGCTAATACTTATCTATTTGTTTGTATGTATTTGTATATTTATTATTTTGCAGGTCAACCTACTCAATTGGAGATGCCCAAAATGTGTAAGTGTTTTTATTTTAGCAATACTTGTCATAGATTTCTGCTTCAATGATAGCTAATATTTATTATTTTGCAGGCCAACCTACTCAATGATATTGGTAAGATATTGGATTGTGAGATGCACCCTCCTACAGCTGGTGACAATGCCACAAAATTAGGTTCAAAGCAATTTTTTTTTCAAACAATACCTCGTGTGTTGAGATGGAAGGATTGGAAAGCAAATGTGAAGCATCTCAAGTCCTTGGAGTTTTGGTTTTGTAGTAATAAGTTAATTCCTTTTATGGTACCAAACACGTTTAATAAGTGTGGTATTTGTATTAATTATTTGGATAAGCATGAGAATGTGTTTGAGTAGCAAAGGAATCAAAATTATTAAGTTAAGAGTTGATTTACCTCATAGGTAATCAATTACTTAAGTTGGTAATAGATTACCTAAGTTGGAACAAACAAAAAATCATCAAAACTGAGTTTTCTCAAAAAGTAATCAATTTTAAAATTTTGGATTTTCTATTTCATGCTCTTGGAAATAATCGATTAATTGAAAAAGTTAATCGATTAAACTAGAGAACAAGCTATTATGGGTCTGTTTTGAGATAACTAACCAAGTAATTGATTACCCTGGTCTGTGACTCATATAAAAGGATTTCAAAACAAATTTTTAATAACATAATTTAAAATAAAAAAGACCAAAAGAAAGCTTGCCATTTTCATAGAGAAAAACCCACGTGAGACCAAAGAAAAACCCAGAGATTGATAATTTGAGAATCAAGAATGACCAATTGAAGGAGAAAGAATTGTGATTTAGAGTTCTATTGTTCTTGGGTATTCATCACAATAAAGTGATATTGTTCTATACTTCATTCTTTGTGTTTTTGCACATGTTTTTTATAATCTCTTGAGATGTTCTTGAAATTATTGTAAAATCTTGCAACAAGGGGTTATGAGTGAGGGGTGTCACAGTTTAACAAACTTTTGTGGTGTGTAAGAAGATGCTTATTTTCTTATGTTGTTTTGAATCGTTCTAGGTAAAAATATGTATGTGTGATGTGCATGTACTTTATTTTTTAGTGAAAAGGAGATTAGCAGAAGACTAAGTCTGTAAACTGGATGTAGGTCAGGTTGACTGAACTGGTATAAAACAATTGTGCAAATTGTCTTTTTCCCTAAACTCTTTGTGATTAATTGAATTGATTTCTTGATTATTTTGTGATTAGGTTTTTACTGCTGCAAAATTAATTGGATCTTTAATGCAGTAAAATTGATTCTTTGGGTATTGTAAAGTTGAAATTGTGACTGGGTTATTGAATCTTTAATTGTGTGATTGAATCTTGAAACTATATTTAATTACAGATTATCTTTGGTTGTGGAAGATTGGTTATTGGAATTTATATTGTAATTTAACTAAGTGCTAATTGGAAATCATCACCGAAAGAATTGTTATTGTTCAAGCTTTATGTTTAAATCCTAGAAAGAGTTGAATCTTAAACATTGTTTGAAGCTTTATTTGAAACTACATTTGAAAACACTAAAGGTAGATTTTGGAAATTTCTTTTAAAGAGAGATTTTTGAAAACTTTGATATTATATTTGAATATAAAAAATTGTGAAAATATTTTTGGAATCTATTCAACCACCTTTCTAGATTTTCCCCTGGGACCAACAAGTGGCATCAAGAGCAGGATCTTGAGAAATATTCAAGATTATATCGATCCATTTTTTTAAACATGTCGGGGAATCAATTACCTTTTAGTGAGTGTGCCTCTATTAACAAATCTCCATTATGCATTGGTGAAAATTATGCGTTTGGGAAAGTAAGGATGAAAATCTTTATGGAATCTGTAAATTGTGGTATATGGTAAGCTATGATAATTGCTATAAAATTCCTACATATATGGTTGACAATGCAATAGTTGAAAAACCTTATGATTTGTGTACAAATCATGAAATAAGACGTGTTGAAAATGATTCTAAGACTTTGAATATTATACATTCTATTTTGAATAGTAATGAATTTTTCAGGGTCTCAGCATGTAATACAGTTAAGGAAGCATGAGATCTAATCCAAGTTACTCACGAAGAAACACTTGAAGTGAGACGCGCTAGAAAGAATACATTAATTCAAGAGTACGAAATGTTCAGAATGAGTTAATGGATGTATAAAAGAGATTCACACATATAGTTAACCACTTTGAAAGGGCTTGCAAAGGCTTAGCATTGAAAGAAAATGAGAAGTCAAGTAATGAAGAAAAAAAATGGATAATTGGAATCTAAAGATTTAAGTCTCATGGTTAGAAAATTTTGAAGGTTTGTAAAGAAGAAAAATAGAAAAGGAAAATACTCAAATGACAAAAAGCAATCAAAGAAGGCAGCCACTACTCCTCCTAAGTTCACTTGTTTTGAGTGTAGTAAGACGAGTCATATGAAAGTTGATTGTCCTTCTCTATCTAGAAAACAGAACAATGAAGAGCCCAAACCTAAGTTCAGAAAGAACAACAAGAAGAAGACCTACATTTCTTGGGAAGACAATGCTTCCACCACCACCTTGAGTGAGAGTGAAAGTAACCAAGAAACCAACCTCTTCTTAATGACTAAAGCTAAATCAGAAAGTGAGACAAGTAATTCTGACTCTTCTTGCGATTGTGGCTATGATCAACTTTAAGAAGCTTTTGTTGAATTGCATGATGAGACAAGAAAATAAGTCATCTCAATGGTGTTTACAAAAAAAAAAAAAAAAGGTAAAGGAATATCAATCTAGCATAAATGATTTGCAAAAAGAAATAAAAGTTTAAAAGATGAAAATCTCAATTTGAAAAACATTTCTCATTGCAATCATGCTTCATCTTTTAGTTGTGCTAACTATAAAATGCTTGAAGATTACCTTACAAAAGCTTTATCAAAGTTCACAATGGGAAGTGCAAACCTTGATGCTCTTTTGGGTAAACAACAATGCGTGACAAGTAAAGTCGATATTGGATATAGCTATACTTCTAAGAAAAATGTTTTCAAGAATACATTCAATTCTAGAAAAACATCAAACAGACCTTACTTCCAATGCAATTATTGTTTTCTTAAAGGACACACTACCTATAATTGCTTGATTAGAAGGATTGGAGTTCCAAGTGGGAAATACATATGGATTCCAAAAGGCTCCAAAGTGGTTACTAATCCAAATAGACCTAACTCCATTTGGGTACCAAAATAAGCAATTAATCTGTTTTGTAGGTGTGCCTCAAAGCAAAGAAGTCCCTGTGGTACCTAGACAGTGCTTACTCACAGCACACGATGGGAGATAGAAGCAAGTTCATCTCTCTGTAAGCAAAAACAAGTGGTTTCGTTACCTATGGAGACAACAATAAAGGTTAAATTCTCAGTATCGGAAGTGTTGGTCAAATTCATTATGTTCTATTATTTGATGACCTAAAATTCAATTTTCTTAGTATAAGCCAATTATGTGACAAAAATTATAAGATTAAGTTTGATAATGAATGTTGCACTACTAGTGATGCATCTAATCATGTTTTGTTTGTTGGTAAGAGAATGAATAACACCTATGTTCTTGACATTGATGATTCCGCATCAAACATCACATGTTTATAATCTAAGGATGATTTATCATCACTTTGACATAGATGCATTACACACATCAATTTAGGACAATTGAATAGACTTTAATCTAGAAATCTTGTTATAGGTCTACCTAAATTAAAGTTCTCAAAGGATGGCATTTGTGATGCATGTCAAAAGGGAAAGTAGGCTAGAACATCTTTTAAATCTGTTAACTCAGTCTTTACTTCTAGACCTCTTGAACTTTTGCATATGGATTTATTTGGTCCTTCTAGAACTATAATTTTAGGTGAAAATTTGTATGGTTTAGTAATCATTCATGACTATTTGTCTTACATGGGTAACATTCTTATATGCTAAAAATAATGCATTGCATGATTTTGTCAAAATTGTCAAAAAAATCCAAAATAAAGATTTGAAAATTAAATCCTTGAGAAGTGATCATGGTGGAGAATTTTAAAATGAAGAATGAGAAATTTTGTGAAAAACATGGTATTGATCATAATTTTTCTGCTTTTAGAACTCCACAACAGAATGGGGTGGTAGAAAGAAAAAATAAATCACTTATTGAATTAGCCAGATCTATGCTCAATGAAAACTCTATGCCTAAGTATTTTTGGGTTGATGTTATGAGCATTGCATGCTATGTTCTAAATAGAATTTAGATTCAACCATTTTTTAAGTTAACCCCATATGAACTGTTTAAAGGTAGAAAACCAAATATCTCTCATCTTAGGGTATTTGAATGTAAATTTTTTGTTTTGAATAATAAGGACAATCTTGGCAAGTTTGATGCTAAAGCGAACGAAACTGTGTTTTTAGGATACTCTACATGTAGCAAGGCATATATGGTGTTCAATAAAAGATCTTTGTGTGTTGAAGAATATGTTCATGTTGTATTTGATGAGACTAACCCCTAGAAAAAGGGAGTTTCTTTGCTAGATGATGACGATGCAGGTATAACAGATGTTCCTCTTGAGAGGTTGAGAACTGTTAACGTAGAAAGAAATGAAGTCTCAAAAGAAGTTCAACCTTTACCTAAAGAGTGGAGAACACCTAGGGATCTCTCATTAGACAACATTCTTGGTGATACTGAAAAGAGAGCTACTACTAGACATTCTTTAAATCTATTCTATGAGCATATGACATTTGTTTCTTTAGTTGAACCATCTTATGTTGATCATGCATTAAATGATGAATTCTGGTTGTTAGCCATGCATGATGAATTAAATTAATTCAAGAGAAATGATGTTTAGGAATTAGTGCCACACAAGAGTAGTATGAATGTTATAGGAACTAAATGGGTATTTAGGAACAAACTAGATGAAACAAGAACTATAATAAGAAATAAGGCTAGATTAGTAACTAAGGGATATAATCAACAGGAAGGTATAGATTTTGGTGAAACATATGCTCTTGTAGTTAGATTAGAAGTTGTTAGGCTCCTTCTTGCATTTGCATGTGTGTTTGACTTTAAGCTATATCAAATGGATATAAAGAATGCCTTTTTAAATGGTTTTCTGGATGAAGAAGTGTTTGTTTCTCAACCTCCTAGTTTTGTAAATCACATATTTCATCACCATGTCTATAAGTTGAAGAAAACCCTTTATGGACTTAAGCAAGCTCCGAGACAGTGGTATGAAAAGCTAAGTAAGTTTCTTCTGTCTCAAAATTTTGAAAGATGACAGGTAGACAAAACCCTATTCTTTATGATATCTTTCAAGGATATTCTGTTGGTTCAATTTTATGTTGATGACATTATATTTGGTTTAACTAACACCTCTCTTTGTGAGGCATTTGTTTCCAAAATGCAGGGGGAGTTTGATATGTCAATGATGTGAGAACTAAACTTTTTCCTACGATGACAGGTTAAGAAAATGGAGAAAGAGATTTTTTTACACCAAACCAAGTATACAAAAGAACTTCTCAAGAAGTTTGACATGGAAGAGAGTAAAGACTTTAACATTCTAATGGGAACAACTACTATCTAGATGTAGACTTGAAATTAAGGAAATTTTGTTGAAGTATCAAAAAATAGAGGAATGATTGATTCTTTATCATATTTGACTGCAAGTCGTCCTGACATTATGTTCAGTGTGTGTCTATGTGCTAGGAATCAGGCTGCACCAAAGAAATCACACATGAATGCAGTAAAAAGGATTATTAAATATTTGAAAGAAACACTTGATGTGGAATTGTGGTATCTGAAAGGTATAAGTCCTTCATTAATAGGCTTTTCTGACTCAGATTTTGCAGGTTGCAAATTAGACAGGAAAAGTACAAGTGGAACCTATAACCTATTTGGCAATAGCCTTGTCTCGTGGACTAATAAAAAATAAGCATATGTTGCTCTATCAACTACTGAAGAAAAATATATAGTAGCAGGGAGTTATTGTGCTTAATTATTATGGCTCAAACAACAACTTGAGGACTTTGA